>JAHREE010000278.1:1622289-2129819 GCA_033628505.1 Tringa tobata
GGGGGAAATGACATCAATTATTTTCAGTGCTGGAAGCTTTTAGGAAAATCACTTTGCTGCAATCCAGCATCCATAAAACAACATTTTCCTTTTTCAGTAGGGAAAATTGGAAATTATAAATGAAAGCATTGATAAGAATTTGGATTGTGAAAATGGGGGTGGTCCTGTGAATCTCAATCCATTGGGTATATCCATTTCCCAATCCTCTGTCATCAGGTGGAATGAATGGTTCTGTTGCATCTGTGCTGTGTCCTCTTTACAGGAATCTCACATTGTGGCTTGGAAACATGATTGGTTTATACAAATTATTTGGCAATTTTTAGCAGCCAAATTCTGACAAATTAGAACAACTACAGGGGGAAAGGAAGGGATTATGAGGACAGAGACAGATACTTTGCTGAACTCAGAGTTGCTATAGTTATCACATGGAATACTTTTGCTTTAGCACCTGGGGACACCATTCCTCCCAACTAGGTCTAGATTATGGAATCTGCCTGCAGCAAAATGAAAGCTTACCTTTAAGTCTGCAGATGCTGTGTGGCCACAGACTTTACAGCTAGTATGTTTCAGTAAAAAACAAAAACAAAAAAAACCAAAGCCTGTTGGCGTGAAGCTGAGTTACTACACATTTTGCTCACCTCTACCACTTTGATTTACTTCCAAAAACATTGTTGCAACTTTTTTTCCCCCCAAAAAAATTAACTTTCTGAATATGGAGAACGTTTAAACAAATGAAGAATGTAGATCTGCTAAAAAGAAAAAAAAAATGAACTGTTTCTATTGGTAATGTACTTTCTGCTGTAGCCTCTCGGAGAGCTGTGCTGGACTGTTGGAATGGATTAGGTGACGACCTGGAAATTTCTGTACATAATGAGTCCAGCAGAACAAATTTCTGAGGGTCACTGGGAAAGTATTTCTAATTTTTTTTTAAATGGTGGGTTTAATCTCAAGTACTCTTAAGGAGGAATCTGTTGGAGACATCACTAGTTACTGAACCATTTTTCAATTTGATAACATCCCTACAAGAGTTCAAAGAGAAGGTCAAATACACAGTAACCACAGGTCACTGCAATTTTTCTGAGACTGGTGCACAAAGAGGTTCACTTAAG
The DNA here is from genome assembly GCA_033628505.1 of Tringa tobata. Taxonomy (NCBI): domain Eukaryota; kingdom Metazoa; phylum Chordata; class Aves; order Charadriiformes; family Scolopacidae; genus Tringa; species Tringa tobata. Next base: position 1,623,399 of record JAHREE010000278.1, read on the forward strand.
GAAAGGAAGGAAAAGGAAGAAAGTCTGGAACTGAGCAGGAAATATTTGTTTCTGTCCTAGGGGCATTTTTGAAATTTCAAGTGTTTTTTCCTGACATGTATTGGAACAAAAAGTCAATAACTCATTTTTTTTTGAATCCTAGAATCAGATAAATTGATGAGGGTCAATCACTCTCTACATATTATATGTATATTTGTGGGTGAGTGTGTATGTGTGCACGTACATATGTACTACATTATTTTCCTCTGATTGCAGCAAGACTATGCCATCATTGCAGGCTGCTGAAGACAGAGCCATGCAGCAAACACAAGGAAGAAAGGGACAGGATGAAGGGGCAGAGCTGTCAGCTGTCCCAGCTGTGTTCCCTGCTGACTCCTTGTGCCCCCCCAGCCCACTCACTGGTGGGGCAGTGTGAGGAGCAGAAAAGGTCTTTGTTGCTGTGTAAGCCCTGCTCAGCAGTAAATAAACATCCCCATATTATTAACACTGTTTACAGCACAAAAACAAACCAGACTATACTACTATGATATAATTTAAGAACCGATAGAGGAAAATATTTTCCAGGAACAAGACTGTGTGATAAAATGCAAGTTTCCACTAAATAGAAGAGGAAAGCATCAACAGCCGCAGTGAAAATCCAAAAGTTCAGTGGGTCCTGTGAAACAAAATGTTCTTGCTTCAAGCCTAGGGGAAGAAAAGATCTATCATCTTGATAACCATGCCTATGCCTTGTGGCATTTCCAGGAAATGATACAGCTTGAAGAGAAACTATTTCAACACTTATCCATCATTTTGTTAAAAGCCAAAATTTCCATATGCTTTTTTTTCACCTTTCTCCCTCCCATTTTTTTCCTCTTCTATGTTTCCTTTGCATTTTGTTTCTTCACATTCAGTTATTTCTCATTGCTTCTCTTTCTCTCTTTTATTCTTCCTATTTGTATCTCTTTAGAATAGGTACAAAGCATATATATTACCCAATTAATGAAGTGATTATGCTTATGTAATGCAATACATTACATTGTCTGATACAGACTTGAATGAGAATACTGCATAAGTACTATAAAGTGTTAACATACACTCTGTAATGGTTTTGCACTTTTTTTCAGGGAAGGGGAAAATTAACTACATTTTATGTACTTAGGTATGTGTGCATGTGCTTACATATATTTACTTATACAAAAAAAACTTATGTAGTTTGTCAGGCTGCTAATTCTGCAGACTGTGAGTAAAATCTAGTAATCCATTAATTAGTAATAGAATTAATCAGATCTAACTTTATGTAAAATAATCAAAACCTCACAGTTTTCTAAATTGAGGTTCAAGCCATAAGTTAATTTTGGGGGTATTTAAATACCTCTGTTTTATACTGTTCTTGTTATGAGTTTTTCTCTTTTGTTCTTTATTCTCATCAACAAAATAAGACAAGCTAAATACTGTTTAAACTCCCAGGAGATGAGATTTTTTTCCAAGTCTCTTAATTATCCAGACATTCTTGCAGCCATGAATGTGGTTCTTAAGCCAAACAAAAGTCTAGAATCAAAATAGCATGAGAACTGTACAGTCTTTTTAGGTATTGGTTGATAGTCTTTTCAAGCTTCATACTTTGTGAAGATTAGCAACATACTGCCTGATTTACAGGCCAATTTTAATGGTTTGTTATGCAGGTAGCAAGGGTTGTTATTTAACCATTCAGTTTCTTACATCACTAAAGGAAGCTAGAAGAAAAAAAAGAACATCTTTGTACCTGTTGGTCTCTGCCAGTCTGATTGTCAAGTTATTCACCATGCATTAGTTTTAGCTTGCTTTTTAGTAACAAAGCTCAAAGAGTTATTAAATGAAAGAATCACAAGGAGGAAAGGGGTTCCTTCTTGGCAACAATTTTAATATCTGATCAACATAAGACAGACCTTAAAATTGCCTAATGTTATTACCCCCAGCACTATTTATTTTAGTTTGTATCAAATCTCCAAAGCTTCAAGGATTTCTTGAAATTTATAATGATGAATTTGTATATGTGTCTTTGCATATGGAAAAAGAGTGTTGCAGGCAAAAGGAAGATTTTCAATAAAATGTGGTCTAAATACTCTAAGACTTGCTTTCATATTCTCTAAAATATACAGCTAAAATTCAACAGCAACAAAATAAGGTGTATTTTGTTAATGAGATTCACCCCTTCAAACCTTTTAGTCTAAATTAGGATGATTCTCCACAGGATTCTCCTTTTTTTATTTTTTTTTTTTTCTATTTACTGGGGAGCAAACACACTAGCTTAGACTTGGCAGCTAACCTTTAGATCAATATGTTTGGTAATATCAGGCAAAAAGTTCTCATCAAAATCAGTAAGGGTCTTTCTACCGAATGGAGCATGGGTTTTTTTACATAAGAAAGGAAAATTAAATATTCCTCTTTCTTTAACATTGTCAGGAGCTTAGATGAGAGGATTTGTCCCCTGAGAAACTCTGCTTGAATCTGTAAGTACTCCACTGTGATCTGAGAGTATCTCACCACTTTGTATAACATGACATGAGCCTCTGATGGCATAAAATACTGAAAAATACCCCTCACCTTCCAGGGAGAAACACAACACATTTAAAATAAATTAAGTGTGGGTTGAGCACTCTGCCAAGAGACAACATCCCTAATTGGCAGCTGCTGTTACAGCAGAGAAGGCTGATTAAAGATGAGAGAGTAGTAATTCTCCACAGAAAGAAACTGTCTGATATTATTAAAAATTACCTGCTTGTCACAGATGTTCACTCAGCTTATTTTTAGCATGAGTTTGAGTTTGAAAGACTGGAATCCAAATTTATCATTACTCAATGCACAAAGAATGTTTTTTTGGCAGACATATGTACACTATCAGCAGAAAATGAACTAAAATGCTTGACAAGTTGTAAAAATTCAGAGCAATACATGAAGGTGTTTGTAAAAGCAGCTTTTCTCCAAGTATTTTCTTGTGAAGATGGCATTAGCATTCCATAATACTAGGGGAAAAAGAGGGAAAAAACGCTCAGGCAAGAATAAGATGAAAAGGGATAATGTATAAATACAGAAACAGATATAGTGAAAGCGAAGAAACAACTGTCTTTGATAGTAAAAAAAAAAAAAAAAAAGTTGGAAGAAGTTTGGAAAAAGCATTTATAACCAGATATACATACTCCTGAGTTGTACTTCAGGGAAAGTCAATATTAATTTTTAAGTAAGGTAGCGTTCATCACTAATGACCAGCAGGACCTGTCTGTCTTCCTCCTATTCCCATGCTTACTCTTTTTACAAGTTGGTAATTTTTTAGCTTGGCTTGGAAGGCAACATCCCAACAATATCACTATTTTAAAAATAAGGCAAAGAAATCTTCCCTAATGGCCATTGACCATAAGTCAAATCTTGTGTGACTCTGGGTACCTTTTGCTTATAGTGAAGGCGCTGCATAATGTGCAAGTGTTCTTCTTCACTGAGTAATGTCAGAACCTAAAAAGTAAAATAGTGGGATTTAGAAAGTCTAAGAATAAACAAAAGGCAATAAAATGGAATCTAAGGGATACCAAAGGGTAACAATGGTATTTTAAAGACAGAGCTTTGCTGCAAAAATATGAGTAAAGAAGAAGTACCCTAAAATATTTTCATATGGAACTTATCTTGCATGTGAACACAATCATCTGATGAGCTGCCAAAGTGCTAGACTATAGACACTTTTCCGTTCCTCTTCAATGCCTATTTTAAAGCTTCAAACATTTCGAAGGGAGGCCTCTCTCAATGCTTCAGACTCCTGATGTTGACTAGTGCTGAAGCACCTTTTTCTTCTTCATAGACCGACTGCATCTGCTACTCCATCTGCGCTCCTCGCAACTTGCAGAGATGAGGACATTACTAGGAGTAAAGCAAAAGAGTTTCTTTAAATGGCTTAGCTTTTTCTGTACCCCGTGAAAAACACAAATGCTCATGACCAGTGTTTCAGACAAGTATCTGGATAGTCAGTAAACCCCTTATAAAGAACAGAATAAAACAGAGGTTTGTACTTAGTATCAGATTCATTTTTTTTAAGTGTCACAGCCTACTTAGTCCCATTTAAAGAGATATTTAGCTTTTTCAAAGTTATTTTGACATAAAAGGTGTAAAATCAGTCAGAATCCCCCACAGATTTCAAAATCATAACTCAGCAAGATATCTGGAGGAGAGTCTTAAATACTAAAGATGTTTAAGCATATAAAGCCGATTTTAATTTAAAGCATATTTTAATTACACTGGATTTACTTTGAGTTACTTTTGATCTATATCAGCGCCACTAGGAACAGAAACTGGATCATTGAGGCCATTATCCTTCTCCTTTGAAGGATAGCAAAATTTGTATTGATTTCAAAAGGCACGGGGTTTTTTTGTTTGTTTTAATATAACAAGATAGCCAGAAGGGATAAATACAAACTGTTGACATTAACAAACCAATTGTGAAATACAATTTTTTTGTACTGAAGAAATATCTCTGATTATAGCTTTGGAAAACCCCACAAGATAAATTTTACTCTATTCAATATTGTTGCAAAGAACAGTCAATTACAGTTAAGAACACAGTTGTTTCTTTTCACCTGTTAAAATACTACTAGCAGAGTATAATATTGCAACCATAATAATAATAGGTCTGTACATTTGACACAGGTGAAAAAATCATACAAAATAAGATGAGACCTCATGATTCAAGGGATTTTTTAAGCATTTTCAATATTGTTCAGGTATTTATCACCACAGTAAATAAACCCACTGCTATAATATGTTAAATTATAAGGTAAGGGTTTTTGCCTTTTATCTAACTTCATAATGAAGAATAAACAACATAATTAGAGCCCCAAAAGACTGCATAACGATATTTCATGAAGGATAGATATGAAGAATATCAAAGATAAGAAGCCTATAAGAATGAGTAAGGGATAAATCAGAGAGCTACTACTCTCTTGTTTGCATGCTCAGACATTTGATTTGGATAGCCAAGTGACAATTTATGAGCTTTTGCATATTCTTTTTTTGGTTCATTTGAGCATTTAAACTATATGCACCTTGTCTTTCAAAATAATTAATTTGTATCCCTACCTCATTGTAGGTATTTTATGAAAAAAATATGCCTCACCTATGCAGTCATCAGTAAGGGAACACCTTCAGAAGTCTTTTTTTTAATTAAATACTATAGTGGTGAAAACATAGCAAATTATGGCCATGAAAAGATCACTAGAAGCAACTTGTCCAACTTTATTGGTACTTCCATGGTCCATAGCCAGCCAGAGAACTCTTAAAAAAAAAGTATATAGAGTATATCCTATTTTCATGCAGTTTATGCTGAGTTGATACCTTGTGACTTGAAGAGACATAGGTAATTGCACTTTTTTGAGCTGGGTCGTTATATTAGGGAGCCAGAAGTTGTTGCTGAAAGACTAAAAATAAGTGACCTGCAGATTGACCTCAAACACTGTTTCTGCTGTACTGAACTTAATTATGTATATCTTACAGTCATGGGATCAAACAGCTAGAACAATGCCAGAAGGAAGGAGAAACACCTTTTAAGTGGCTCACTGCTGTTATTCAAGGAAAGGTACTATAAGTTTTTTTTCTGAAAATACCATGTGTGAGCAACCTTGGCAAAGGAAATCTTAATGACAGGAATATTCAGTGGTGACTTATGGTGTGTGCCAAAGTTAGAAGCTTGGTCCCTAAGAGGATACCAAACTAGGAAAATTGCAGATGGGGTAATCATGAATACAGAGAAGAGACAGTAATAAAGAAATCCTGTATTCAGAAAGTTGTCTCTGGGTATTGTCAGGAAGAATATTTTTTGTGTCATTTGTCATAAGCTCTCTGTTTGTTGTGGCTTAAAGTAAGAGGAATGTTTATCTCATTGTGAATAAATGTATTGGCTTTCATTAATTTTACAAGTCATCTTAGGCCAAAACTAATCTCTGAGTAGTAAATTTATTCTTCAGAAGTCCAGCACTTAATTCAAGGTCCAGTCATAGGTTCTAAGTTCATCCCTCTATCTGGCTAAAACAGTGCTTCAGCCATTACAAAGACTCCTGATTTAACCTTGGAGTACGAGAAAGACAATGAAGATGGGTTGAGCACTATATATAATATCATGAAGTGGGTGGGGAGAAGCATATTTTTGTAATATAAATATACCTGCCAGGAACAGGTCCCACAGAATGACAGGAATCCTTTTGTATTAAACAAAACCATCACAAAAATAATGGTTATACTAAAGGCATCATTGAATTTTTATTCCTTGACAAGAGAAAAAATCACAGTAAAGAAAAACCATAGTCAATATTTGACTGGAGGAGTTGGTTGTTCTCCACCCAGTTCCATTAATTCCTGTTTTTCCTTTCTGGAAAAGGTGGCAAAAAAGGGTTATGTAGTGAAACACAGATGTTTGGCTCAGCTCCACTAGCAAATCTATCTTCTATTGTACCAAGGCTACACCTCCTTAATGAGAGCACAGATTTTAATATTACTAAAGGGTTCCCTGCCCTTCTTTTACAATTACAAACCATTATTTTATGTGCAAGTAATGTGTCTAAAGTACCTCTTGACGTGTTGAAACCAGAGACTTAACGATGCCATTCTGCTTTATGAAGACTGGGTACAACTAGTTCAGATTATTTTAAATTAAAAATATATGTATATATGAAGGATGTGTCAGACTTCAGCCATACTAACATAACCTAATACTTTAGCAAATTTGATTTGCCTGCTATTTTAACCAGGCTACTGATTCAAAATTTGTCAGAGTACCAATATTTTACAGAGCTCTTGCAAGTCTGATGAGCTGCCCTCCCTAATAGGAGTTCAGTGATCAGGCTTAAGTTTGAAAGTAAGTTATTCCACATACTGCTTCTCTTCTGGAGATATGGTCTTGTGCCACAGATGTGCAATTTTCATTAGCTTTAATAGAATTCGTTTCTGCCCACCAAGAGAACAATTTACTGCAATGTGTCAGTTAATTTTAGAGAGGATATTTTAGGCTATGTGATGATGTGCTTATATAGAGCTAACATGAAAATGGTTTCAAACTTTTTCCTTTAAGTGTAACATTTTAAATTTACATTTACACTACATAGACAAAGTCCAGAATGGGGAATTTCAGAAAAGTAAGACAGATAATGCAGAATACAGCAACTTAGATCTGAAAAAAATGGGTGTAAATTATTATGAAACCACAATTTAAAACAAGAGGTTAACCGAGAGCACAGAGTGCTTATGTGTGACTTAACTACTTGACTCACCTATAGGAGTTCTACAATATTCAGCAGGTGTAAATTCACAAATTGATTTTTGCATCCGACTCTAAAAACCCTGTTGCAGATTACTCCTTTTTCAAGTCTGTGAAGATAAATCTGGCAACCTCCACAAGGATTCAGAGACACAATCAGTCCAAAGCTGAAAAAAGTTTTGCGTTCCACCATGCTGCTCTTTTCCAAAACTCAGGTGAATTCTTTCTCTAACTGAAACATCGAGACTCTGAAGGAATCAGAAATCAAAGGCTAATCATTAGTACTGAAAGCTGCTAGTTCTGGCTCCTTTTATCATCATATTGGTTATCCTTGCACCCAGCAAGTAGAATCTCCTGATTGAAGTTGCGTTACTGTAGGATCTGGTGAACTAATGAAAATATTAACAAATAATGAAATAATAAATAATAATAAGAAAAGGTAAAAAGGGAAAAAAAAAGTATACAGTATATACAAAATCATATCAAGCTCCCAGGATGACGATCATGTCACCAGCAGGCACAGGGAAAAGTCCCAGACAGGACTCGGTGAGTGAAGCCTTCCATGATACAATTTTGATAGAGGGAGAGATATTTTTATAAAATGTTTCAGAATTTTACTTCAGAAAGCCTAGGTGAAGCTGATGTGCCCCTTTCCAAAAGTAAATGAAATAAAATACAGATTGCCTCTAAAACTGCCCAAACTTACAGTACTCCTGAATAGAATTCTATTTAGTCATTTACTATCATGATTATTAACAGGCTTCAACTATGTGTTCTGCACTTAAATGAAAAATAAATATTAGAAGTGCTACATTATTAATCCCTGTCACTTTTAGGCTACAGGTAAAAAGCAAGGCGAGAATATTTATGTGGTTGAAACAACTTAAAATACTGTTCACATGCACAATAGCAGCTCATTATATAGTGCAGCCTGCAGATTGAAAAACAGCAACTGTGTACAAAAATAGCCTTTGAAAACCAAATGGATTAGAATATCTTTGCTTCTAAAAGGCAATAAAGGCCACATTCATTATTATTTTGCATAAGCTTTAGTTAGATCAGTTAATGTGCTCAGTCAATGTGCTCAGTCTTCTTTAAACATGTGAAAGCGAGTTATTTTCTGGTTGTGGTGTTTTAATATCTTTTCATGTAAGTGTATTTATTTTTTCAAAACATTAAGGAACTAACAAGACCAAACATTTAAGAAAATATTTTCACTGTAAAATCCGATGGTAGCTACAAAATCAGACTTGTGTCATTTAAACTCAGAGATGAAGGATGAAAGACCTAAAGGATGAGGATCTAAAAAAGCTGAAATACTAGTTGATTTCAAATGAAGCTAAAATCAGGACTAACCTCACCACCATATAACATTTAGCCATTATTTTGGCACTCTGCAGAGAGAAAATCGTAACTTTTGTGAACTCATTAAAGTTTCAACCACCATGACTCAGATTTCATTGATTTCACTGAAAGCGGCTGGCTAGGTGCAAAAATGAATCCTTGTTCCCTAAATTTAAGTGTGTTTTTCTGAAAGCTTTGAAACACCTACCTCCTTATCTGTAGAGCAGCATGGGAAAATTTCCTCCTGAGTACCACCTCTTCATATTTGTGTACTAATGCATTTAGTAGTTCTCTGTGGCTTTTTTACCTGTTTGTTCTTAGTTTTCTAATTCCCTGGCGAATAAGGAAACTCACATCCTCGAGCTTCTTTCTCACTAGTAATTTTGTACTCCAGCTCAATACAAGGTATTTTACTGGCTTCTGTCAAAGAAAACTGAAAGCTTTCTAACCACTTCCATTTAAATGCAGAGTTATTTTCATGCAGAACTTTTCCTCAGTGAGAGGAACCACAGATGTAGTGGCTTGTAGCTGTCATTACTGTATCATAGATATATGATTAGATTGTGCTTTTCAGAAGGTAAATATAAACTTACCTTTACTTATTTTGAAAACCATAAAGAGATTATACCATTATATAAAATCACTTCAGCAGGGGTTTATTTTCCTTTGCTTCTCCTAGCCACAATAACACTGTATTTCTTTTTTTCATGTTGCTGCTGTGAGACTCTCTTTCACATCTAATTGCTTTAAAACTCTTCATTTATCTTTGGAATGGTATTCAGTGGCACGCTGGATTTACAATAAATCATTCTTATTCTCCCTATATACAGTTGGCTAATGGATATGTATATATTGGGCTTTTAGTCTCTTGCTCAGGACTCCTTTCTGGCCAGTATCACCAAAATCTTTAGTCAAAATATTGTGCAGCACAAGAAGCATAAAACATGTTTAGTTTTCACGTCTGTAGCAATGTCTTACTGAGGAGCGAAAGAAAATGGAAGGTGATTTACAATCTAGTGCTTTTATTGCATGACAGAAGTCCCCAGGACGGATGAGAGACTGGAAAATGTAGGCCTGTTTTCTATTTTTGATGGAAACATATACAGTGAGATTTCCCTGGGCTGCCAAGGGAATGATACACAGTTAGAATGTGAACTTCTCCACACTATACAAAAATAAACATTGTTTTTAAATAGTGGGTAGGATTCTACACCATTTCATATGTTTTTGATGCATTTGTTAGTTAGGAAGCAATGGCACAGCAAAACCTCGATAAACCTTAATCAGCTCTGCTGTAATAATTTTTTGTAGATGTATTTAAAATTGCAAGAAATACCAATCAAACATGAAACAGACCATGGAAAACTATTTTGTAGGAAGTGGGAGTAATTTGGAGCTGGGACAAAGTCAAAGAAATATTGTTCATCTTTTTAATAAATTATGGGGTGAATAAGTATTCATGTATTTACACTTTTTTTCTTATATATGCAAAAATATGCTACCTTATCTATTCTAACATATCTTCTGGACTTCCACAAACAGAAAGCTTCTCAGAAAACTAAATATGATTCATATCTTTATCTCAAGCTGTTTCATTGTGGTATCTCAGTTTAACTGAGATTCTTGCTAACATTTTCAAAGTATTTTACTGAGAGTCTGTCCTATATAGCATCCAGCAAGCATCACCAGAGTCAATGTAGTGACACAAATGTAGTTAGACAATATTAGATGTACACAATGTATTCCATCTTCTTGTCTCCTAATGTAATCACAGCTGATAAGACGATTCAGATAGAGTTCCATTAAATCTGTGGACGGTCAATTCTCTCAGAATTCTCACACTCTATAAAACACACAGTTCAGAATAGAGCTAATAGCACAAACAACCTATTCAACTTATTTAATATTGTAGCAAAATTCAAGACAAAAATTTAGAAAAGCTCTAAGCTAACTTAGCCTAGAAGGTTCAGATCTTATTCTGATGTACAGTCATTCTCAAATTAAGCATTCAGACTCAAAATTTAGGATTTTAACTGCTATTTCAATCTAATTTCTGAGATAACTTAATTAGGGAAAAAAAAAAAAAAAGGGGGAAAGAAAAAGCAGAATAAAAAATTTGCATATGTGTGAGCCTATCCCAATACCCAAAACCCATAGGAACAAATTGCAAATTCTTAAGAGCTAGAGCAACTGCAAAGTTCACTGCTATTTAGATGCCAGGTGCTAATTAACTAATCAAAGGCTTTCAAGTGGATCAAGCCAATCAGAGAAGGATCTCAATAAGAGACTTCCAGATGCAATTATAATGCCAGAAGTAGAGTTAGACCCCCTTTATCAATTAAGAAGAAGCTGATGGGCTAAATGAGCACATAGTTTGGTGAGGAGTTCTTAATGTTTATGAGGACTGTTGTAGGTTTCTTTATCTTGCATCCATAAGTAACACTAAGACACAACACTGACTTGATCCGGTGTGTGTAGAAACCAGTATGAGTCTTCTTTTCATGTCAGAAGGTAGAATTATAAAAGGAAGGAAAGGGCTACTGAGATTGCTGTTTCAATTACCCTATGCATAATTACTTTCCTTATGGGTAAGTGAGATATATATATATATATGTATTGTTCAATTAAACTCAGAGTGTTCAAAAAGATTTTTAGTCCTCTAGGCATTGTTGGGTATCCTAACAGACCTGAGGGAAAAGAAATAATTTCTTTTACTAGAAAGCACTTCTGTATTTCTGAGGATGTTAGCTGAAAGCAGAAATCTCTAATTAAGAGTATAGCTATTGATACTGGCTTTTTCTTGTTTAATAAAACTAGGTTTTGACATATCTCTGGTTATGTCTTCACTGATTACTGCATTAGTCTTACTTTAAAACACGTGTGTTCATGACCTGCACGTAAGCAAGGAATCTGCAAAGATCATACTTTCAGCTATGTCCTGTCTATAGATTCAGAGTTCATTTCCTTTTTCTAGAACTCTGATGTTCAGACAAGTGTCTGTGAAGCTCACTGAAACCCAAAGGTTTCTAGGGAGCCCATGACAGTGGTTCCTCAACCAGGGGTGGATGCTATTGGCGTGGGTTCTGAAACTTTTAATGTATGGATGACTAAAGACAATAAAGGACTCTTCAGGTTTTATAATTCTTCTCGGTGTTTGAGTTCAAAACAGAAATCCATAACCTACTGGTATGTTTCTGCTTTAGAAGGGTTTTCTTTTACAGAGTTTGAGCTTAGTTTCAGGAAGCGTCTCACACTTTGACAATCAGTGCCGCATTGCTCAGGAGCATTCCTGGATTGCACTGTAATGCTTCTGCAGGTGTATGTGATAAATAGGCAGTGAATTTTTTATGGTAAACAGAAACTGTTAGATCCACCATAGCATGAGTGGTTAGTGGGAACTGTAAGGACCAGAAAAGAAATAAAAAATATATACAGGATCAGTTTACAAGGCACTAATCACCACATAATGAGTTTCAATTTGAACAGGACTCTATCTTGTTAGAACTTATAAGTTAAGGATTTTCTGATATTCAATTTAAATTACAATAGCTGTAAGCAGTGTTCAGGGCTACTAAATCTACTCTGTTGCAAAGCCAGGGGATTTGATAATGTATACAGTCTTTCCCTTGAGGTCAAAAATGTAATTATGAAAAAGTTCTGAACTGAAAAATAGTCTTGTCATCTGTTTTCATGAGAGATAAAAGATCACTTAAAGGTGAAGAGGTTACAGGTAAGAAAGAAAATTAAATTTAAAAAGCCCAACATGACCAACAGTAGAGCTGCTGAAATATAGTAAGAACAAAATTAAATATTATAATTAGAAGGGGGAATCATTCTACCTTTACTAGACATATGCTATTAAAATATTTAATTCAACTCCTGATTAATTCACTGGATGATTATCACACTGTCTTAATAACACCAGATGAGGGGAATATAGTGATTGGAAACAGGCTTCTGATGCAAGCAGTTTCAGCTATTATTCTAAATATTTCTTCCTGATTTTTCTGAACAAATTTTTAAATATACCTTGGTAAGTTCTTCTTAATTGTCTAATGAAAGGTGACACTGTCCCTAACCTTTCCTCAGCACATTGCATTCCCTTATATCAATAGAAAAATATATCCTTCAGACTCATCACATATTTGTTATATTCCACTCATTCCATTCAGCTGCATTAAATGGCCTCAAGCTTTGGAGTTACAGTTTGTGCAAATTTTTGTGTGAGAAGTCTCTCTTAGAGGAACCTGGGAAAACAGTTCATTATTCACATAATATCTTTAGCATTTTTCATTGTTAATATTTTGAAAACTTGCAAATTGGAACTTTTAGGATGAATACAGGTATGTGGAACAGCTGGGAGGCAAGAAAAAAACCAATCTAACCAAAAACCTGAAAAAAATTTAGAGGTAGAAAAGATATTTTTTTTTTGAAAGACAAAAATTCCATAAATAACAAATAACCAGGTAGTGAAGAAATACAAACTCGAAACAGAGTACTCAAATTTAAGCTATGTCTGAACAGGAACATTTTTTCTTATCCTTAGGATTTTTTCACTTACAGTGATATATTTTGATGTAATTATGTTTTAAAGGAGAACAGAGAAAATTTTTCTTTCAGTGCCTCTACTTGCCTCATTAAGTAACATAAGAATTTATATCATGTGGCCAGAATCATGCACATGGTCATGATGCTCCCTAACCTGAAATTAAAATGTGACTTTTAAGTTTGGTAAATGACAAAACTGTACTACTTCAGGAAAAGGGTAAGAAAAATTATTTATCAAGTAGGCACAGACACTTCTTAGCTACACAACAAATTGCAAAGGTTCTGCCAACCTCTAATTGCTTTGCCATGAACTGGAGAAGATCCGGATCTGTAGCTAAGCCATTTCACTCCCTGTTTAACTGCAATTTGAGTTAACGTAAGAAAAGTGCTTTAAATTAAGGTAGCATAGTAATGCATTATGTCTGGCCACACCTTGAAGGACGCATGTAATTACAGTGAATCAGAGAAGGATTAACATCTAGTGGATTTTTGTTGTTGCAGATGTCAGTTTTGATTGAGTCTACACTGGTGAGTAATCTAAGATGAAGCCATGCACCATTTCTAAAATGCCATTTGTGATCCATACTATGGATTGCAATTGCAGTACTAAGTGTTCAGGAGAGAAATTAAGTAGTTGAAGTTTGACTGTCTGGAAACGGGGCTGAGAAGCATTCCCGAATAAACCTGACCAAATCAAAACCATAGACAGTGCAGCCTCATGTTTCAGGGGATAGTCAGTCCATCAAGCTGCGTGCTTGACATATATTCAACAGAAAGATTCTTCCTGTACTTCATTATCCCTTTCTCACAGTCATCACTTCAGACTATTTGCTACTCCAAAAGCAGAATAAAGAAAAGGTAAAAAATATGCAGAAGAAAGAAGGTGCAGGAATAAATTCAATAAAGGGAAGATGAGAAAAAGAAGATATTGGAAGTCAGTGTCCAGGAATGGAGGAAGGGAAGAGAGGTAAAAAGTCAGATTAAAAGACACTATTGGCTTTTAGCACGGCTGCCCAAAAGCCAGTGAGATAAATCCCTGTTAATATTCCTTCAGAGTTTATCAAAAGACTTCTTTTGGCTGAAATAGAGAGAGAAGGAGAAGAAATGGACCCAAGACCCAAGTCTTTTCTATACTAAACTACTTAATGGACTGGCACTAAAATCACGGTTCCACTTGTAATTGTTTTAAATACTACTATTCAAACAAAAGTGGTATCATGCAACAAGTGCCAAGTTTATTTTGGGGACATACGAGACAATGAAAATGTATCCCTGTATTTACCAGGGATAAATCATAACAGGCTATTGTCCTGAAAGTTTTTTTTCTGGAAAAAAAATCTCATTTGTTACATTTTAGTTGTCTAAATCTGTATTTTATCTTAATCTCAAGCATTGCATGCTGGGAAGTTTGGAAATTAGACTGGAGATAATGAGGTTCAGCTGAGACTTTGAAGAGAGGAGACAGAAGTCAGCTGGCTATATTGAAAGCTGAGTAATGTGTAAAGAGAAATTAACAGACCATTTCCTTAATGATCTGGTGTAGGATGATTGCTATTGAACAGATTCATTAGCAAAGTTGGTAAAAGTAGGAAAAGTATGTTAACTAATTTTACCATTGACACAAAGTTGGAAGACATCATTAGTACTGAAGTGTTAGAATGTTTTACGGGAAGATGAGGATGACTAAGGAATAAAGAAATAGGAATAGGATTGAAATAACCATATCAAAGCCGACGTCTGAGCTGACGGCAATCGAGGAGCCACTCTATATTAGCAGCGCCAGCCTGGTATTGGCTTTGAGTTCACTGACTAGGACAGAAGGAGGAATTTGCTGTCTATTAACCCTCTGAGTAATTATGAGACAGCAAGGCAACAAGACTCTGAAGACTGCAGGTCCTTCTCTAAACACTTCATGCGAGTCCTTTTCAGCTGAGATGGGGGAGTATCAACAGTCTTATAGATGTTTCTAGTCTTTCTAGTATGCTCTCCATTGTTCTGTAGAGGAAAGGAAAGGGGAAAAGATAATATTCTCAGTCTCCCTTAAAAAGCCAGTCAAAGACTTGGCTTTTTAAGCTAAGCAAACAAAAACCTGAAAAGACAGAAAAACTAAGTTGTGCACTGTAAATCACAATCATTCACTGAATTCCAAAGACAGAATATTCTGATATTTCAGGCCAGTGATATTGGCTGTAGCAAGAACATAAAATGGCATGGCATGCCATGCATAATTCTGCATTTTGATCGAGTATGTGTGCCACTTCTCCTTGCTTGCAGCTCCACAGAGGTTTTTAGTTCATCAGGGAAAAGAGAAGCATAGAAGAACTGCTTAAACTAAATTCTGGCACAAGGATAAGTACGTATAAACTGACCATAAATAAAGTGACTCTTGAAAATTCAGAGGAGCTTTTTAATCACCAAAGGGCTGGTTCTATAACAGTGTTTAAGTGGCCACACTGAAACAGAAAACCTCTTTCTCTGAAAGGTAGAATTTCAAAAAGATTATACAGTGCATTTGCTTGTCATATCAGGGACTAAACTTGATAAACTTCCTAGTGTTTGTACTGCCGTCAATTACATACATCTGGAATTACTTCAATAATTTTCTCTTTTCCTAAACATAGTCACTGAACTGAGATCTTAAGGATTCGAAGGGTACACATAGTCACATACAGTTTGGTGTCTTGGGGAACGTGGTGCCACAAAAGCCATGTAACACTGAGCGTTTACTGTTTCTAGTGCTGATTTGACGTTCCTCTCCTTTCCACTGAAACAGGACACTGGAGTTGTAGGCATATGGCATGCATACTTGATCAGAATCCCAAATGCTAATGAGATCAGAATTGCACATTGTTATCTGAAATTTACCCAATATCTAAGACACTTGATGTTTCCTTTTTCAATTTCCATGACAACTTCTGTAGAAGGAATAGAAAATGGCACAAAGTTAAGCTGTTGACAGTAAAGTCACGATGGTTTTCATACTCTTGACAGACTATACTTAACAGTTTTCCTAATATGTAAATCTAGGATTACTCAGTCTAGTACTTTAGAAATAAAGAAAATAACATATCTATTATTCTTGCACAAAACCTACATGCTTTTTTAATGGAAATTAAAAAAATGGTTTTATAGGATTTTTTTTCTTTCTGCATAATGATAGTATGATATGTAATCTGAATTATGGTATTCTTGTTAGAATACTTCCAAAGCTGACACGGAAACACAAGAAGGTTTAACAATGCAAAACTTTTGTAGAGTTCAGCAGAATTTGTCTTCTGTGGGAATGAGATTAAGCCCCAGAAATCGTGCATGCACATATTCATGTCATAAAGAAATTCCAAAATCCAGACAAACTCAGTCAGAGGTCATTTGCTCGTTTGGTTTTCCGCAGTGCCCTTCTCTATCCACCTCTTCTCAGTTTTTCACCAGGCTCTAGAATGAGGAGACACATTTTAATTCCACAACATAGAACATGAAACTATTTAGATAACAAATATTTGCATATGTATTACTTAAAAAGTCTCTTTTTTGCTCCTGGCTGTGGAAGGATAATTTTAGTCCAAAGTTACCACATCCTTCTAAGCCCTACTGTTACAGTTGGATTCTCTTTTCGGGGTATTCTGAAGGTAAAAATCACATTATGACTGCATGTTGCACAAGAATGTAGAAATCCTATTACTATTAGCACTTTCAAAGCTAAGGAAGTTTGCATCATCTTTCTCTGCAAATTCTGAAGATCAAAAACCATGTGGAAGATTGTGGAAAGCAAATGGCAAGTTAGCAGATGACTTTGCTTCTTTTTACTGAGTGAAAGAAAGCAGAGAGAAGACTGCTTTTCCGTGTAGAAACCTAATACATCCGATAGGAACACATGAGTTTTACGAATCAGGAGGAAGTGGTTTTTAAAGATGATTTTAGGTGCATGCTTACATATACAGGCTTTTGAGCAACAACTCTGAGTGCTAGTAGTTTTTGCAATTTAAAATAAACCAACCAGGGCAGGCAGACTGATAATAATGTAACACAATTGCATGTTAACTAACACACTATTGTGTACAACAGTAGAGATTTTCAAATAACACTGAGCATATAATGATCCTCTTCAAAAAACACTCCTCTGCTAGGGGATAGAGCAGATGTTGGATTGAAGCAAAGGGAAAAAAATTCCATTGATTACTGCAACTGATCCTGACATCGTTTTATATACAGAGCTCTCCATGGCTTTGTAATAGTTCTTATCCACATTTGCTGCATTGCAAAACTTGGCACTGAGCCCCATATCTGCAGATCCCATAGCATTAAATATTTAGGTTAAAGCAAGTAAAAGAAAAAAAAAAGCTAGTCAAACAAATCTTGCGTTCACTTGGATGAATACACTGACCATTTGTCAGTATAGTAAACACATTGCGTGCAGCAACATCGTGGAATTATAGTAGCATTTTACTGATGTCTATAACTGGTCCATACTCAGTGACAGAAAGACACCTGAACAAACATTTTTGCCAGCTGTAGTATATGTGATAGATAAGGCAAAATGAGATAGCTATTCACTTACAGATAAGGGATTTTTAAAGAGACGAAATGATAAATGCGGGAGTGATTTGGTAAGAAAAGGCAGTGAAGCATTCTGTGTTTGGGGAAAAATCTGTAAAAGCACTGAGGAAAACTGTACCTGGGACAACTAAGGGTGTAAGCTTCAAATGAAATCACAGTGGTGCGCAGGGACTGTGTGACCTCTTCTAACCTGTGCCTTTGACAGTCAGTGCCATAAGGAAGAATCCTTGCGATCTCATAAATACCATTTCCTAGAAGGATCCTGACAAAAATAGGAGGCTGCCAAGTTGAACAGGCAGATACGGTAGCCATAAAATGTGTCAATAAGTCATTAGAAATTTTTCAGCATTCTGCTCGGATCCCAAAATCTCTACGGGTAAATTATTATGGGCTTGCAGATCCAGAACTTTTGAGAAGGGAATTGAAAAATGTCTTGGGGTGATTCTTTAAGAAAACTTGAAGCCAGTAATGAGTTTACATGTAAGTGGAAATAATATGTGATGCTGTCTTAGTGTACCATGTTTCCAGCCTTACAGGTACTGTGCAAAGTTAAATGACTTTTCAGTTGTGTAATAAAATAAAGATATCAAATTGAATCATTTGGAGAAGAGATGCTCAGTTTTGCAATGGTATCAAGTTCTTATCAAGGAATTAGGCACAAATAACTTGAATTGCAATATTGCAATATCACATGTTGTGAGATTACTTATATTGGGCTCATTAATTGGTCTTAGTTCCAATTCCTTCTTAAAATTTGTGAATTAAAAGATCCATTTTCTTTCCATCTAAACCCTTCCCAAACATAAGAGCAACAGTAAAAACAAATCTCAGGTGATGATTAAGCTGGTTCTATTTTCTGATATATACAGTATTTCTTGTGCTTCAGAAAGGACTGCTGCAGTGTAAAATGTGCTTCTTGACCCTTAAAATACCCATGGGACTGATTACTTTTAAAAAGTAATAAGAATGAACTGAGAAGCAGATGAAAAGTGTATCTGTGGAGAGTGGGAAAGAAAGCTAATATATATGGAAGTACAACAGAAATCCTGATTCACCATTTTTGGGAATCGTGATGAAATACAGAGTCCTTGCAGTTAGCCAGGATCAAGCTGGCTGTAGGAGCAAAACAGAACTTCTATGTATGTGCGTCCCTGGGTTTAAGTAAATTAACCACCAAAAGCATGTTTGTTATTTCAGTTTTAAAGAGTGTAACTAGCCTAACAACAGAGTTGTTAACAATAACCTCTGCTTATATACCCACAACCATGGGAAGACAACAGACCTATGGGTGGTGGCCTGAATGCCTCTGCACTGCTTCTACTCTGCAAAACACTTGGGTAGCTATTGCTATTGTTTATATCAGGGGTACTCCTTTGATTTTCTTAAATGCAGGTAAATTACAGAAAGATACACATCATAGATATCTAGAAAGAGATTATTTCTATTGGCAGCAAAATGGTGGAATTGGAAGCAAAACAATAAAATGAGACTAAAAAACAGAGTGTAATTTGAAAGATATTTCAGTGGGAAAAAAGAAATTGTAAGTCTGATAACATGAAAATATTCATAAACTATTTTTAATTTCATTGAACTGCTCTTCTTCCCCCCAAAATCACAACATGAGAAGGAAGCAATTTCAAGATGAATATTCCAGAAGTGTATTTGAAATCACTTTTATGAAATTTTCCTTAATACAGAAAAAGCTCTAAATTCAGCAATTTTACAATAAGAGTATTTAAAAATATAGCAAAAATTCACTTTCAATTCCACCTAAGTATAGTTCCTGATAACATCAGCAAACATATTATTTGTTTAGCCTTACTTCTCATTTAGTTCTGTGAGCTAAAGGCAAATTGTTTAAGCTTTTTCGGATTTGCAACTGCACGTTTGGAATATTACTTCTGAATTCCACAAGGTTATTCAGAACATGGACATCAGTGAATGCTTGGCAATGGTAGCAAGGTATGAGAAACTGTGAATCAGCTGGGAGTAACCCAATCGGCATTCTGTGTGATAATGTAAAGAAGACAATTAAGTTTTCAACATTCATAAATGTAATCATGCTGATCTTTTATGTCCTGTTTAGATTGCCAATTATTTGAGAGGTACTTTCATTCCTCTAAATATTGCAAATCATGATAAAATGCTTCTTATGGGAAGCAAAGTAATACTGTGAAAGAAGATATTAGGAAGCCCAACCAGCCACATGACATGCAGCAAACTGCTACTGGATCATATAGGGGCGATAATGCAAAATGAACTCATGGGATAAGACCTCGGGTACTTCTGGGAGCACTGTGATTTAGCATTTGACAGACACATTTGCTGTTGCTATTTGCTGACTTTGGCAATGTTTTTCCGACATGTCATGCCAATAAAGTTACAGTGCTAATGAACTTGTCTGAACATGAAAACACGTATCACTTTGTAGACTGTTACGCTGATTTATGATGACCATTTTTTTAATTTGCTTTCTATGGGGTGAAGAGAGAACACCACCTTCAGCCAGTAGCCCTAGCTGATTGTCCATAACAACTCACCACTGTTTGCTGGACAAACCTATAACTATCAGTCAAGTGGTAACATGTCAGCTGGGAGAACAATGTTCATTTTGTATTAAATACTCATTTTCTCTTTGCTATCTTTTTCTTCTATCCTCCTCCTTATTACTCTTATTACTCTTATTATCTTAAGAGTGGATCACTGCTCCAAACTGTTACCCTGCCCTATCTGTTTCCTGGACAAGAAATCCAGATTTCATAGGCCCAATACTGCTTTGATGAGTCTTGAGATTGCCTTATCAAACTTCATGAGTAGTAAGTCAATAAATAGAAGAGGTCAATAAATATACCTATGAACCTCATTGACACATTTTTGTGGCTTACTAAAATTTTATACTGAAACCACAGATATTGTTCAGGCTCACAAAATGTGTGCTCACCTCTGAGCTTCCATTATGTACTTGCTAACAGTCTTTAACAATAAAATATAGCCTTAATGAAATCCTAATGTTTTTAAAGTTCCCAGTGGCACAATCTAACCTTTCTATTGCTTCTTTTGCTTAATTTAGGGGTAGTTTCTGTCCTTGAATTGTTTTCAGGATGATGAAATAGCACAAAAAAGTCTATACTTGGAAAGAAAAAAAAAAACTTCCTAATAAACTGTAGTTTATGCTCATCTATTCTAACCTTAACTGTTCCCGTTATGAGCAAAATGACACAAGAGGACACATGAATGTGTAAAAATATGGATTATGTCATAGTATGTGAATTTCCTTTTTACTTTAATTTTGTTATAATGTCTGAAAAAGCTCCATTTATTGACCTTGAGCCTGTTCTTGGTATATTCAATGTTAGTTTACTCATTTCATGTTTGTATATAGTCACTGCTCTTGTGGAAAACTATATGTAAGCACATAAGAAAAAAATTGCATTACTTTAAAGTGAAATAAGAAAACTACTTTTGCCAAAGAGTCTGTAGGTATGAGTCATGCGAGCAGCTCTAAAGCTCTGTTGCCTGCAAGGGTAAGAATCTCTGAACCATCCTGATTGGAATGGTGGTTACGTAAGTTCAATGATTCACGTAGATTTTGTCTTCTAACCAATGAGACTTGCTGGCCATGAAACACAATGATACTAATAATCATTAATGATACATATTCTGATGTAGCTAGAGAGAAGAGAGTGATACCCAGGCTTTCTGAAGAGCTTAATTCAGTGTCCATGTATCTATTTCTTAAGAGGTAGTACAATTCAGCTGCAGGGGTTGGGCAGTTCATAATAACGTCAAGGAGCACTGAAGCAATCAAGTCCTAGCAATCACAGGGAATAGTAAAGCTGACAGTTACTCTAGAATGGTTTGTATATCTGTTTTAACCATTCCCAGGGGAAAATACAAACAAACAAACAAACAAAAACCCAAACAAACCAAAAACCCCACAAAAACCATGTTTCAGTAACATGATATGAATCAAATGGGAGAAAAATTTCACCTCAGAGGTAATAATATGCCATAGGTAAAGAGCTCCAATATCATTCCCCTGTTACTGATCTCTTAAACCAATAAAACCCAGAAAAGAATAAAGGTTTCTTTATAACCCAAAAGAAAACAAATTTTATTATAGTTATAAACTGTAATTACTCATGTTATCTTTGGTTGATGTCTGACTTTCAATAAGATGTGCTTGAGTGTCCACACTGACTCTTCGCATAGAACAGAATTAGAACACACTGTCATGATGAATTGACAATATTAGAGACCAGCGAGAGCACTGATTGAAGAATAATAAACAAAATTCCAGACAGGGTTCCAAAGGACACAGATACATACAGCTGTAACATTAAACCTGGCTATCTCTTTCACTGCTACCACATGCCACAGGTGTGGAATAGGTAAAATTATGTAGTGAGGGAGTGTTGACAGGTCTGTATCCATACATCATTCCTATTGAATTGCATATGTGCACCTTTTATTTATTTAGGTATTTTTGTTATTACTCTTGGATATGTTTCAGCAAGTTAGAATTTCTAATTGACTTAATGGAAACATTCTGAAAAAAATATCTTTTCTGAGAACATTTTGCTTATGCATTTGACATTTGCCTGTTTTTCTTCTTATTAGGAGTATTTGCATGAAAAACAGAGAACACAGAAGTTCATTTGGTTCCAAGATCTGTTTCCCACCTGAAGTCAGAATCAATTCCATATTAACTAATTGAACTTCAGTGGATTTTAAGTAGAGTTTATAATTACAGAAATACCCTGCTTAATGCAGGCGAGAAGAAGGTGAAACTGGCTTAACGCCAGTTCAGCAATCTCCTGCTCATAGGCTAAATCCCAGTACAAGTTAAAATAGCCTCAGGCTTTCTGTAACGTGCACCAGATGGTAGAAGCCCCCAGAGACAATTACATTGGCAGGGATAGCTGGAGCATGGTATGCTCCAAGTATAGTCCTTCCTGCCCCACTACATTTCCAATAAGCATTTCCTTAGCCAGTTTGCTGCAATGGCAGCTTTACATTGCTCAGAGATTTTTCCCATGTGGGATAAATCCCCAGTTAGTCAGAACAGGTTTAATTCTGCTTAGAACTGCTAAAGCAGTCACAGCCAACTTGGCCTAGACTAGCAATTGGCCCCATAGCCATAGATAATGAATAAGCAATAGTCCAGTTCTGTATGACGTCAGTTTGGGGTGTGTGTGGTTTTTTTTTTTTTTAAATTATTCTATTTTTTCTCCGTCCTTGTAAAAGTTCATACCTACAGATTATCTGTATGGAAAAATGATTTCCAGTACCTACCCTAAATTGCTTTTCCTTTAATTGCTGTTCACACCCACTTGTCCAATTAGCACAGTTGCAGCTGGAAAGAAATAAGTCCCCCCTCCTGAAACTCCAGGTTAACATTCAGTACAGCATTTCAACAGCCTGCATTCTCAGGCCTTATGGATCTAAGCTCTCAGCCTGTCCTCATAGCTCATAACCTTTAATCCTGACATCAATCTCAGTGCTCAGTTCAATTACTATAGCGCTGTGTTCTGAAAACTGGCAGAACCTCAAGGGAAGTTTGTGAAAACTTGCGAGTTTCTCATTCATTTTCATTAGAAAACTGGTAGGACACAAATTTCCTTCAGATGTTCTCCAGCATTCCTCCTACTCATCAGTGAGGTATTGAATAGCATCTTTAGTTGGTGGGGCTGTAAAATCACAGAAAGCTGCTCTCTGATTGTGTTACTGATTTCTACAGGTTGTTACAAGCCTGCACGCATTTTTAAATTCCTTCCAGGAGTCCCTGGTGATATATTTTTTTACTTTAATCTCATGACTTGTGTGAACGTACAGCTCCAACACTAAAAGTCTTAAAAAGTTGATCACCAGAGTCTTGATTTTGTGTATGGCAGGTTCGCAGCCTGTTTCTAGCTCAGAGGATTGTATGGCAATAGTTATTTCTACACAGCAGCCTTTTCAGAAAACAAAAAAATGCAAGCTGAGGAGCTTTTATGGGGCATAGATTCTGGCATTCAAGAGTAACATGTATTTTAAACTGGTAATTATACATGAGATGAAAAAACTGAGGAAAGTTTGGCAGTATTTCTTTAAGATCTCATTTTCCCTGAGAATTGCTCCACGGCCATTGATAAATATACCTTTCTCCCCAGCATCCAAATATTCTGTCCTCAGCCTTAGGGCTTAGAAAAGCAAAACCAGAAGGGTGATTCACAGAGTGAAAATCTTGTCTGAACTGAGATGGACGGGATTAAACCTACACTTTTATTTTAGAATCTAGCTCCCCAACTACCTGTAGTTTACCAGCAAGAGCAGGGAGACATGATGATAGG
The DNA here is from genome assembly GCA_033628505.1 of Tringa tobata. Lineage (NCBI taxonomy): Eukaryota > Metazoa > Chordata > Aves > Charadriiformes > Scolopacidae > Tringa > Tringa tobata. Next base: position 1,647,426 of record JAHREE010000278.1, read on the forward strand.
CAGTCTACACAGTTTGAGTGCTGGAGAAAACAAGGTGCCACAGTTCCTGAAACAGAGCCTATGCATCATCTTCATAAATGTCTACAGGAGAATGAATTACTCGTCCAGCCTGAAGATATCAAATTGCTGAGGTCTCTAAGAAGCTGGCAGAGAGAGTATATTTCCTGGAATGTGGGGCCTTTTTCTCTGTCTGAGCTCAGCAAGGTAGCTAGGTCTGGTCTCTGAAGACTTTTTTTGCTTTGGTCCATTAAGTGATACAGCTTGGCATTGATCTGGGGCTTTATTTCCCTATACATTTTCATGGCCTTATAGTATAATCCTACAGTACTGCAAAAAAACCCTACATCAGACCATTTGTTTGTATTTTGCTGTTTCCTGGTCTCCCTGATACATTCTGTACAGCACAAAAAATCAAGTCTTTGCTTTCGGTAACATCATCATTAAACACTAATTTACTCATTTCTTTATATTTGCTATGTTAAACGCTCAGCAGTGACATGCACTCGTGAAGCCAGTGTTGTCTCAGCTTCACTTTTGGGCAACACCAGGAGAGTTATGGTCCTCTGTTGTTGCAGATCAAGCAAAGAATACTGAAAATGTATAATTTGCTATATATACAAGTTGAATATTTTTCTTCCAAAGTCTATTTTTTAAAAAAATAATGCCAGCAGTTATTGTAAACAAATACATCACTGTGTTTTACTTGGTTTCATAATGAAAATCTAAAAAAAAGCCAACCCTGCAGACAAATAAACAGTCTGAACTAGGACTGTCTAACTGTGAAGAGAAATTAAATAAACAAGTTAATATTGCTAATGTAATGTTTTCTGATTAGTAACAAGTAGGTAAAGTAACCCATTTTTTTCTAGAAAAAATATACATACGTTACAATGCTTATTTTCTTTTTTTTTTCCCTCTGAAAGTTAAGATCTATGGGATCTTATCTATCATTCTCAGTTTATTCGTCTATAACTTTATGATATTTTAGCAGCTTGGCAAACTGGAATGCAATAATGTTGTAAATTGTATTGACAGCCTTTTCATTCCTAAGCCTCATTTTTATTGTACCTGTATCTTGTACAAATTGGCACACAAGATCCTATTAGATTAGGCAGCTAGGTTGTTTGACATATGAAAAATATTAAATGTCACTGCGTTTTGGTGAAGGTCAATCAATACCAGTTTACTAGAAAATTTCTTGTATGTACTTCTCAGATTTCAGATCTTTAAGTCCTTTTTTTGAAATTTTTAAGGAATTGAGGATCAGATTTAAAAATAACTCAAAAGAAGGGTGTTTTTTACAATTTTGACAGCCATTGGAAACCTGTGGAGTGATTCATTCAGTATTATATATATATACAGTATTATATAAACCTCTTGGTCAATAACTACCATCAACTTTTTTCAGGGACTAAATACAGTCCTGTCATTAAACCTTTAGGTCATAATACTATAAGGAAGAGATGTTTTTGTGACATAACTTTTGGTCACTAGTAGTGAGCTGCTGATGATTGTTTGGGAACCACCATCTACAACATATGTTATTTTATTATTCATAAACACTATCAAAGTCATAGTCTGTGTTAATAAGATACATCTAAGCTTGTTAAATATTTTAAATCAAAATATGGCATTATCAATCATAAATAAAAACCTCGTAGGTTGTATTTACTACATAACCTTGATCCTTTTTTTCTATTACTGTAATCCTTTCCCGTTAAGGTGTAAGGTGAAATCCTTAAAAACTGCGAACACCTAAATGTAGAGTTCTACCTGTGCAAAGGTTGATAGGTTTTCAAATTGAGCATTAGGTGTATATTGTGCCTATATTATTGAACATTAGCTCAAAATTAGTCTTGCTTTTTTTTTGTCTTTTGAAAAACAGTCTTGCATGATAAACACAAGAATGACAAGAACATTACATAGCTGTGAATTTTATTTTCACATTACAGAAAAAAAGTGATTCAAAGTCACTGAGAAAGAATACAGTAATAGAATATAGGTCGACTGGACACAGGGCAACTCAAGGTCATTGTGAATTTTGTTGTTGTTGTTGTTGCTGTTGTTTATTGTTACAACATTTTCTTTTAATGTTATCACAACAACAACAGTTGGGTTTCCATTTGCAAGCTCTATTTGCAAGTGTAGTAACATTAGTTGTAAATCTCCCCTTTGCACTCTTTGTTCTGTCTCCTAGAGAGCATATTTTTTAAGAAAAACTGGTAAAAATATTCAGGTATTTTATGTTGAAACTAAATGAACATTTTTACACTGTTACAAAGATGTTCACACACTGCTTTTTTTTTTTTTTTTCCTTGATACCAGGTTTTAGATACATAGGTTTTAAGACAAAATGAGCATGACTTGTACAAGTTAAAGAAATCTTTGACATGAGAAATAATAATTTTCAGTCTGCTGGAGCACTGTTTTGTTTGTTTGTTTGTTTTTTTTTAATTTCACATTTAAGTACAGAGAGTTTCTTTCTTAGAGTGAACATGCACACTCTGACTGGAGTAGAGGAAACTTGAATTACCTTTTACCTCTTCAGATTTAGCATGGAATGGACCTTTTTTGGAGATATCAAATTCTATTCACTTACCTTCCTGCTAATTTATACTGAGGAAGGGAGACATTTCTAGGGTGAAGTCACCAATGTAATCAGGGCTCCTTCCACTTCTGATAGAAAGCCAAAAGTGGGAGGAGATGGAATGAGTGTAGGGAGCTGCTGCACAACTCTCCTAGGACACAAGATGTCAGAAGACTTGATTTCCTGAATTTGTGTTCTTGTTTTCTCTTTGTGGAGAGGCTGCCCTTTTTATTTTCTTAGTCTTCTACTTGGTTCCTCCACAGTAAACACCCTCTTCTGGCTCCCTGTGATCACTTTAATCTTTCCCTTCCCTCCTCATAACAATATTACAGCTTTTTATCCTTCATCCTGTTTTTCTTTTATGCCAAAACCTTCATCTTTATAAGATATACCCAGAATAAAAAGCTTGCACCAGAAACAGTCTTTGTCCCAGTTTGCATTCTGACTCATCCTGACTTTCTGATTTCCTTTGCTCATGTTTAAAGACCACTTTTCTCCTGCTGTACAATTTCTACAGTATTTATTTTTGTATGAAATTCTCTAAAATATTTTTCCCTTCCTGCTGAAAAGAACAAAGTTGAAGCGGATCAATGTTAAAGAGTTGTGATAGTATCTTAGCATCAATAGATATGCATTTTCTTTCTCAGCCATAGAGCAGAACTATATAAACCTTTTTTTTTTTTTTGCATAATCCACTTAAATATCAAATTTTTATATAAGCCACATGTCAAATTGTAATAGGAAACATTTACCACATCTGCATTTAGAGACAACAAAGTAGTCAACTACAACCAGGTTTCAAGTTTTAAATAAAGCCTAATTCCACCTAAAAGCACATTTTTACACTGTGGCTTTCAAAGACAATGTATATCAGGTGTCTTCTGTTCTCAAGTGATACACTGCTTAGGATCAATATTTGTCTTATTAGTGGCAAGTTAAGAAACTGTGAGAACCTGGCTTTCCTTAGGTTCTTGCAGACCTATCAAATTGCTTCACAAATCATGCATATTTTCCCCGACTCCAAAGATATATTTCAAACGTAAAATGAGGTGTAAAGTTAAAGAGAACAAATGAGCAAGAAAGCAGGAAGGGGATGTTATAAAAGAAAAATGGTACAGTGCTCGGAGTGCAACAGTACATTCAAAAATTTACTTTAATTTTCTTCAAACCTGACAAAGTGCACGTACAATATTTTTATTTTTTTTACTTAACTGGTTGACTGCATTTAAAAATATTTCCTGCACCGGTGACATGAATTATTTGGCTATTGTAAAAAATCCCATGCCTCATGTGCAAAACAGCACATGGAGATGAAAAAAAGGGAACTCTTCACCCATGGGCACAGCTTGTGCAGAAGAATCAGCTGTTCCTACAAGTAGCAATTTATCCTGGACAGAGAAGAGTGAGAGAATACTGTCAGTTAACAGGAATTTTTGAGATTAAGGCTTTCTGCAACCCCTTGCCCAACAGGCAAGAAAACATAATCTGAAAACAATAGCTAAACATTATTTTAAAAACATAACCATTTCAGCAGTAGAAATATTCAAACCTCATATTATTAATGGTAACATATTTAGTTTGTTGACATATAAGAACAAAACAGTTCAGGCAAACTGGTTTACAATAGCAACCTCTTGGAACAGGGACAAGCTGTTGTCAGTTCCCTCAGTCTCTCCATCTTCCTCTGCCTGTTCATTTTTCTGTGTTTGAATATTTCTTCCTATTGAAATAGCTGTATTGACTGACTTATCTGTTTAGCTAGTATATTTTTTGGTTGTTCCATCATTTTTTCTACTCGGTTTCAGGAGAAAAGAAGTTTCACATTCCAAGTAAATTCACTCTGCCACTCACAGGCAAAAGACCTCAAAAGCCTCTGCAGCCTCATTCTCTTATAAATTCATCTTGGCTCTTTGCATTTGTCTTTTTCTGGCACAAAGAAAAGAACATAGGTGTGCGTGTGACTGCTTCAAATTGACAGACCTCGAGTTAGGTGTCTACACATAGCTGGCTGTGTTTTCTCTGAACACCCATGTAGCCATACCAGCAGTATTCCATATATAGTCATCCTAGAACTATTCACTACATCGGTGGAGCTTGGAGAGTGGTTGAACTCACTCTTAAATGCATTTCACCTTCTACAGTACATCTCAGTTCTCTGATAACATGCTCTTCTGTCCCCTCAGCAACCGACAGCATCAAGTGAGGACAAGCTGCATTGGGAGATGCAGGGAGTTTACATTGATGGGAATGCATTGAACCTCAGGTCAGTTTGCTCACCTGTTATATCTCAGTTATTGGTAACTTGCTTACTAAAGGTGGAGTAGGATAAAAGGAGACAGTTCCTCTCCCGGGGAACACTTAATCCAAGGAAGATCTATAGTATTGTTAACTTCCAAAAGCTAATGACTGTTAAGCTTAGGATGTAGGCGATGCTAGGAGGTAGCAACTATAGTGAACGCTCAGTTTATCTCACAGAGAATTACGTGCAATCCTACATGCACCACAGGATTGTTTACCCAGGGAGCAGGTTTTGCGTGGTTGCATGGTTCAGGGAGCTCCTGGCACTGAAAAAAAGGTGTAAGAATGGGCAAACTCAGCCAACAGCAAAGAGAAACAGAGATTTGTGGGTGAGATACAGCGACACTGTAGATGCTGAATCACAGAAAGCGAGCTGGTTCATAAGCTTTTGCTAAACAACCTCTATTGCCAATGTCAGAGAGAAGACAGAGCTAGACAGACTTTCAGTTTGATTGGATCTCTTGTGAACTTTACAGTTACTTGAGATGCTTGGATGTATCTTGGCCTCCAGCTGCCAGGCTATAAGGGTTACCGTATATCCTGCAGATGTTCTGAAGGTATTACAGTTCTCACAGTGACACTACACCACCCATGTAGTGAATTCAGACAACTGAATTTAGCCTTTTCTGGCTCTGTAGACTTCAGTGACTGTAACAAGCTATATAACCAGGACTCAACTGATTGCTTGAACAGAGGCCTCTAGTGCCATTTGAGATGCCCTAGACGATTCCAGTTGTTATGTTTATGACATAGGTTTGATGTCATGTCACATCTGACAACTCTGTGTAGAGGTGTTAATACCCTAGTGCATCTCAAATGTCACAGGATGTTAACTTATAACCCATCTGAATCAAGGCCTTACTGAGAATAATGAGATTTAAATAAGATGAGGAAAATACACACAGATGCTGAGAACTAGATTTGCACAAAAATTGATGACTGATGCCATTTCAGATGTTCCAGACTGTTTGAAATATGTTTATGGGACAGGCAGACTTGAGACTTGTGCTCTTCTTTACCAGCAGTTGGCAGTTAGGTGTGACACCCTAGAGCATCTTAAAAGGCACTGGAGGACTGAATGTGCAACCGATTGAACTTTTGAACTATGTAGATAAATAAATTCAGGTTTCTCCCAACCTAGATATTCAAGTCCTCCTTATTTAGACAATATTTTTTATCTACATATAAAAATGCTGAATTGATTTTAAGATTTTAAGCCACTAAACCACTTCTATGTATAAGAAATTTTAGTGGGGAAATACATCCAGAGAAATAATTATCTTTAAATTAAAACTGTAAGCGACACCTACAGAAAGTCCTGATGCATAGTGTATATGTGCATTTACATGTGCATGAGAGGATTTTTTTAAGTTAGTATATGCACACGCACAGTAGACTTGAAACATACTTTCAGAAAGGAGCAAAATGAGACATCTGAACCCCTTAGCTAGTGCTACAACTACAGGATCCTATTCTGTTTCAGTTTCATAGGACACCATCATATTTAAGCTGAATGAAATCTCTTCTGTAGCTGCCATGCAGGATAAATAAGGGCTGGAAATTCAGATCCTTATTAAACTAGCCGTTGCTGGTGATTTTTTTTGTTCTTGTTCCATTTGTCTCAAAATTTATAACTTAAGTGTAAATAGAGACTTTGTGGGACAACTAATCTGTGTGGACTATAATATTAGTATGAACTGATATATTTGCAAGGGCAAGCTGCAAAAAGAATGGAGGAGGTTTCGCCTTATTTGCAGGGGGTGCATACATCCAGTCTGTGGTCTGGAATCATTCCAGGAGGAAATAACCTGGATTAAGGAACAAGAGGCTAAGTAGCATCTTTTCAGAGAAGAAAGAGGAGGGGGCAAGGAACATCCAAATCAAAATCCAAACAAGTCAACGATGAATTTATTTTGGTAAAAAAATCCAAAACAAATATGATACTAAGACATTTAAAGAGAACGATAATCTTCAAAATACACAAAATCATGTTTCTGTTCAGCATTGGTGAGTCCTCATTTGATGCAAATACTTGCATTTGGACACTGTGTTTCAAGAAAGTGCAAAGAAAATGAAGATGCAGGGAGTGATAAGACATGATTTAAGAGGAAACACTGAAATAATTGGAGTTGTTTACCCTGAAGAAAAAAATGGGAAGGAGGAAGGGAGTGATGTCATAACAGCCTCCAGATACATAGATGTTTTTGCAAAAGTAAAAGGAATAGTTTGTTTTCTGTGTGAAAAATCAACCTGACAAGAAGTTGTAGACCCAAACACAAGTGAGTCAAAGTAAATATTTGGGAGAAAAGTACTGATTGCAAGCATAGTGAATAAATACGGACAAATTGCTCAGGAAAGTCGCAGATTTTCTGTCATTGCAGAAATGTCAACTCAACCTCTCTCTTTAATATAAAGGTTTGAGAAATACTGAGTTATATATATTCAATTTTAATAAACAGATTAAGTAGAATTTAAGTTAAAGAAATGGCACTGCTGGCTAGCGGGAAAATCAGACAAAAAATCTTTACCTCATTCATCATTGTTTTATCACTGTCTTACCTTTCAAGGTATTAACAATGGTGTTGCACAACATGTTACTTTGTTGAAACAACAGGAGCTTCTTTACGATCTCCAAATTGCATTGTTCACCAGCTCACACTTGATGTTTTAAGAGTCAATGCTCACCCTCAAATCTCCCAATTTGCACAAACTCCTTCCATTTTGTTGCTATAAATAGTGTCAGTATCAAAAAGTTCCATTAATTATACAAAAATGTTGGGTTTAGAATGTGCATATTAAAGTTACTGATTTAATAATCAGTGACAAAAGTGACATTCACTGCTTTGCTTAATTTCATGTTTTTATAATGTGTTCTTCAGTCTCATCCATTTTTTAATGTCAGTGTTCTATATATATTAAATAATTCATGTACACTAATTTTCCAAAAGTTTAATTTCAACCTCTAGTCTTTAGTTTTGTCTCTGATAATAGAACACCATATGGAGAAAAAAACAGATTTTTCTCCTAGCCCATGATAGAATACATAAATAATGGAGAGTAGTGGTATGGCATATCTATACTATGCTTTACACCATATGACTGTGGTTGAGCGTTGCATCTTCTTTAAAATTCCTTTTCCTCTAGGCTTAAGCTAGACTTATTAATACTTTAATGCAGAGATTTTGCAGGTGTGAGACTTAATTACAAAATATGTTGGTTCTGACTGAATAAATTACATGACTAAATCCAACTTTGGATACAGAGCACTGCAAGTTTTATTAAAAAGTCATTATATTTGGAAGTTGGAGCAAGACACTATAGCTAAAAGGCAGTTGGATGAAATTAGCTTTGAGATTACAAGACTTTAAGCAGAATTTAGTAACTGAATATTAACATGTGCATTTTATTACAACCTTCTCCTCTTTTTTTTTTCATTTCTTAGTTACTTTAGATATCAGTGAAATAAGACATAAAAGACTCCCACACCAACTTGCACCATTGCACTTTGGCTCTGCTCAAGCTCATAAAATTGTTCTCCTGTGTCTCAGACACTGGTGAATCAAAGCTCAAACCATCATGTGGGCTACAATAAACTCTTTGTTCTTCTAACTTGTTTTCATCAATGATATTTTGTTTCCTACAGCTGTGTGTCACAGAAAATATGCAGCTGTCTTGTACAGAGTTCCAAGTATTACTAATCTAAATGGTTAGCACTATCTTGAAGGCATCATAAGAAGAATCAATGAAGCCCAGGGAATTCTGCCTTTTATAAACAAGTGTTTAATACTTCAAGACTACTGAATGAGACTGTGCAAGGTTATGAATAATTGTACCTGAGGGTTTATACAATTTTAAAGACTGAGAAATGTGTACGCTATCACACTATCTGCTATCTTCAGATACCTCTCAGCTCTACTGCAAGCCTTTCATGAATATTCCACAGTGCAAGTCTTGTTTTCTATTGCTCTGTGTGAAATCTTTTGTTTTGATTCTCTTTGCTTCCTTTCGTGCTGATAAAGTGTTATGAGTGCATGAAATACTTCCCAAGTGACTAACATAATGTGCCCGGTGCCAGTGAAGCTCTAAGGAAGCATAGTCCTTTTGCTGAATGCAAAAAGGGATATATCAGTAACAGCATTATAAACTACACGTTTTTAACAAAAATAATATAATAGCAATGCATCAGCCTAGCAGGAATTGCAAATAAATCACTAGAGTTAGGAACTCAAAGCCATGCACAGAAGATTAAATTTATTCACACTGTTCTTTTCCTGTCTTTTTTATTCATTACATATCACCAAAATGACATGCAATGTCTCAGTCATATTTCTGGTATATGTCTGACAATTTTTTAAGGCAAATCCTTCAGTTTTCACTCAGATAAGAACTTACCTTGAAGGAAAACTGAGCATTTACCTGAGCAAAACCTTCTACACTTGCTTGTATTAGACACGTTGCAGCTGTCCTGAGAGATACTGCTCATTACCTGGCAGATCACTTGAGGTGATTCTACAGATGTGTGAGCAGACATGGAAAACATAATCCAAAATGCATACCAGCCCTCTGTAGATGCTGGCACCAGCAGCCACTGGGACACATCGTGTCAGTACCTCGCATAGTTTATTTATGATACCTTCCATTAACACTGCTGGATCAGATTTGTTCAAACAACATCTACTTTGCATACATGCAATATTTGCGAGTGGACTTCTGTAAAGTCTGTATGCTCTGGGTTTCTTTCAAATATTAAGAAAATTCATTCAAGCTTTAAGACTTGATTTATCATGCACATAAATGCTTTTGTACATATATATATATATATGAATTTTGTGTGCCTTTGCATGAGAGGTCAAGGCAAATCTTCCTTAAGGAATTCTTTATATACTGCTGGCACAGATCATGGCATAATTATGTATTATAATGTATCTTGAATGATGTTTAAGGCCATGTTGTAACAGCCGGTGAAAGCCAATGTTACTGTAATGACTAAAATGGACTAAAATGTCAATTTTTTGTGTGTACTCAACATCTGGAAGTGCCTTTAAAACAATATTACCATAAATAAAAACAGATATGTACCTTAGAGTTCTCCTTCTCTAATTCACTAAGATTGAAGAAGAGGTAAGAAGTCTAGGTTAGAAAAACAAGGAAAAAAGTTTAAGTGAATAAAGCAGAGCCATCACAGGTATCTTCGTACAGAAAACTAAAACTCAGGATTCTCTATGTGCCTGGTTTTCTTTGAATTATATACTGCTGCCCACACATTCAGTTAGGATGTGATCAGAATAGATCAGTGTTTAGTGAATGTTCCTATTGCATGGAATGAACTGCAGCATTAATCCATTGATTTATTTCATGATTTATCTATATTTTAACACCTACAATTTTTCAACAACAAACTGTGGGATTCAAATAACCAAAACAGTAACACCCCTTCCAAAAGGGGCTGTGTTCTGAAGATATGCAGTCTCTGAATTCTGAGAGATGCTCCCAGTGACTTGCTCATCTCCACCCTTGCAGAATGTCACTGTGGAATCCTGGATGGCTGTGGCCTACAGGAAACAAATTGACCCGTTCCAGAGAAGTGACCCCTCCCACCTGAAAAAATCAGGTCTTACTGAGTTGTCAGGAGCTCAGTTACTGTAATCAGCAAATGGCTATTTTTTAACTCCAATACCTGCTCATCCACAAAAAAATCATGTCTCTGGAGCACTGTTTTCTTCTGATAGACCATAGGAATCAAATATCAAACCAGAAAAAAGAATGTTATTCTTTCCTCATTTCATACATGCGTCAGACCCTGACTTTACTTCTTTCTGTATAGAGAATAAAAGAGAGAAAACATCTGGCTCTAGACCAAGTTTCTTCTGCCGTAGGACCTCTGGATGTTCTTCTTCAGAAAACCTTCTTTTTAATGTGAGTCTGGATAAACAATCAGGAATCCCAGAAGAGACCCAGTCTGTAGTGCTCTATTCTTCCATCTCAGTTGTCTTATCAAGGTGCACTTTGATGGAAATAGTGTGTAAATGTTCACGGACTCAGGTTTGTGCTCTTTTGGCAGTATGTGTAAACGTCAATCCCCAGCTAAGAATCAACCACACTCAGTGGGATGTTGAAATTCATAACAGAATAACAAAAGAATTAAGCAATATGGATCTCAGCCTCTGCCTTGGTAGTTTACTGGTTTATTATTATTTATGGCTTTCATTGCAGTTTTGCTCAAAGGCTCCTTTACAGGCTCCAAAACCCTATTTTGTCTGGCTCTGTGAGAAGTACACAATATATAACTAAAAAAATCCGCAGAACCATCAACCTGATGGCCAGCACTCCTTTGTTAATTTCATATTGCATGGTTGTAAAATAGTCTGTCCCCAGCTTCCCCTTTTCCTAACCATTCTTATTCTTCAGCACAATATCCCGCAAAACATATTTAACAGTCCCTCTCTGCTCCCAGATTACTTATTACTGTCAGCTTCCATGAATTCGTAATTGTGTCCGTCTAGTTCTACTTCTTTGGAAGTATGCATGTATGTATTTATATGCACACACACACACACATGCACAAAGACCGTATTTTCTATACAATGTGGAACTATAGGTGCTAAAATCAATTTGATATCAAAACATAGTCCATTCTGGTAGAAAGGCAAAGTCAGAGCCCAGGGTAGAAGGGCTGATAGGATAAACATTAAGAGCTTGTTTGTAAATTCTAACATTTTGGACTCCTTGTATCTAAAATAAAAAGTGGATCAAATCCCAAAGTACGTACAGCCATCTCAATCTTATACTTGACAGTAGGCCAATATTATTCAAAACAAGACCTTTGTGAGGTATTTCCAACCAAAAGTGTCCTGGTCTTAAATCTGTGCTTAACAGAAGTATGTATTTTTTTGTCTATATTAAAGGAACACAAGCTCATATTGAAGGTAAATCTATTAATATATGTTGACTACGTAAAACCAGCTTCATAGCCCATATAAATTAGTAGATTAGAATCAGGTAGTTAAACCTTCTGAATAAGAGACAGAATTTGAAGATATGTCTGTTAATGAAAGACTGAAAGAACAGACTGAAGAGAAATAAAAAACTTAGAAAGTGATAGCCAGACATTAAATTAGAAAAAAAATTTTTTTTCATGAAGAATTACTTTTGGTCCTGTATTTTAATCCTTCCTTTGGGAAAATGTCAAAGAGCAATAAAGACTAGCAACCAAACAAATCACAGAAATTTCAGAAGCTTTGCCCAGAATTGCTCTCAAGACTTTTGGGTGACTGGTTGGGTATTATATCACATGATGTTACATACAATATCAAACACCAAATAATTATATTCAACTAATAGCTGAGCACTATCACTTAGATATATCTAGGATTTAGGTATACTGGGTTGGCCATAGAATCTAGTAAGAGGATTGTGCGAATGTATGTGTGAGATATCTGCTACACTGAAGCTGTTCCACCTCTTTCTGGCTCTCGGCTCTGATTAGAAACTCATATCACACAGCAAAAATTCTTTTCCCAATTTCTTGAGATTATCTGAAAAAAATGCTTCAGCTCAGAGAAATGTCTTTCTAGATAATGACTGCTTATTTCCAAAGAAATGGTCATTTTGTTAAATCCAGCTCCTTCCATTTTGGAATTCATTTCCATGCAGTTCAAGAACTTCTTTCACTGCCACGACTTTCATCCCATGTATATATGTCTGAATAGAAATTACTACTGTTTTGAAACAAAGTAGAACTCCATCTAATACTAACTCTACATATAGGTATGTTAGGCTAGACTCACAAAGTATCAATAACATTAATAATAATAACAACAACAATAATAATAATGGAAACAACAACAAAAACAAAAGACAAGGAGCACTTGACTGTATATGACATTCTAAAAGCATCTTATGAAAACCTGCTGAGTAAGCTCAATTGGTTAATAAGGATCAAGTTCCAGGATACTAAAACTCAGCTCATTTTCTTCTGATCACAAGAGTGAAATATCCTGTTTATTTCAGTGAGAACTCTCTATATTAAATTATCTGTACATTTAATAATCTATGCAGGCATGCATTTTATATTTGCAGGATGTTTTCAAAAAAAGACCAGACATTACAGACAATTACGTGCAACATGCAGATAATTTCAATTTTCTTTTCAGACTAAATGTGCCAGACAGATGGCCCTGGAAACAGTATCGTTGAGTAAAAATCAGATACTCAAATGATACAGAAAGAGAAGCAAACAAATTACCATTGTCAAAAGGGGGTCAGGAAAATTTCATGCACCGACACCCACAAGGTTAAGAATGAACCTGTAAGAATGAATCTTTTTGTTTGTTTGGGGTTTTTTGTTTCTTGGGTTTTTTTTGGGGGGGATGGGGGTGGGGGTGGTTTTATTTTTATTTTGTTTTTTACAATGATTTCCAGCAAGAGTAAGACTGAAAACTAAAAATAATTCCAAATCATATTTGGGTAGTATTTTTTTAAATGCTCAGACACTGCAGTCAGCAAGTTCTACCACTGCCTTCCAAAGCAGGGGATTACAAGCACTGAAAACCTTAGCTCTTGCAGGGAGAAAAAAAAAAAAAAACAAAAAACCCAGACCAACCAAGTCAGCCAAAATCTCTTTTAATAAGTGACTTGAAGTCTCACTGCATTTCTTGATGGGAGGGATGCTCAGGAAACAGGGAACAATTGAGCTTTCAGAGATGCTCTCTGGAGCTTCTGCAGGTATGCAACATGAGGCTACATACTCTGAGCCTACCTTGTGATCCCTTCCACAGACACTGAGGTGCAGTGAAGGTAGAGGTCCTAGACTTTTTAGGCCAGTGTTTTAGCCCAAACAGTTTCTGGGGTCTTCTGTTTGATAACCAGAAGCCTTCCAGTGCCTGAAGACTTCCAGTACCTAAAGGGACTACAGGAGAGATGGGGAGGGACTCTTGATCAGGGAGTGGAGCAATAGGATGAGGAGTAATGGTTTATAGCTGAAAGAGGGGAGATTTAAATTACATATCAGGAAGAAATTTTTCACTATGAAGGTGATGAGACACTAGAACAAGTTGCCCAAAGAAGCTGTGGCTGCCTCATCCCTGTAGGTGTTCAAGACCATGTTGGATGGGGGTTTGAGCAACCTGGTCTAGTGGGAGGTGTCCCTGCCGATGGCAGGGGGGTTGGAACTCGATGATCTTTAAGGTCCTTTCCAACCTGAACTATTATATGATCCTATGATTCTGTGATGACAAACAGGAGGTGGTGTAAGCAGCACCCTGTATGCACATGTTGGGCGTAACCTGCACCTCCCTTCTGGGAGCCAAGCCATCCGGAGGAAGACATAATAAATGAAAACATTGAAGGAAAGAAAGCAAACATATTTCAGGAAGTATCAAGCAGATAAGGTGATATCTGCCTTCAACGCACCTAAGTTCTTCCTGTGCCTGCAAACATGGAGCTCCTCAGCAGTTTCTGACTCAAGAGAGCTGCTAGGCTGCATGCAGGCAGCCAGGTTCAGTATTTCTAAGCCATGTCAGGTCTTGCTGCTTGAATGCAAAAAGGTAAAAAACAAGACTATGAAAGGTATAGAAATATCAAAGTCATTACTAATCAAATGAGTCCTTCAAACCAATGCTGTTCCTGCCAGCTGCTGAATATTAAATGATGCAAGACACAGACATGACTGAGCGCCTGAAGCCTTGCCCTTCTCATCAGTGCCTGGAGGAAGAGAGTTTCTGGCCAGTCAAGTAGTCAACCAGTACCTGACAAGCCATTCATTAAAACAGAATGGTCTATTAATGTCTCTCCTTGTTTCAAGGTTACCATATAAATCAAATTACAAAACCCTAGACCTTTAGAAAGATGAGTAGAGCAATATGGCCCAGAAAAATGGCAAGCTGTAAGAATTGCTTGCGAAAAACCCCTCAAAAACAAACCCTGAAATCTAACAATCACCGTATAATTAACATGACTGAAGTCCAGGAACATTCACCAACCAAGTTTTAATAAATTGTTACTAAATATCTCTAAAATCAAAAGCTGTTCTTAGATGATACCGCTCATTTCTCTTACAGGAAAAATGTTCTTGAAAAATCTGTAACAGGAAAGCACCGATAAGAGACAACAAATATACTACGAACTTTGAAGAGAAACCGTGTTGCACAGAACAAGCCAGTCCTCACAGCTCCTGCACAGAATGTTGATGCTCTTTTTGCAGCAACTTAATTTGTTTTCTTCATTGGGCCCTAGTAGCTGAAGTGTGTTACAGCCTTGTAGTGCAAAAGTGAAAGATTATTTATGCCAACATTTGTGGCCAAAAGCTACATTAAATATGGTCAATTACTTTCATTCAGCATGAAAATGAGAGAATGGCAAGCCAGTTTTCTAGAGAACAATGAAGCTCTTGTGCCTACAGACTACATGGAGCATAAATTGCAGCACAGTGAGAAAACTGGACTTTAAGAAGCACATTTATTTTCTCAAAACACCTGACAGTTACCTGGAATCCAACTACTTTGCTAAAAATCCAGTTGATGACAGCCTTAAAGTGATTATTATTTTTCAATGCCATAGATATACCTCATTACAACTGTTATTAATAAGCCCCCTAATGTGTTTATAACTTAAATAGCAATGGTTTTTGCTGGGATGGTATTTTACACAGCTGGACAAAAACTTGGAGTAAACGTCAAGGGCTTCAGACTGTGTAAATAACATTCAGTAGATGTTTTGTAAGCTGCATTTGTTTGTTTGTTTTGTTGGTTTTGTCTGACTTTGTGAAATATATCTTCCAGGCAGCTGCCTTAGCTTTGAGCTTCTACACAGATAGTAAACTTCTGTTCTCCTGACTTGGGCTATATGATCTCACTTGAGGTTATATCACCAGCATCTTTCATCGCAGAGCCAAGGCGGGGCAATATATGTTCTATCTCAACTCTGAAACAATGAGAGTTGGCTGAATATCAAAACAATCATTTACTTGAGCTAGTTCGTTTAAACATCAATGTTTGTGGGTGATCTTTTTCAGAGTTTGCTTGGGCTATGTATGTCTTTTGGATATGAAAAATTGTTCTGTAAATGAGGCAACAAATGTCTCATTCATGAGAATGCAGGTTTTTGTTTGTTGTTTTTTTTTTTCTTTTTCTTTCCTTTCTGGTTGGCCACTTAGGTCCCAGATATTGAGGTATTACAAAATGCATATCAAGTAATATAGACAAAGTTTAGCCAGACTTTTTAACATTACGGATTTAGCCAGAAGTTTTAACACTATGGATTAAGTGTAGGTAAAGGTGAAGTGGGTTGTTTGTAGATTCTCCAAGACAGCATGTCAGGACTATAGAGTGAAGGAAAGTCCATGCAGCAATGAGAGGAAAGAAGGAAGTTGTCTAATTTTGGGACTACTGAGGGCTATATATCATGAACATCTACGGTGAACATAAATAGATGGAGAAGCAGCCTGTCAGAAAAATGTATGCAATAAATGATATTAATAGGTCATGAAAGAGTCATCTAGGCTGAGCACCTGCTGTGGATATAGCAAAGAAGTTCTAATCAAAATCAAGCCAAACTATATTAACTCTTTCCTAGCCAGCAAGTAAAATTGCTTTCCTGCAATCTTTCTCCTAAACATCTTTAATGTTGATGTAAACAAGTCATAGGCTATAAGATAAACGATTTTTCAGAAGGCCTAGGATGTTATCTAAACATTTATCCAAATACACACATGAAAGGGTACTATATATTACTAAGTATATATATAATATATATATTTTGCAGATGAGCTAAATATTTTTCCCNGCAAAGAAGTTCTAATCAAAATCAAGCCAAACTATATTAACTCTTTCCTAGCCAGCAAGTAAAATCGCTTTCCTGCAATCTTTCTCCTAAACATCTTTAATGTTGATGTAAACAAGTCATAGGCTATAAGATAAACAATTTTTCAGAAGGCCTAGGATGTTATCTAAACATTTATCCAAATACACACATGAAAGGATACTACATATTACTAAGTATATATATAATATATATATTTTGCAGATGAGCTAAATATTTTTCCCTTTTCTTAAAACTACAAAAAGACACATAAAGTTAGCTGATTTTAACTTGTATGAGAAAAGTGTTTACTCTAGAATCTATGCAACCTAGCCAAGCCAAAAATCTGAATCCAATCTAAAAAGCAAATAGCAGACCCAATATATCATTAGCTGAGGAAGCATTCTAGCTGTTCAGCCAAGCCAAAAAATAACCTTCTAAAACTTGAAACAAACCCATATTAATACAGGAGTTTTATACAGAAAACATCCATTACATGGATCGTACCAAATAAACAATTATACAGTCCTCAGAGGTCCCCGTCTGCATAGCTAAATTAAAGCAGGGATTTAAAAAAGTTGAAAACCTGTTCCGACTTGTCTGTTTCAGACATATTAAATCAGATGCAAACAGCTTTTCAAAGCATTTGCAAGGAAAACTTATGGTAGCTAATTAGATTTCTAAGTGCTATAAAACATATATGATGAGACTGAAATATCAGACTGTTTTCTTACTGCTTTTATTAATGCTTTCTAAGCAATCTCACAAACAACCAGGACATTGAAAGGACAATCAAGTGTTCTGTGTTTAAAATCAAAATAAATAAAATCTTTCCCTCAACCTGTAAACACACAAAACCTTCATTGTGGGTTTTTAACTTATTAAAGTCTGGTCCTTTCAAATGTTGGTTTTTGGTTTTTGGTGGGTTTTTTTTAGTAACTCTATTATCTTACGCATAGACCAAATGCTACAGCCATTAGGTTGCAGAATGGATTTCAGGTACCATCCCTTTCTGAAATAATTTCTCTTGGGTCTGAGAAACTTCCCAATGAAATCTCGCTGAAAAATAATGTATTTCAGACAAGTCACAGCTAACTGGTATTCCAACTAGCTCTGTTAACGAAGGTATACTAGTGAAGAGCAGACCTGGATCAAAGACAAGTATGAAATCAGTCGTTACGGCCCACTTAGGTTTATTACCAATATATTCTCTAGTCAAAAAAAGAAAAAGAAATAACAATGTGTTGTTATTTCTATTTTAGTAAAAGTAAATAATGAGCTCGGTAATAAAGCTTTTGGAAGAACTAAATTTCAGCTGGGCTCTGTGGGTGTCAAATAATAGAAGCTCTTCAACTAGACACATACAGAGCTGAGCTTCGGATGAAGAGATCTCACAGCCATCAGCATGTAATCCCTTCTTTTTAAAGCACCTTGCAAGATGACAGCTGTGATGCATGAATATTGAGAATGGAGAAGGCCATTCAGCCCACCAAAGTTCATCGTTTCCATGTATATTATTTTCCCAAGACATATACAATCATTACTTGAATGACCCTAGTGTTTTCTGCGTTCACAACTTTGCCCTGTGGGGACTTCTCACATTCATTATTCAGCAACTGAAAAAAGTGTTTCTCATTGCCTTGTCTGAATTTATTTTTCTTTAACTTCCTATTATGCTAGCGACTTACTCATCTGTAGCAACCTGAACATAGTAACTTCAGCTTTAGTTCTTAGAGTGGCATCACATTTTTATTTTTATTAACACTGGTTCTTAGGTAATGTTCTTTCTTGGTGTTTTAATTTGTTCTTGAAGGAGCTGTCAGTCAGCCAATTTACCTTTGTACTGCCTGGGTCCAGCTAGCTAGATGTAGATAATAAATAATGAAAAGAGCAGAAAGAAAACCCCTTTAGAAAAACTGGAACTTCAAAGCATTGCATTATCCTCCCAAATCTTAAAGTAAAGATGCGCAGAGCTACATTATATTTCACCTGGAGTTACACAGGGGGATAAATTTGTCCTTAGATTTGTAAACAGCCTCAATATAAGACTCATTCATATATTTAACCTCACAATGTGGGTAATAAGCTCTGGATCTGTATTTTCATATTTGAAAAGCTAGTCCTTTTAAAATTCCAAGACTCCTAAGAAAAAATTGTTTGCCTTTAGGACAGCCAGCACTGACCTCCTAGTCATTAACTGGGAAATAAAATCTTTTCTATTCAGAATCAAATGATCATCTTGTTTACCCAATTTGACTGTACAGTCTTTAGATGCGGAAAATGTGAATAACTAAGGTGCTTTCTGACTTGAGGTTTAGCAGTATTTTCAGTTTATTTCAGAAGGTTTCAGTTCCATTGGAAATGTCATAAGTAACATTTAAAATTCCTTCTTACTTCTTAAATTTATAGTAATATTGATTTATTTTAGTTTTCATATAAGCAACAAAAAAGTTATTATCTTTAGGAATTAAAATGTGGAGTAAAAAAAAAAAGAAAACTGTAACATTATCTACCGAGACTCAAGGTATTACCTGCCCTGTCTTGTCAGATTTCTTAGTTGAATGTGACAGCACTGTAGAACATTTTGTAACTTTATTATTATTACACCTCCTTTGTTTTGTCACCATTCATTACATTATGTCAGCATTTCTGTTTTCAATTCTTTTAGTCAAGGCTCAACTGCCCCCTTCCAAAAATCTTTATGAAATCCATTATTTTAACAAAAATTAATTAAAACAAAACAAAAAAAAAATCTCAACAACACATTGAGAAATATAAGTTTTTTTCCCTTTCTTTACAATTATTCAATAGTATGATTTTTGCTAACAAAATAATATTCTCAGAAACCTTATTAATTAAAAAAATCTCAAACCAACAAATACTACTTAAAAGTGTAGCAAGCTATTAGCCTATATTGTTAACCTTTAACATAAGGGGAGAGTATTCCAATATTGGAACATATACTGTTTTAATTTTTGAATAAATGATATTTGTCTCTCTTTTTAGTGTTTTACTTTATTCAGCAAGAAGTGTTAGCAATACTCAGGTTAAAGTGGTTGTTCCATCCCAAAACAAAAAAATAGTCAAGTCTTTACAGGATTGAAGTGTTTCTAAGGTAGAACATAACCAGAATCACCATTTTCCCCTTTTAATTTTTTTTTTTGATTACAGACAAATATTGCTACTCTTTAGAGGAGCAGTAAGGTAGAACAGAAAATAAACTAATTCTCATTTCACTTTTAAATTCTGGGAATAACTGATGTTTCAATATCTTTCTAGTCAAAAAATACTTGTGTTCCTCCTCCAGTATAAACAGGACTTATTTCCTCAGGCTGTGATACACCTCACACCTGTGACACATAGATTGAACCTTAATAGTCCCACCCCAGGAAAAAAAAAAAGGAAAAGGAAAAACAAAATTGAGAAATATAACACCCCATCTAGATGTCACTTAGATTTAGTGGAATCCATAAGTTGATGGTTGGACTACATGACCTTAAAGGTCCCTTCCAACCTAGATGATTCTATGATTCTATGATTCTATACTGGTGTAAAGTTTGAAGAAAAAATTCCACACAACCTTCCCATATCCAGAGCCTGATTATAACAACTATGATGTAGTGCCTTCTCTCTTTGATTTAGGGCTTTCATGGATCAAAATTTCTTGGCCATTCTGTCTGTGAAATTTGTCCTGGAGAATTATAGGAAACTATAAAATAGTCTGTGATTTTCAGAAATCTGGCAATATTGTTAGAGCTACTCCGAAGCAGCTGAGCTGCTACCGCCGTACCAAAAGCATAGCACACGTGTGGTCAGTCTGTTACTTCCTGAAAGCACTAAATTTTCTGTGCATGTTCTGTACAGGTGTTTTGTACAGCTGCAAGGAAATGCAGAATTACTGTACAAAGCACAAAATATCTGCAATGTGCATAAGCAGTAGGTTTCATGCTTGTTCTTGGAGACTTTTCTTTCAAAAGGATGATGGAGAAAAATATAGATGTGTTTCATCAACTACGCTGAGTTCCTCAATTGCCCCTTTCATCTGACATGGCAAATAGGCTCTTCAGACTGGTTTTGAAGACTGGCAGCCTCAGAGCATCTCCAGCAAACCAAGACCTCCAGCCTATCAAATCTACATTGTTATGTCTGACAGGCAATTTCTTCCCAATCGTTTGATGGTAGGAGGAAATATGTTCTCAATGAAAATGATTTATTAAACTAATTGCCAAGTGCTTCTGACTTCCCAAAATCATACTTTTCCCATGTTTTCCTATTTCAGTTCTTGCCCAGTTGTTAATCTTTATCAACGGAAGGTGACGCATGGTTTGCAAAAGACTTGCAGATGGCGTGAATAAAATTTGGGTCATCCAAATGATTGACAATTCCCCTTTCAAGGGTCCTTACCTCTTGAAAAAACATCCTGAGTTCACCAGCACAAGTCAACTTTTCCCCTGGGAACTAATAGCCACTGCAGTGCTTAGGAAGGCACATTAGCTTGGGCACAGAGCAATATTACTGTATCTCTGTGGCTTCTGAAAAGGAGCTTACGCACATTTGGCTGACTCAAGGCTTGGGGTTTGCAGGTAAGCAGTGTAGATTCCAGTAGACTCAGATCATGGTATCTTTGTACCACAGGTTGCTTTGGATAAAGGGATAAGATCACTTTATCTGACAAATATGGACTAAATTAACCATAAGAAAACATTTTCAGTAGGCCTTGAAATTACTGATGTTAAATTTCACTATGATTCTTCTTCAAATTTCTCTTAAGTTCCTTATTCTACTCCCGTATACGTTCTTCATATTTCAAAATCATTTATGAAGGTGTCATACATGAGAACCATTCCCTTGAAGCTCCAGTATGACCTTTACCTTACTCAGGACTTTACTACTTATCCCAGGTTTTGCTTTCTCTCTCTTAGCCAGTTTTTATCCCTTCAAGAGATTGATCATGGAACTCTCATGAAGAACTCCATCAGTTTCTATGGAAAATTAATTAATTGATTAATTAATTGCTTCCGTTAGGTAAATTTTGAGCACTAAGGCAGTCATAGTCCTCCTGCCAGAGATCCTTCTACTGTGTTTTCAGATTCTTTCAGGCAGAGTAGCCCTGGAGGAAACAAATTTACCTCTCCTCGAAAACAGGTTGCACAGGTATGACTTTAAGGAAAAACTAGTAATCAGATAAAGAATTTTGTTGCTTTTGAAAAAATAAATTAATTTTACATTCCAGGATGATGATTAATCAGGAGAGATTGGTGCGGGGAAAGTTGAGGGGAGGCATGACTTCTGAGGCATGACAGATGGATGGAAGGACTAAAATCTCTAACATTTTAAAAAACCACTAAATACTACTAAAAGTGTTTTGATTTATAGACCATATGCTTTAGGACTGTTACATGAAATCATGTATCCTTTCTTTAGAATCCTGTAAAAAAAACAAAAGCCTTTAAGAGAGGAACTCGACCTCTAGTTGATTTGAATAAAAAGGTTTCCCATTTCTACTCTGTGTAACTCTAGGTGAATGGTGATGTTGTCTTGAAGTCATTAAATTATACTACAAATAAGTAAAGGATTAGAATTTATATATAATGGTTTTCATATAAGTGATGAATAAAGGATTTCAAGTACATTTACAATAAAAATTGCTATCAGAAAGAAAAAAAAACCCAAACA
The DNA here is from genome assembly GCA_033628505.1 of Tringa tobata. Classification (NCBI taxonomy): domain Eukaryota; kingdom Metazoa; phylum Chordata; class Aves; order Charadriiformes; family Scolopacidae; genus Tringa; species Tringa tobata. Next base: position 1,669,783 of record JAHREE010000278.1, read on the forward strand.
TGCTATTTTAGCAAAAATTAAAATTTCCTAGCTTTTTCTTGCGTTTACAAGATCAAGTAAGCTGTCACAATCCACATAACTTCACATTTTCATATACATTGAATTTAAATAGCTTAGATTCTGCACTATGATTAAAATTATGAAGCAGTATACCCAGACAGACCAAAGGCTACATCAGTCAGAGTAGGTCAAGTCAACCGGCCAGCAGCACAGTCAGAAGCCACATTGAAAGGATAGATTATGGAACAGTGAAGAAATCTTGACTCCCATAAATTTTAAGTTAATTTTTTGGAGATCTCTTGGCTGCTTGCATATGATCAGGTGTTTCTTAAAATTTGAGACATGACTCCACACCGAGTTCAAAGTCATTTATATAATAGTGAGGCCTGTGAATGATGTTGGATGGTAAAAGAATGATATGATTAAATAAAAGCCTAAATACTGTGTGGTCTTCTGAAGAAAACTTTAAAAAAGTTCTTGCTCTTTATTTTTTTTTTAAATTAATGAAAATATTTCCTTTGTTGCTGCTGACTGCAAGCAACACTGTGGTTTGTATAGTTTTGTCCTTGCCATTGCTACATTCAGGGACAAAGAAATACATTTTTTATCCAGGGCTTATTATCATACATAGCAAAAACATAAATATGCTTTGTTCTTGCTACTACCATGTAGACAAAGATGAATGCTTTTTTTTAGCTAGCTTTGCTGCTCTTGCCAAGCAGAGATGAATATTATCTTATCTTTTTTGTTTTGCTTAACAAAGTCCTGCCCCAAGATGAAGCCAAGGCCAAGGGCAGACAAATATTTCATATGGAAAAGAAAGATAAGTAAATATTCACCATAGGGATATTTGCTCCTGCATGGAAATGCTAGTGAGAATGATGTGAAGAAAATAAGTGTCTTTACATATTTTTGATTCTCTCTTTAACCTAGTATTCTCATCAGGAGCACTGGAGACATTTGCTGCTATCTGCAAATATCCTGTAAAGCATGCCTGCTCTCTACTGAGTTCATGCAACTGCCCTTTATTCATAAAGAGCGCTTAAAAGACTGGGTATATTATGCCAGATACAAGAACTTCATTATATTCTTGAGAAAAAAGGAAAGCACTCAATATTGTGTTCAAAGGAATATTATATCTTTCTCACTGAGCTTAGCAGTCCAAAAGTTCATAATTTAAGAGTATGCAGCCTTTATTCATAAAATTTACGTAAACGGAGCTATTTTTATGATGAAAATTGCTTTCAACTGACCTTGAAGATAAAATTCTTATCAATTCCTTGATAAGCATTGATACAAAGATAGATTTCAGACACTGTTCGTTACAGGGACAGGAAATTTCCAATACAGAATTACATCTGAATTTTCTAGTTTCACAGCATTTTGACCTGGGATTTTGTTGTAGTTCGTGAGTGAAGGACTTAAAATGCAAACAGATTTTACCTCAGGATTTTATTCTCACTGTTGTTCCAAATTCTACAATATCTTTGGAGAGTTTCTGGTGAAAATCAGGCTGTACATATGTTTCTCTATTTGATTGTGTGTGTTTGTGTGTGTGTGTGTACATTTGTGCTGTGTTTCCCTGTCACTGGGCCCTCTGGTGTTTAACCGAACAGGTTCCAGAACTACTCAAACATGACTTGAGCTCTTTCTGTAACGACTTCACTTTGTGGTGATTGGACATCCCTTCTCTGGCTGTGCCTTTTATCTAAACCACCTCCGCTAGATTTGTTTTATTTTAGGTCTTTTTTTGCTTCAAAAACATAGATAGATCTTTCCAAATGCACCTGAGGGTTTATTATGGTGGTTTTAAGTCACAATTTCTCAGCATTCAAAAGAGTCCAGACAGTGTGCTAGAACTTGGAATTCTTACCTAATAATTTATTAAAGACTATGTCCTTAAAAAGAACATTATTTGAACTTATATTTATTATGGCCACAAAGCTAGCCAATTGCAAACAGTTTAGAGAGCTTCTATACAGCTTCAATAACAGCAGTGTTAAAATAACACCTTGATAACAAATAACTTTTAGCATTTCCTTATTAACTTATAAGTAGGAAGCAAAGAAAACCAAGCTGTTACAAGCCTTTATTGTCAAACATATTTTGAAAATATGCTTTGCTCACCCAGTTATTTGAACTCACTACACCTAAATGTTATGAGCTCTGCATTGAAAACAGTGGCTGTTACTTATTGAATAAATAAATAAATAAACTAAGAATGCATCTGATGATAGTTATAGCTACATTATGACAATCACTGCTGGCAGCTAAACTTTCATTTATGCAAAGTTTATGCACATAAGACTTTAATAGTTCCAGAAGAAAGGAACTAAAAATAAATGAAACTTCAGCAGTAATCAAACCATGACTATATTTTGGTGGCGCTATTTCAACTATTATTAATGCCACATTTCCAAAAGGTCATAAAATGCATCCATCTTTTTCAAGAGAGAAAACACAATAAAAATGATGACTATCAAAGGGATAAACTAAGTAATGGTAGACAAATGCTCAACTCATTAAAATCCAGATAGAAAAGTTGTGCTATGACCTCTTTTACTGTTCCAAATGAGTGAATCTACTGTGACTGAACTCCATTTAATCTCACTAAAGCTCTGTAAAAACCCTGAAGTCTGCTCATATGGTACTGAAAGATATGTGGATACTGGGCAAACCCTCAACAGATGAAAAGTGACATCCTAACAGCATCATCAAATGTATGAAAATTTACTCCAGCAGGAGACAGTGAACAAGTTCTTCAATAGTTTCAACTATTCTTAACTAGCTGTGTGTGAAACTGCTAGTGTGAAATGTAGTTTTCACAGTGGCTTGAAAATTAGCAGAAGAGAAAAATTGAAAAACTTGGTTTTAGCAAGCAAAAGAAAAAGATCCCTTTGTTCCCATTAATTTTTAGTGGAATTAGATATTGCATTTCTTGTGCAGCTGCTTATCACTTGTGGAATCAAGCTACTAAAGTTATTAATTTCCTTTTGCAAATGACAAGTTATTCTGAGAAATTAATAGGCTTTCTATTAGCTTAATATTGCCTTAAATGCTTAACATTTTAAAATATTTCAATTCTCAATGCTTGTACCTGACAAATAGAAAGCACTGAATTATGCAGAAAAGCCTCAGGGAGGGTAATATTAGGTGGTGGAGAGTTCTAGATTTCCCTCCTATGAACAGAGTTATAACCTCCAAGGATGTCCATTGACATCATTACAATGGAGTAAAGACCATAGGGAAAATTATTTATATTCAAAATTGCATGAGGATTTTATTCAAGTGAAGGCTGCAGACTCAAATTCCAAACAAAGGCAGGATAGTTTTTCTGCATAGTCTGGTAGATTCTTTGAAAAAAACCCAAATAATTTCTATTCTTACCTCAGTATGACGCATAGTTGCTGGCCACCAAGTCTGCACTGACCACTGAGGATGTTGTTTGGTTGCTAATCCCCGGCATCTGATGGTATTTTAGATGTCTTAGAGTATCAGGTAAACCTCACGGCATTGTAATGTTTATATCACCTGTGGAAAAACCTAATGTTCTGAACAAGAAGCTGTATAGGATGTGGGATGTTTTGGGGCATTTCAAATGGGAAGAGATGTCTATGGGTGACCAACTTAATCAAGTACCAAAGTCCAAGAGACTTTTAAAAACGAAGATAAATCCTGAAAAATTAACTCTATGTTTTATGTCACTGTAAATAAAAGGAATGCATACAATATTTCCTGATATTCATTTTCAAATAATGGGGACAGGAAGAAAGAAAAGTGATGTTGCTCATTATCCTGTAAGATTTACAAAGGCATTATAATGAATACTATTGAAAAATTATGTAGATCTTCCAGTTTAGATTCGTCTTAAGCAAAGCCTATTTCAAGTAAAACCTTCTTTTTTTTTTATTTATGAATAATAACCAGTCTAAATCAAATGAAAACCTGTTCCAAATGGATAAAACCCAAAAAGAAAGATTTCAAAGTAATTATTCTGAGCTAATCAGATTTGATCTGTAGTCTGGGATACTGGCTACTTGCTGCAGATCTTTTTCTCTCATTGAACTAACTCCAGCCCATTGAAAAAATGATGAAATCTAGGTTAACACTAATGAAGAAATGGCTTTAATTCCTGAGTAGTACATATTTCTTTCAGCCACATATCAGATTGGATGCTATCAACAAAAGAATTATTTCATTCAAAGAACTTGTGTACCTTTTAACTACAACTCAAAAAAACAAGTTTCACACTGACTGAAATAGAGGTAACAAAATAAGGTGCCTTGTTGCTGGTAAAGAGTCCGTTCTATCACTGACACAATGCTTTTCAATGACTTTTAGGACTGAACCTTCACCCTCTACACTTCCAATCTAGTTGCATACATACTGTTAACATCAGTACCACAGGTAACAGCGTAGAGAAACGCATAAATGTACAGAAATGTGGATAGCTGAGAAAACACAGAGCCTTTCTGCAAAACTCAGAGCTTTAAATAGTTGTTTTTTTATCCTAGAAGCTATAGAAATGTACGAGTCAGGCTAACATATAAATACACATAGCAGATTAAAATTAATGTAGATTTACTCTGCAAAGGTGAAGAACCATCCAAAAACATGTATTGTGTGCACTTAAACAGTCTTTGAGACAGGAGTATCAATGTAATTTAAGCAAGTTTCCCATTTACTGTGCTTTGGTCTGCTAAGTATCTTGCTCAGTGTCTTCAAAGGATAAGGAATGAATATAAGCAGTCAGGAGAGCTGTTTCTAACCCTTAGACTAATGCTATGAACAAATGTCTATAAATTAGGTCAATCTACTGGGGAGTCCAAATATTTTCCTGCAAACATGCAGGAGTGACCAGCTGTATGAACGTGTGTGGAGCGAGCTTTCAAAGAAGAAAGGCTGACTTACAGAGCTTGGGATTCTTCTGAGGTGCACACATTCACTTCCAAACCTCCTTGCCTTAACTCTGGAAGCCTCTTTATGTTGTGGAAATGTGTAGTTGACAGCTAACTGAGGGTCTTATTACAGGCATGCCTTTTATGCCTGAGAATAAAACAAGCAGAGAGACTGGAAAACATGTAATCTCTCTAGATAATGCAAAAGCAGCAAGAAAAAAGTCCTTGACTTCAAAAGCCATGGTACATGTCAAGTTACTAAACAAATATAAGTGTCCACAAAATATCTCAAAGAAATCTGGTTATTGGTATGTAACTTTCCCTTTCTTTGTTATCAGTGCACTTTTCAACTGGAAAAAAAAAAAACCAAGATGCAATGCTGACTCTAGCCATATTGCTTTAGTATTCATTTTGCATTGATGTAGTGTCACTTTTGACACCATGCCAGGCTAAAATAAGCACCCCACTTCTCTGGCTTGGAAAATCTGGCTCCCCCATCTTCATCGCCTACCTGAGCTGTGATTTATGTAGCTTTTGGCAAGCACACATGAAGTTTCTCACCCAACTACCTGAACATATATTTAAGCCAATTTCACGCACGCATACACACACATTTGCCAAATACCATTGATTTTACTGTCTCATTGTGTAAAAAGATATATAAAATTTAGTGTCATATCCTTTTCCCTATTTTTATACAGTCTACATAAGAACTCCTCTGTTTAAAAATATTACTCCCTTTGGAATGTTATACGTGACCTTTATGCTTGTCCATCTTTCCTGAGATATAATAAAGACATGATAAAGATCCTATACTCATTATTTACAAATCTGTAAATGGTATTAATCTTATATACTTAGGTAACAAATTTTTTTTAGGAAGTTGGGTTCTGGGGGTTTTTTTCCTGTTAAGCTATTGCCTAGTAAGAACTTACTCTACAGTGTACCTGAGCAAGCATCCATTTTTTGTTTGTACTGACTCAAATACCTTAAATTGCACTATTTTACTTATAGAGTTCACTGGGATTCTGCTACAACATATAATCTGTACATGTAATGATTTCGTTATTAGTAATTCCTACATGACCATTAGCTTCAGTTTTATATGCATGTTTTCGAATGATTTTTTTTTTTTTTTACTTTATAGTTGCTGGGAGATTTGGGAAGTAGTGAAAAAAGAGGGAGCGTGTAAATCAATGTAAAAGGCTCATCTGTTAGAGCCATTCCAAACAGAATCACATTTTAAAATATTAAGAAAATCTAGAGTTCTTTAACTCAGACAAGCTGGATCTGCACAAATTATCTGAATATTAATGGTAATACTGTTGGGTTTGGCAGTGATCTTACCACAGCATTTAGTTTGAATAAAGTAGCCATAAGAAATTCTTTCTAGGAAGACACATGGCAGATCTATCATAACCACAGAAAATCATTAGCACCATATAAAGAACTGTTAAAACCTTTTGGTATTCTGGACAACTCCCTTTTCTCCGTTTCTAATTAGGGACATTGATTATATTCTTAGCAAGAAATCGGTTAAAATCCTATGTACCATAACTTTTTAAGATTTGTTTTGTGGATGAAAGCTGATCTAGCTGTTGTCTAGATGACCAAGAAAGGAACGAACGAACAAACACAACAAGACTGAATGAAGGAACAAAGGGAAGGACAAAAGAAAGACAACATTGGGAGAACCCAAAGGACCTGAATTTCCCCACATGAAAATCATAAACATCTGCAAGAACGGGATGAAACTTAGATAGAATAAAGGTAAAGACAAATGAATGAAGCTTAGGTGATGCCTGTGCAGACATTTAGGGTGGGTGACTGGCTCCTGAGACTGAACACCTCACCTAGCACAGCTGAAAATATTCCACAAAAATTATTCTACATTTTGTCTCCTCATTCTTTCTGCATTTAAATGCCTTAGTTTAAGAGCAGATACTATAACAACCATCATCACAATTACAAGAAAATGTGTCTCTTCATCACTAACAGCTGTGGGAGAGATTGAAGATCATGCTCCTAGATTCAGTCCGTGTCCACAGTGGCCACCAGTGTTTTACACAGCCCCAGCCAGGGAAGCACTTGTGCCTCTGGAGATGGCAGGCTAATGCATGGCTTAGAGCGTACATTTATCCTGTGTGAAACGACCAGGAGAGTGAGACATAATGAATAGCTGCATTGAGCTTAGAAGCGTAGGAGAAGGTGAATGAAAAATAGGAAGATAAGGAATAAAGTAAGAAATAAGAAAGGATAGAAAATGAAAGGACTATATTCGTATGTATTAAACATGTGCAAAGTCATTTGCCACTAAACAGTAAAAATTAGAAGGGACGTCATTTTCCATCTGACTCCATTTATCTGCTAATCAACATTTTTTATGTTTGTAATTCTGAACACTCATTTTAAACTCACATCAATGAGATGATCAGGCTGTTTTACTACTGCCTTATGAACCTTGCCAAAGAGAACTCATTTTCTCAGATCATTTGCTGCAGTATCATTCCATTGTTTCATCCTGACCAGACTGTTATAACATTGCTTCCGTCTCACCTGATAGTTTAAAATTATACAGATGGATAAATTAAAGTGCTTTGACATTCCAGTACTCAGTTTTTTGGCTGAGGAATATGTTTCTGATTGTCAGTAACCAAAACAGTGGTTTCAAAATATTGTTATTTATCTATTTTAGCACAACTGAATTTTCTTTTACTGATCACTTATTTCCTAAGCACTGGAGTGGCTTGTTATGCTTTTCCATATCTTTTATTCTTTTTACTCTGAGGGTCCTTGTTTGTATCTTTAAACCAATACAGTTTTTGTTACTGTCTTCATTTTAAACAAACACAGTGACATTAATTTTGAATTTTTAAATCAATATTATGCCAGGAGCAGCAGTCTTGGATGACATTTTTTGGGAGGCTTGTGTTTCATGCACACAGGCTTTGCTACTGTTGAGCCTCAGACTTCTGGTCTCCATCTCAAGTTTTAAAGCACATTACAGTATGTTGCATGTGTCGACCCTAGCTAAAACTATGCCAGAATTTCCATAATAAAAGCTCTTATTTCCAGAGCTTACAGCTGTACATTCAGCTGTAAAAATGTGCACTAGGCTAAAATTGGAGGTAGAGCTTTTCAATGTGAAATTAATACAAATTAAAAAAACATTTAATGATGATTTCTGAGCTATAATTTCTGGAAAAAAAAGTAGTAGTTTATGAGATTCTTTATTGCCCTCTCATCTTGTAAATCAAAAAGCAATTCAACTTTTTCAAAGTAATTATGTAATTATGTGATGAGCCTTTTTCTGCTTCCACAGAAGGCTTGCTCTATACCTTAGACATGGGAATTGGCTGTCATATATACAGCAGAGGTGAGCATATGTACTTGTTTACTGAGAAGAATTCAAAAATGACACCCTGTCATCCTGCCTACACAGTTCACTGCTACTGATGTTTTTTGCTCATCAGAATCCTACTCCCGGAAAAGCAGGGATGTGTACATCAATATATAATTTTGGTTTCTTGGCAAGGGGCAGAACTCATAAAGCACTCTGTCTTAAACTAGCTGTGGAAACTTTGTCAGTTTTACCTTTTTTTTTTGTGTGCTTTGTGCAGCACTTTTATTTTACTTAGAATAAAGGTATAAATAATACTAAATCATAGAATCATAGAATAGTTTGCATTGGAAGGAACCTTAAAGATCATGGAGTTCCAACACCCCTGCCCTGGATAGAAACACCTCCCACTAGAGCAGGTTGCTCAAAGCCCCATCCAGCCTGGCCTTGAACACCTCCAGGCATGAGGCATCCACAGCTTTTGTGGGCAACCTGTCCCAGTATCTCACCGTGCTCATAGTGACAAATTTCTTCCTAATATCTAATTTAAATCTCCCATCTTCCAGTTTGAAGACATTATCCCTCATCCTATCACTACATTCCCTTGTAAAATGTCCCTCTCCAGCTTTCTTGTAGGCTGCCTACAGTAATAAATTAGATTCTCCCAGATCTTCCTATTTCTCCCTACTTCTACCTGTACAGTTCCATGTAGGTTTCCTAGACCCGTTCTCAGTGATCCCACATTATGCACCTTGCCTGCCTAAATGCCTAAAAGCATCACTCAGGTGATGCATTGTTTTGATCTTTTCATTTATGTGGATTTTTCTCTCTTCTATGAACCAGTAAGTATCCCAATGTTAAGTGTGCTGTAATTGTGCAGGGAATCTCTTGCACAGATTTAGAGAAAGTCCTCCCTTCAGCACCAAACGTCATTACATCTGAACACCTGTTCTGTAAGTATTTCTTGTCAGGAAAAAAATATACTTATGTGCATGTAAAATCAAGGTTAAAGCAATCTAGGTAGGGTAGCACAATAAAAAATTGAAAAGTGCCTTTTTACTAATAAGGCAAATGAGCAGCAAACAAAATATTTTTATTTAGCAAATTATTTCTTGCACTAATGTATATTGAGATGCTCAGATATGCATGTAGGGCAGCAGAAGCTGAAATATAACACTCTAAAGTGTTCAGCAGAAGAGAGGTAGGAGAAGTTTCTTGAAAGGCTTTGGGAGTGTCCCTTGTTCCTTCTAATAAGGTAAAAATAAAGTAAAATCAAAAAAATGCGGACAAAACCTCTGGTTTACATAACGTTAGATTATATCTATGCAATAGTTTCAGATACAATAGCAAACTATATAAAATAACAAAGATCAGAAGACCACATTCTCAAATAAAATTACTGTGTCTTCTTATTTTGTAGAGAATACAAAATTGAATGGAAAATCAAAGTAAGGATGTTACTGTAAAAAGAAGTAGGTAAAAATTCTGAATGTTTATAAGACAGATGCTGATTTCATTTTCCATGCGCTGAAGCCTATAAAGCATTTTACTTCATAGCACACAAAATAGGGAAGTATACTACACAGCCTACAGCATAAAACACATAAATAGAAAAAGCTAACCTCTGGTGAGAGGAAATGGCTTCCACAGGTTAAGTGAGAGAAAATATGACCATTTATCAGTTGTATAATCTTAATAACATGTAGAACTAGTTTAAAATCATGAAGAGTGCTCCCAGCACTCATTGTCTTTGGATTGGCATCTAAACCCAAAGATAATGATCGATCCCATTGTGTTCTGTTTTTTTCAGGAGTGAGTAGAGATCCAGAATGCTTATGATTATGTGCCTTATTTTCATGTTCTTGGGTGTTCAGTCTGTAGGCAAGACACTTTTTCTCTTAAGTAAAAGTGAGGGAAAGGGGGAAAGGAAAGGAAAAAAGAAAAGTAAACCAGACCTCCTTCAGGAACATAAATATATGGCTACCAACTGGGCTAGTGTACAGGGTCAGAGAATGACCCCCTCAAAATCATCATCCCTTCCTTGTCCCTTGTACAAAGGAAAATCCTGGAGAAATGGGCAACAGGAGGTGGAAAAAAGTGGCTCATAAACTAGGACCACCAAAAGACTCTCGGGACCTGAACAGGCTGGAGAGGTGGGCTCAAGTAAACCTCATGAGGTTCAACAAGAGAGAGTGCAGGGTTCTGCACCTGGGCCGGCACAATCCTCGCTACCAGTACAGACTGGGGGATGAGGTATTAGAAAGCAGCCCTGAGGAAAGGGACCTGGGGCTGCTGATGGATGAGAAGCCAGACATGAGCAGGCAGTGTGCGCTTGCAGCCCAGAAGGCCAATCACATCCTGGTCTGCATCAAGAGTTGTGTTGCCAGCAGATCCAGAGAAATGATTCTGCCACTTTAAACTGCTCCGGTAAGACCTCACCTGGAGTCCTGTGTGCAGGTCCTGTGTGCAGTCCTGTGTGCAGGTCCTGTGTGCAGTCCTGTGTGCATGGACATGATGGAGCAGGTCCAGAGGAGGGCCACAAAAGTGATCAGGGTGTTGAAGCACCTCTGCTACAAGGACAGGCTGAGGGAGCTGGGGTTGTTCGGCCTGGAGAAGAGGAGGCTCCAGGGAGCCCTAATAGCGGCCTTCCAGTACCTGAGGGGGGCCTACAGGAAGGCTGGGGAGAGTTTGTTTACAAAGGCCTGCAGTGACAGAACAAGGGGTAATGGCTTTAAGTTGGGAAAGGGCAGATTTAGATTGGATATTAGGAAAATGTTATTTACTATGAGGATGGTGGAACACTGGAACAGGTTCCCCAGGGAGGTGGTTGAGGCCTCTTTCCTGGAGACATTCAAGGTGAGGCTTGACAAGGCCCTGGGCAACCTGGTCTAGTTGGGGGTGTCCCCGCTGACTGCGGGGGGGTTGGAATAGATGACCTTTGAATGTCCCTTCTGGCCCAGATGATTCTATGATTCTGTGATTCCATGATTCTATAACATATATTTTTTGTGGAACTATTGCAAATTATTATGCACTCTGCTACCCATGGGTATGTAGATCGAGTATCCCCCTCACTTCTTGGTTTTTTAATGGACCAAGAAGGAATTTCATAGGGGGATAAAACTGGCCTAAATTCACATTATAGCATCCGTGGACAGAGTATGGTTCTGGACAGAGAGGAGGCACACACATTTTTTATAGCAGAAGATGTAATAGCGTTTTATGTATCCATTTCTATATGAGGGTTAAAGTCCAGCTTTCAGGAAAAAAAGCCCATGAAAAAGGTCTGCAGGCCACTGATCCATCATTACAGGCTAATGGGCATCCATGAACATTTTCAGGAGTGCTGGTGAGGCAAGAATTAACATTGCTTAAAGAGAGACTATGCTGGCGTTATGCATAGACACTGGATACTGGCATGTGTATACAACTGTATACAATATAATCATAAAAAGAGAATTTCTGCTTGCCATTTGAATCCCTTAGCTGCTGTCTGCAACACCCTTTATTTGTGGTAGCTAAAGCCAAACAACCATCTCTTATCAAGTCTATGAGTAAAACAGGACTTGCAAAAATAAAAGACCAACCAGAAAGAAAACAAGAGGAATATTTTGTTTTCTGACCTTTTGGTCTGTATAGAAGGATGTAAAGCATCTTATAAAACCATGAATACTACCCATTTAACCTGAGTACATGGGTGGGCAGGGGAAGGGGAAGTTTATTTGTTTTTCATTGCAGCAACAGCTTTTAAAGAGACAGAAGGAAACCCTGATCCTATTAAAGTTAATTGAGGTCAAACTCATCTATTTCAAAGGATTCAATATTTCAATGTCTTGCTAGTTAAGCCATTTATTTCTGTGACCTCTACAGCCATTTTTATTGCCACATACCTTTTATATAAATACCCTCCACAAATATTACATGGTCTATTATTCATTTCTGTTGCTACAGATGACTCTCTTTTTATTATGTAGCATTGACGTCTAGATTCTGTCCTCCTTCTGTAGATATAGGGTTAGACTCTTGCAGAAAAGTTGGAAATAATAACAAGGCACAATGGCTAAGAGTTTCCAGCTTTTTAAAGATCACAAATGAGCCATGGTGAGGTGACTATCAGTGATGAATGGGCATCTTTGTGTTCTAAAATGGAATGTTACACCATGCATAGATTTAGAATATGTTTTTTTCTTCTATAAAAAAGGTAGTGTATTCAGCAAAATAAAATTCTAACCAAAAAATCTCTGGAAAAGCAGAATGATCTTCAAGACTAATGCTTGATCAAGCAGTATAAATTCATTCCATGCATAAGGAGGAGCCTACAAGTAACTGGAATTAGTTAATTTATTTTCACTTGAAATTATTGACTTAAAATCAGTTACTTCAATATATCAATATATGCATGCAGGATAATCCAATGACCATCTTTCTCTTTTCACTTTCTGCCCCCTTTCCTTCCCTTCCCTGTTCCTTCTGTTTAACTGAAGAGAAAAAACAATGGGGGTAATGAGTAGGAATATAAGAAAGAAGGAAGGTACATTTAAAAGTCTTTAAATGCAAATTTTGCATAATTTGGTATTCTTAACCCACATATATTAAAAAGAATAACCTGGGAAAAAAGTCTAGTAAATGCATAAAAAATTTAAAAAAATAAAAGTTGAAGAAACTGTTGAATGTTCTGAATGAAAAACAGTTCTTGGAGTTATCAAGCCATATTTACTTATGATAAGTCAAAGATCTTAGTATGCCTGCAGTTTTCCCTCTGTGTCTTCTTACAATGAAGCTCTGTTCATCTCTCACTAATTAGGCAGATTTGGCAGAATTCCTCAAACGTGGTTCTAAAGGTAAAGCTAACAGATGTTTAATCTATGTTTACAATAAACAGCATGAAAAAGTGGGTGAGGAAAACCTTTTCTTTTCTTCTAGAGCCGAGAGTCACTGAAAAGTACTGCATTAAATCACTCAAAAAGGAAACAAACTGAGCACACCAATATACTGTATGGCCAACAACTTGGAATGAAAAATACCATTACTCTGGAGTTGGAAAGGTAAATTCCCTGGAACCAGACTCACCAGCTGAGTCCCAGCTCAGCAATGTTTTTTCGTAGTGTGTTACTACAATATAAGCAAACTATAACTGCAGACACTCCAGTTGTTTTGTGTATTTTAATGTGGTTTGTTGACTCTCTCATATCTGTATGCTTCCCTCACAGTGCCTGGCTTTTTCTCCTTCTCAGAAAACATGCCTTGAGTTGGCAGTTATTTTACCTTTCTCCCTTTTTACCTATGGCCTGCATTTGAAGAGCCTTTGATGTCTGTGTGCAAAAGATAATGTTGATCTCCTGCAACCCTGGGAGTAGCAGGCTTCAGTCAGAGAGACACCCTGCAGTGATCTTCTCAGCGGGGGGGGAAGGACGAGTTCTCCCAATACTAAAACAAAATTTGTTTTAAAAGAAAAAAAAAAGCTAACCCCTCCCTTGTAAGTCTACAAGTCCATTTGGTGGTTGCTTGTTCTCTACCTGTCATTTTTTGTTTGCTACTGTATGCAACATCATGAACAATGCAAGCACTGAGAATATTTATTATCACTATTGTTATTCCTTTCAGTATGTACACATTACATAGCTTATGTTCTAAATTAATGGATCTGAAAATAATTTAATTTTATTATGGATGGAGGAAAAATTCTGACATAAGATTTTACTGTAAAGAAGACGTGTCAGTGAAAGCATAGGTATTATTTAGAGACTTACTGTTTCATCAGCTGTGAGAAAACTCTGCAGATCTTCCTGTAACAGTTAATCCTATTCATGGGCCCTATCTGTAGTTGTTTTCAAATTTCTGTATTAAATAACAGGTAAAAGGGAAATTTTCCTTTCTCTTCTGACAAAAGCTTGTGTTATACAAAAAGGAAAAAAGAAAAGCAGAAAAACCCCAAACATGTTTAAGTGTAAGTCTACCACTCTTCATCACTGCTTATTTCAGCATTTTACTGCATAAATTAATGTAATGCAAAACCTTTTCCAATGCTAGAGAGAAAATCTGCAAAAACACACACTCTTGTACAAATCATTCCAGTTCATCAGAAAAAAAAACCAAAAACCAAACCCGAACATTCCTTTCTATCTACTAATATAAATATTAACACAAATACTCTATAGGTATGGATTTAAAGAAATATCATAAAATCATAGAATACCAGTTAAGAAGAGACCTCAAGGATCATCTGGTCCAACCTTTCTTGGCAAAAGCACAGTCTAGACAAGATGGCCCAGCACCCTGAACAGCTGAATCTTAAAAACGTCCAATGCTGAGGAATCCACTGCTTCCCTGGGGAAATTATTCCAATGGCTGGTTGTCATTGTGAAAAATTTTCATCTTCTGTCCAGTTGGAATCTCCCCTGGAGTAACTTGTAACCCTTAGCCCTCCTCTTTTCCACGTGACTCCTTGTAAAAAGGGAGTCTCCATCTTCCCTGTAGCCACCCTTTAAATACTGGAATATGGTGATAAGGTCTCCCCTAAGCCTTCTTTTCTCAAGGCTGAACAAACCCAGTTGTCTCAGCCTTATGACAGGCTTCCCAGTTCTTTGATCATCTTGGTGGCCCTTCTCTGGACCCTCTCCAGCCTCTTCACATCTTTCCTGTACAGCAGGAACCAAAACTGTGTCATCAGCAAACTTCATCAGGTTATAGTTGATCCCATCATCAATTAATCAATCAATTAATTTATCATCAATTAATGATTCCATCTACCTCTGCATTGCATTTACATAGGTCAGAACAACTTATAAAGTGTGTTTACATAAATGTACATACACATACACACTCTAAATTTTGATGGAAAATGACTCCTAGAAACAAGGAGAAAAATAATCAGAAAATATGGATTTAGTCATTAATACTTTAATTCTGAAAGTAAATGTAATAATAGTAAAAATTAATATTTCTAATGTGTGATATGGGAATACTTGTAGTATACTAAATATATGCACATGTTACGCTTGCATTCAATACTACATATATACATACACATGTACAAACACATGTTCATTCACTAAGAGTGTATGCATAATATTTAGAATAAGATATTGACAATAATTGGTCAAATCCATTGTCATCCCAAAGTGCTTAATGTGCAATTCTAATGGTGAGCTGTGTTTATTCGCTTATTCCAAAAAGGTATATATCAAATATGTTTATTATTGGTCACACTAGTGTAAAATACTAGTTTCAGTAGAAAAGAGATCGTGTAACAGGAATTTGAGTGACAGTTTGCTCTGTCAACTGTGCTGATCTAATATCTACCTGCTGTCAAATGGGCTGGTCCCACTTTCCCTTTTCCCTTGCTTGCTCTCATGCATCTGCTCCATCGTTTCCCTTTTAGTACTACCAGCATTAATCTAACCTCATGGCCAGCTGACCATGGTTAATATGGTCAAACTGTCTCTTCGACAAGAAGAAAATAAGTTGCAGGAAGAAAGCTTAAATGTCTTGACCACCTGGGAGACTTCAGAGGAGATGTAGCTTATTAAAGACGGCATAAATGTTTATGAAGCGGTTCTTTCCAAACAAAGTAACTTGAGATGTAGGTTATGACAAAAAGGCAGTCTCTGACAGAGAACTTGTCATATAAATCTCCAGCAAGCCATCAGGGTAGAGCAGAAAAAGACTTTACTAATTTAATTTTAAGGGAAATACATAAAATGCAAGTTTTTATTCATTTTTGTCAGCATCTTTTATATATCAATGTAAATGTCTTCTTTTTTTCCTTGAGAAATAGCAGCTCAGGGGATGCTTTTGTGCCCTGCTGCATTCCTCACTGTGTTCAGAAGCGATGTGCTCTGTTCCACCCACTGTCTAGGACGGGTCTAGAAAGGAGGAGGCACCACCCCATTACCAGGCAAAGGTCTTTGTTGCACAAGAAGGCACTGAGGTGTCCCATCTCTGTTCTGAGGGAGTTTGTCGTAGTGACAAAACTCAGTAATTTCTAACATTTGAGGTAAAATTAGCTGTAATTTTCATTCCTATCAGTGTGTTGATTCAGGTTTAAACCAAGCAGTAGCTGAACATCCACTGATATGATCTGTGAATTGATGGTCCGTCAATACAATCAGATGAATGAATTTTTTGAAGGCAGCATGGAATGAATGCACCCCCTATATGTGACAGCATTACCTATATATTATATCTGCATATATAAACACACATATTACAGATTTAATATAATCCATACATGCACACATATATATTTTTATTTTAATCTAATACCTCCACACCATTATGTTCATCTTAATCAGGTAAGGACATATCTGTGATGTACCCTTATCTCCCTGGTAAAAGGTGTCTTACTTGAGTCTTACTTTTTCCAGCACTGCCCACAGCTGCCTCTGGTGTGCCTAAGCCCAGCTTCAGTGAGACTGCAAGTCAGTGTGGATGGACATAGGGAAAAAAGGCTGAGAACATGCACTTAGGGTAAGGCAACACTGACAATTTTCTCAGCTGTGTCATGGCTATAAAAAGGTCTGGGAACCATTTCACTGTAGTTGCCCAAGCATTTGGTAGCATCAAGGATTAAGCAGTTTTCCAAAATGCCTGAAAACTTAGGTCAGCAGCTGCAAAGATATTTTTGAAGCTAACTAAAGATGGATCTAAGTACCAAAAGGAGTGGATTCAACCATAATTTATATTTTAAAAACATTAAAGTTTCTCAGGCACTGAAGACTGGCTGAAATGCTAATCATGCAAATGCTTTCTCATATAGATTATCAACTGCATTTTTAATAAGGACTACTGAATAACTTGCCTAAAATAGCAAAAATTATGCTACATGTTTGGTCTCAATCTTGCTTTAACTCCAGCTGCAAGATAGAACCTTTTATACTGTACTGTGTTCAAAAATACCAGGATATTTGGGGGCAAGTCCAATCCTTAGGGTCATATAGTTTTATCTTCTGTATTTCTCTAGCTATAGAATTTTATTTTTGTTCCTTCCGTGCAGAGCCCACTAACTAAATTAACTCTTCCAGAATGGCTTTTTGTCTTGATGTGAAAATGTCATACAATGGACAATCCAATACTTCCCTTGATAGAATGTTCCAACTTCAAATTGCTTTTTACAAGCATTTCTCAAGAGGCAGCAAGAGATCCTTCGATTTTAATAAATGATACACCCTAACATAAAAATGAGGTAGTAAAAGCAATTCCAGTTGGTTTTTATATGAAGTGTCGCTAAAGTCAATTGAAGGACCAATGCCTTTTTGTTTATCTATGTCAAGAAATCTGTATAAGTGGCAATTGTAGGCCTGGGTTTATGTTATGGAGAGTCTACTTTTAGATACAATCCAGTAAAAACAAAGGATCACTATAAATATCAACTGAGTTTTTTCACATTTCTATGGGTTTAACTGAAAAAAATCTGCACAAAGTTATTAACAGCTGAATGGAAGCCTTAAGAAGTACTTCAGAAGTACAGCCATGTTGAAAAGGCTGCAAATATCAGAGAAAGATGGACCAAGCATGATAGGAAAGGAAAGAAACAATGAATTTCAACCTGAAAATCTAACATATTTGTGAATGTTAGATGAATGTTTCCTTACACTTAACAGAAGTGAATATTTTTAAAATAGGTGAAACTGTATAAAACTTAGGGGCAATTATGGCAAGAAAAAGAAATATGGACTTGGAAGGCCATACAGTACAAACAAACCCAAGATATTTTGACACACCATATAGAAATAGCGATAGTGAAATACACAGCTGCTTTACATCATAGAAGGAGCGATAAGGGTCCCTTTCTCTATAGCACTTGATTATACATTTGCAATATGGTGCACAGTTTTGGGCACCTCAACACAAGAAACTTTTTCGAGAAATTGGAGGAAATGACTGAATGACTAGAAGGCTTGATTTATGAGCTACATATATCTAAGCAGAACGCAGTAAATATAGCGGTATGAATACCTTATAACTACTACAAAGCATCCATAAATCTTACAAGGCTGCTTCAGAAGAGTAAAGATTGATAGGTGCTTTACTCAATACCACTCAGATCAATGTTCTCAGGGTAAGAAACTCCATTCACAATGAGCAATGGAGGCAGAATCAATCTTGTAAAGAATTATTCTTAATTGTACATGTAGACAGAATAGAAAAAAAAATAAAGAAAACTAAACATCGGAAGAGAAAAAATTCTACTGATAATCTCAGATCATTTAAAAAAAATGGCCAACAGATATCACAACTAAAAACAATTCTACAATGGGATCAAGTGGCTTTCCCAGAATGAAGAGCAGTATATTTCAATATTCTGGTTCCGAATTTTGAGGCATGTACTAAGAGCTCTATTCTCCTTCCCCCACTTTTCTCTTCTTGTATTCATTCATAGTGTTTTTCACAAAGATCAGGTTTCCAGATCATTATTCCAGGTTGTTCCTTTTTGTACACTTAACCTACAGTTAAGTGTAATAGCTATCTCTAGCTGTCACAAGCAGCCTGATTTTATTCAGACAGACAGTGCCCATAGTCAAAGTGTTTTTATTTGTTGTCAGATTAGCCAATATGTTTTAACTGAAGTACTAGATGGAAAGAAAAATGTGTATAAAATATTAATGATCTCCCTGCTCTATACCCATTATTTCAATAAAAAAAACCGAGGCATAAAAAATCAAATATAATGAGGCCATTATAGAAGAAGAAACAAGGTAATCAATTTCTAATATATAACACCACTACAACAATATTAGCTATAATTTTAACAAAGTAATCTGCTTTTGTTAGATATGCAAAATGCAAATGAGACATTTTAGTAGTGCTCCCATCTCTTTCAGAAGTCACAGCAGTGATGCTAATGAGGAGATGATAAGGTTAATAAACATTTTCTTTTATTATAGTGTTAATTTTTTTAAGCTATAAAATTTTGGTTTGACAACTTCCTTTGCAAATTTGAAAATACCACTTCAGATAAAACTAAGCTTTTCCTTTCACAAACACAAAAGTATTTATACACACCTGTGACACTTGCATTTTTCCTGTAGCAGCCATGGAATATCATCATAACATTGTGGCTCTGTATGTGTGATAAAATAAGTAACTGCAACAATGATCAAGTTTTTGAACTTTTCCTGATGCACTTATCAATGCTTGAGGGGTCAATTAGTGTAAAAATGAATGTTCAAATTAAATACCCACAAGTGTATTTGTGAATCACTAATTTATCCTCTGTTTGAGTTTCAGATGAGGTCATATTATGTTCCCTGAGAATATAGAATACAGCATGCTATTATCTAAAATTGGCCTTGAATGATAACATTAAGATAACAATCTTATTTTTAGTGTTTTCTAAGACAACTAACCTCTCAGAACTAACATGGCCTAAAAATAAAACAAATAAAATAAAATAAAAATAAAAGAAAGTAATATAAAATAAATTACATCACATCTATAAATTTTAGTGCTAAATCTTTGGGATTCTTAAAACATTGAGGAGATATTAAAAAGCGTTGCTCGGCCAAAAATAGAGGAAAATAATAGAAGGGTCATTTTGTCCTTCAACGCTTGTCAGTGAGAAAATACAGCAACTATACCCTGAAGAGCCAACAGAGCATATTTAGTCTAAATGGGGATGTTGTTGGGCTTTTTTTCTCTAGAAAATAAGCTGCAAAGGAAATTCTATAGGAAAGTTTGATGCTTCCATTCCATTTTTAAACAAAAGACGGGATTTAATAGACTTGGAATGAATATGCAAACACATGAGTTCACACCTGAACCAAAAATCTGAGGGCAAATTTTTCAGATACAAATTAATTTGTTTCAGCAGCAGTTCCCTTATCACCTTCAGCAGTGGTAGTCATTAGGAACACTTTCAAAAGCCTTAGCTCTAAACATCTGAAGTTCAGATTCCATTTGTCAAACTACATACCCAGTTTCAAATCGCCAACATTTCTATGGAAAATTAAATAATATATATATGAAACTTAGAAAGCAATGACATTTATGATTTTCTCCAAATCAAGCTTATCGAAGATAAATTGGTAGCTTATAAATTTTGCTATATCAGTTCAAAGCCACTTAAAATGGTAGCTATTCTAAGGACCATTAAAGTAACAGGTGATCCAAAGCATATCTGAAAATTGATTTTAATTGCCAATAAGCTTTTATCTGTTCAAAGTTGGCAATAACCATCTGGAAGGATATCACTTGCAATACCAACAAGTATTAAAATAAAGTCTGCTTCCTGCTTTTATTTGGGCTTGGTAATCAAAGTAGCAATTAGATGTTTAGTTTTAGTATTATGGCTTTCTACTTGGGTCTTAAAGAGTATTTAAGGTGTGTTTTAAGCAAGCTTACATCCTCTTCAATGGTTCAGCTATATTTGTTTTTTTAAAAAATGAATTTCAGAATGATTTTATAGCCAATTCTGGGAAATGTGTTCTTCTGGAAAATTAGGCCTTGGGTTTCTGTTCTAAACAAATAAAATATGGAGGAACTCTTTATTTAAATTTGTCGTTGTCCTTTGAAGTTCTTTCAGCCTAGTTCAAGGCCATCCAAGGTGCTACGTCCATTGCTGGAACTTCATACGCAAAGTTACCAACCGCAGTTCAGTCAGGGCTTTTGTGGACTGATGCTGATAACTTTATTCTATGCCTTTTTGACCTCTGGGTTAAAGTGCTGAAAAGTTTATTTTACTACCTCTTTCATAAAATGCTGTTTGAGTTCTTACTAACACAAAAAGCTGTTAAAAGCATTTTAAGACACAATAAGTAGCTTCAGTTTAATCTGATAGTCTGGGCAGTTAGATCAATACTTATTGTTAAACATTTATTGAATTTTATAATTGCAATAGCTTTCTGCATACTCTGGAACATGTGTTTGTCTGACTTGCTGACCCTAGATTTGCCTATTCACAGGTAAAGATTTTTATGTTTTACACTACTAATTTATGTCTCACTTCCATACTAGTTTGAAATTTATTTAGAGACAGCATTCAATGGTGGTTCAATAAACTTGAAAAAAAGGAAAACAAAAATCTGAATTCTATTTACTTTCTTTCTTTCTTCTTTTTTTTTCTTTTTTTTTTTCTTTTGTTAACTCTAGTTAACCCTAGCTCACTCTGGCAGAGTGATTTTGTCCGTGGGATTTCTTCACAAAATAGAGTATGAGTTTGCAAGAAAGGTATTACAGAAGCTTGTTTGGTATTTTGCTATAAGAAGAGCACATTGGCCCTGGATTGCCAGTGCAATCAATCAGATGAATGAGTTCCTTGAGCTCAGCTAAGTACGGTGTCTGTAATAGCTCGGTTCCTACAGCACCACATAACACAGCACCCATCCACCGGGGTGGTCGCAGGAATAAATAAGCACAATGCTGCTGGTCCGGGTACTTCACGTGAGTTTTAAGACTCTCAGATACTAGTGGCTGAGAGAAATCCTAACTAAGCTCTTGTCTTTTCTTTCACTCTCTCTCTCTTTCAGCTGAAAGCTTTAAGACGTCTAAAAGAACACAGCTTGACAAGAGAAGACTGAACAGGTAGACGCTTGAACTTTTGGTTACTGGAAAACAACAAAAAAAAAAGAGGAAAAAAAAGGGAAATAAACCCAACTATGTTTCTTTAAAAAAGATCCATCTCCTAAAACAGCCTATGAGGTCACTAGTTAGGCAACATAAAAACAATTACCATTGACTTCCATTGACTTAAACCTAAAGTTCTAATGTAAAGAGATTTAATGATATAATCTGTTGACTTCCATACTTATTAAATTAGAAAAATATACAATGATGCATGTCAAACATTCAGCAACACTTCACACTCTGGACCTGATTAAAAAGAAGCAATGTCTGTTGAGAAATGAAGTATTCTTTCACTTTATTAAAACCAAACATTTCAGTAAACCCTGGCCTACATATTACATGGAAATCATAAAATTCCAGTAAAATGTAATTTTTCTGCCTAATCCAATAATGAGACAGTATAGTCAAACAAGACCTTGGAAATAACCAAAAAAGGGAAAATATGTTCAAAGGCAGCAGATCTATATTTTTAAAATAACATCTACAAAGCTGGATACATTCAAATAATCATTTATCTTAAGAAAACAGAGCAAGATATTTAGGAGTGGGATCTTAATCTAGAATTAGAATGTAGCAGAACATAATTCAAGAATAAAAATTAGTTTCTTGTCCAAATAAAAATCAACAAAGATAAAGATTAAGAAATTCAACTTAAGGAATAAGTCTGAAAAAAGACGAACAGTAAAAAAAAAAACAAACAACAACCCTGGATTATTTAGAACAGGAAGGACTGCTTCAAAATTAAAAAAAAAAAAAACAAACTCATTTTAAAAAAGATGTCATTATTTTGATTAAATTCACCAAAACACTTCTGTCTTTTATGCACCTTAAACATTTTGATTACCTATACCCTATTGATGATAGTACTATTTCTCTCTGACACATTGAAAAATACCACTGCCTATCTGGGTGAATTATCAGTTCAACCTCATTTGGTGGCCATCTGACATAAAACTTTTCAAGACTTCCATGATTTCCATTTTGCTGAAAGTGACAATTGCTGTCTCCATTAATGACTGTTAAGTCAATCAACCACAGAAGACAGTGGCTCAGTGGTAGGCGAGTCATGCAAAACAAGGAGCTCCTGTAGTTTCTCTGGAAGATGTACATCATACAATCTACCTATTTAAAGGAAAATAAAATGTGTTATGAATGTTAATCATAAACTTGAACTAATATAATTATGTAATCTTCTCTCTTCACATTTCCAAGGGAAGAACATTTCAGTGTTTACCTCTGTCTGGCCTTGCTTCTCCCCGTTGTACAGATGCACACACCAACAAAATGCCTGTCGCAACTAAGACAGTGATCACTGAAAGCATTGCTAGACTCTGCAGCTGTATCAGTCAGTACATGGTATCTTAAGTTACACAGTATGCTGAGACCTCTATTACTATGATAATTTTGTTTGACACTCTAGGGAAAAATCTTCCACTTTATTGCAACCATTTTATTTTTCTTATTGTTACAGAAAAGCATCTCTCCATTTGCTTCCTTCTGCTTCATTTTTCCAGGGCAGGGGAGCAGGGATCTGTAGCTAAACCCTTAAACATTTTGAAGGATTCTCTTTCCCCATATGAACGAAACTTTTGGAGTCTTATATCACCTTTCATTTCAAGCAATGAGGAACATTTCACAATATTTTAAAGAATTTGAATATGACCTCACAGCTAACAAAATAGTTTATAAAAGAAGGTGCTTTCTAATGAAAAAATGGTTTTAGTGATCTACTTTTTTTGCTTGTCTGTTGTCCTTCAGCAGTTTAAGGGACTATAAGTAAGGATTTTTTTCTTCTTCTCCAGTCATTACTAAACCTTGAGATTTCATTGAACTGTTCTGCTAAAAAGCTGGAACACTGTCACTAAAATTGGCTCTACTTGGAAATCTCAAAGCAGATATTTCAGTGAATGTGAAATTTCCTGAGCTAAATTTTACTTGGCTATACCCAAGTGATCTTGTAAGCATGCAGACTATACAATTCTTTAAAATGTGAGCTATAAATAAATAAGTGAAACCACTTTTAGATGTTTTTGTTGAAAAGATTTCTGCATATATCACATATGGACCTATTGTTTCATTTCTCAAGTCCTGTCCTGTTTCTACAATTAAAATGAAAGCCAATTTTCCTTCTTCATTTTTCTCTCCATCTTGTCTATTTCCAAATTCATCTGTTTTGCTTGTTTATGTCATCCTTGCTGTCTTGTCTTAGAAATAATTTGTAGGTTTTATAGTTCTTTCAATATATTTTTTTTTTAAATGATTCTAATGATTTTTATTTTTTTTTGCTTCAGGCTAATATTCACAATATGCTAAACAGCGTATATCCATCTGGAAAGAGATGGCCAAAGTAAACCATATGACATTCATTAATGTGAACTGACGGAAGGTGCCATGTTTTTACACCATACCAAGAAATTATATACCCACATGTTCCCTTAAGGAAATCGCTATGTCAATAACCTAATAAGGCAGGCTTACAAAAATATTTTAGTCCAAATAGTCACTGAGTGGTTTACAATCTGTGCACCTCACATAAAGAAGTACTTACGTTAGTTATAATACTGTCTACCATAAGTAAGGTATATTTTCTAGGATGGCAAGTGTTCATATTGGATAAATTACTGTAAGTAAAATGAAGTAATCAGATTTAAAAAAAAAAAAAAAAAGTCTAACAAATAAATAATAATGAGGGAGATAAATTGTTACTTGATTTTAAAGGAACTGATAGGTTAAGCATATGCATGTGCTTCACTGCACCGGGGCCTGTTGTGCTCAGCCCTAAAGAAAATAATTTGTCTTGCAAGTCATTTTGTGCTTACACCGGCTCCCATCACAGCTGAAGTACATCACAGCTCTAAGCAGTGCCACTGAAAGTTCAGACCGGTCCTATTTTAAATTCCATCTCGCCTTCTTTAAGCATCTGTTTACTTCCATACTCTCTGCATTCCTCCCAGTTGTAGCAGCTGTTTTTTCTCTCAGCTCCCTAACTTCTATTGCCTATCTCACATTAATTTAAAGGAATATAGGTCTGTAGTCTTCACCTCTTTTTAAAAAAGCCTCTTTATCTTTTTCCAGAGCAAGAAAATTAATGAATATTGCAGCAAAAATTGGTCTAAAGTCAATTATTCTGAAATATCAAAGTTCAATGAATGAATGCTTAAAAATGTCATACCATGAAAATTGTAGAAAAAAAATTTAGAAAATATTTAGAAAAAAATACTAATTATATATGTGAATACAGAAATATGTATAAATCATATATAGCAGAAACATACATTTTAATATAAATGCATAAATAGATACAACTGATTTTTTCTTATATTTTAAATGAGAAATATGCTTTTGTTGCATTATTTTGCACTAATCTCACCCTTTATTTCTATCCTGAAGAGGTGATCTCTCATTTGTAACACTGTATTTGCACTGCAAGTGCTAAAGGCATGAAGTGAGAAGGAACACTTCTTTAGGTGAGAAGATACAGAAAGGTGAAAGGAACTCTTAGAGAAATGAGAATATTAGTCTCAGAGAATAAATTAAATAATTGAGAATTAGAAAAAAAACAGCAGTACATTTATGTTTCTAATTAGAGGGCTCACTGGAGTCCTCAATCAGAAGACAGAGGCTCTTTCTTTAAAAGAGATTTTGCTGTGTCTTGTATTCCTATTTGAGAATGCAAATTAGCACAAAGAGTCTCTATAATCCCTATTATGACTAGGTTTGATGAGCCCTTCCACCAGGTGAAGAGCTATTATTAGTAAATGGTTATTCTATCTTTACTTCCTGCTCATGGAGGTGGACACATCAGACTTGAGAGCTGACCCTGCCTGGCACCTACCTTGTGCCTTGCGAGGGTGACCAGCTGTGTTTGCTCAGAGAGAAAAGAGATTGCAGCAGCAAATTTTTTCCCCTCTTTGGAAGATGGAAGGCACAAGTGGAAGATTGTTTGGGAGAGACTGCTTCTCTGAGCCAACACACATACACACTGCACATGGGTAAATATAAATCTACATCAAAAAATTTATATATTTTATACACATATATTAGGAATAGGAGGGAAGTAAATCTTAACTATTAAAGTGCTCAAAATAAGAAGATAACTCCAGTATGAAGAGATGTAAGTATGGGGTGACGTACTCACATTGCCTTCATTAAGAGCCTCTGCTTGCAGTATTGTAAATGCAACAAGGTAAAGATTAATTTAAACCACAGTCCTACTGTATTAAAAAATTAATGCTTCAGGTGCATCTTATGCAGAATGAAACCTCTGGGCCTTGTGTGCTAGATGTTAACATCACCTACAGGTAGATTTACTTCCATCTGGTTGAAAACTCAACCCCTGTCATTTCTTCTGGGATCAGCACAGGTACCAGAAATTAAAGTGTAAAACAAAACAAGGGCCAAGTTATAGGTTCAAATTATATCTTTTTCTAAGGTTATAAAGAAACCCATTCTGATTCTGAACCTGGCCAGTTACTTTTTAAAAAATAGCATTTTTAAACCTTTTTAATCACCTTAATCATCTGATACCTTTCTTAGGGAATTTGTTTTCCTTTTAAGCATAAATTTTAAAAGTGCCATAACCAGCTGTATAGTTACAAGTCACGTGTTAATGCTGGTTTTATTATTGTTTTCCCCTAATGTATATCAGGTTGATTCACTTCAGCTGAACTTCATAACCCTTGCATTTTAATCTTGTGTACAATAAAGACAATGCGCTGTTCCAGCAAGCATCTTTTTAAACAAAGAAGCTTGGGAGCCACACTGAAAACCAAAATGTGGATAAATTGAAGGAGATACAGAATGATATGTTTACTGTTGGTAAACAGCTTTTGAATTAGAAAAATCTGGATTAAGAGGGGAAAAAAATTGCTTCCTGCATCTGTGATTGATGTTTACAAGGTCATAAAACATTTTACTGTAAACCATGTGCCTAGAGGAATTTGAGAGATTTGCCAATTTTCTACACCAGATCTACATCTATTGAGGAATAGCATGCTTCTTCAGCTTCTTTTGTGTAGCGCATTGCACCTACTTATCTCAAAGCATTTCACAAGCCAGTCCAACAAATAAGTATTTATAAAAGGAAAGCATAACAGTGAATAGATACTGATGAAGGTTAAAAGGAGAAGTTTTCAAAGGAACTCTAAAGCTGACAGATAGCCCTTAGTTTCATGGGTATCTATGACATACATCTGATTTTACAGAGTGGAACTACATTTTTATTTTGAAATTATATTTCATATAAAGGAAAGTGTAGAAACATTTATGGACTGATTCTATTCGAAGATATTGCTAAAGGTAATTCAATTTAATATGTATGTAGCTCCACCATTAGCACAAATAATATCATTACTAACAAGAGCTGGCAGTAGCAATCAGGTTTGCACAGATTTTTGTTTTTGTTTGTATCTTTTTATTTAATAAAATATCAGGAAACAGCTTTGTGGTCTCAGAAAGAGCTTTGTGGTTTATTATTTTTGTGCATTCTACTTAAAGTGGGAACTGCAAGTACTTGACAAATGGATTGATAGATTGTCTACAAGTCACAGGATAACTATATCACCTTTGCTAAATGCTAAATTATAGTTCTTACCACTTCAAATCCTCCAAATACATATTCCCCAAAGTAAAAAACATGTTAAAGTAAATAAATAAAATAGCGAGCCTCAATATATCTTACTGGGTCAACTATTTGCATTTGATTTTTTCTTCTATTAGTCTGCAAGTCCTTTTTACATATGGTCCAGTAGTTCTACAACACTTTGTATTTCTACTAAAAACTGACTGATTTTCCTTTCCTATACGTTTACACCTGCAGTGCACAACTGCCCTCAGTTGTACACAAAATATCCTCAGCAGAGTGAAAAATTTACATGCATAAAAGTCTTTCAGAGTTTGCTATCTTGGCCCATTTAATGGACTGTAATAAAGGTGGCAAAATACCACATCCCTGAAACAGAAGGACATCTATTTGCCGTATTTAATATGACCCAAACAAATACAGAATTTTATAAACAGAAAGCCCTCTGCAGATTTCCATAGAAGGACTTCTTCATGGCAAATATTTATTCTTTGTAATGTATGATTTCTTTACCCTTGTAATGGTTTATCCTTTCCCAGTAGAAACAGATGATTACTCTCCTTTTTTGTATAGTAGAACATCATTATGTCTTTCTTCAGGACCTTTTTTAATTTAGGAACACCTTGATCTTTCAACGGTGTATACAACATAATGCTTTCTAAAACTCTTGGCTTCCTGATTTGTTATGTTCTGGATCCCTTCCACCTTTTTTGTTTGCTTGTCTATTTGTTGTCTTGTTTCTTAATGTCTTCCAAATAAAACTGGACACAGTAGTCCAAGCCAAAGTCTCACCAGTGCCAAGTAAAGCAACTTTTAGGCAGTGACATACAGTAGTCAAGAACATAGGGAAGAGGGAAGTTGGTATACAAAACCAGAGTGCTTAGAAAAGGAGGAGGATGTTAGGAGATTGCCGAATCACAGTTCTGATTCAGTAGCATTAGTCTGTGTTTCCAGAAATTAAGAATTTTGTCAACCTGGGGTTTTTGGGTTGTTTTTTTCTTTTTTTTAAAGGAAATGTTAAGCATTTGAAATACAGACAGAATTTTATATTGTTGGAGATGATAGGGCTGGGTTTTATAACAGCTAGGGTAAAAATTTAAAATATAATTTTGAGAATCTGTTAGAGAATCCTCATGTTAGATTTGGGAGCTATCTAATATTAGAAGTAGGGGGAAAACCTTTTCAGGAAAAAAATACAAAAACCTGAAGTCATCATAGCCCCTGAATTCCTAGTCAAACAAAAGGATAAACAATAAGAGGCTTTTCTAGAGTGGGAAATGTGCATATAATTGTAGAAAAGAAAAATCACACTTTAATCTAAAAAGCTAATTGACAGTATGAAAGTAGAAAATTTGTGTAGATGTTGTCTTCATTTGGATAGACTCAGATCTTCCTTAATGCAAGGAACAGGGAAAAAAAGAGGTAAGCAATTATTCCATGCACCTGGACCACTTTTGGTATCTTCAGGAGCAATTACAAAATTAATACATCTAATCTGCTTATGAACAGAAAGGGAGAGTTGGTAGTGTTTCGGTGCCACAGTATTCCTTCAACCCCCTAAAAACTGGCCAGTCTTTCCTCCAGAAGGAAATGCAAATCGTGCGTAGGTCAGTACATTTGGGGAAGGAAACAAAGAAAGGAAAGAAAGAACAGCAGCAACCAAAAATGCGTATGATGGTAGGTACACATGGGTTCTTTTCATATAGCATATTGTGAAAACATCACCTAAGTTTTGAGAAGCTCCAAACCTGTAACTGCCTCAGGCAAGCAAAAAGGCTTATAAAGGAAATAACCTGTCAAATGATTTTTATTAAAGTACAGAGTAGTCTTCCAGTGGAAGTGGAAGCTGACCCTTCAGTTGACATATTTTGAACAAGACTTAATAAAATTTTAGAGACTAGGTTACAAAACTAATCTTGTCTGCAGATCATGGACTAAAATATACAGACCACAGACTAAAATACTTAACTTTTTTTTTTCTTATATCTAGACTCCAATATTTAATGCTGCTGGTACAGTTTTAAAGGCCACATGCATTAATTTTCTGTGGCACAAGCAGGGAGAGATTTTGTGTCTAGGTAAGCTTATTTTAAAACATACAAAACCTACTTTATTGCAAATTCCATGGATTTTATATTGAAATCACATGAATCGGACATGAATATTTGAAACCATTTTACAGATATAAATATGCATGTGTAATGCTAGATGTTGGATAACACATTTAACATTAGTCTATGTGCTGCCTGTTTTATATAAAAATTTTATTTATAGTGTACTTTACCTGTATCTTCTGGAGTTCTGCAAATCTCCAGGAACAGAGATTTCACTACAGTTTGGGGAAACATGCCTCAGTGCTTAAACACTTTATGTGCAATTTCTCTATGAATACATTCACTTTGTGAACATTATCTCTTCTCCTTTTGTGACACCTCTCAAAGATTTTAGCTCTTCTCCTCAACTTTCTGATAAACTGTCTTATGCAGCATAATAGTGAAATAAGGTTGCACCTTCCCTCAGCCTTCTGTTCTGCGGGCAAGAAGTTTCTTCAGTTTCTCCCTGTATATCATGTGCTTTAGCTCACTGATGATCTTATTTTCCCTCCACTGGACTTCTTCCAGTTTTTCAATCTCTCTCTCACATACTGGTGGACCCAAAATTGGTCACAGTACTCTGGATATGAATGGCTTATGAAGTAACTGCTTCCATCAGCCCATGAGCTATGCTTTTGATAATGCAGCCCAGCAAACAGGCTTCATGGCTGTGACTGCCAAAACAATTTTTTCAAAGTCTGTTAAGTAAAAATGAAAAAATAATAATTCGGAAATTTTTTCCCAAGTTCTGATTTAGTAGGAAATTTTGGAGTCTTGTTTTTATTGTTCTCTTCCAGTATAAAATCACGTGAAACTGGTGGAAGGCGTCTTTGAAATAAACAAACAAAATAATAATAACAATTACAATTTTGTAATAAAAACCACCTCTGAGTACTGTTTCATAATTCTTTTCATAACAGCAAGTTCCTGCTGCAGCAACTTTTCTCACCTATAAGTGTAATCAGTCTTAACTGATTAACTCCCCCCACTGAGGGGACTGTAACCTAGTGAAATAATTGTTTACACCAGTGGCACGAAAAACATTTTTGGATGTTCATGGATGCCCTAATTTGATATAGGACAGAATTTAAGCTTCTGAGAACATTTTAAAAGATTGGTCTCTTCTCTCCTTCCCCCCATTAGTTACTATGGATAAATAACGGATTACAAGTTAGGCAGCTTATTAAGACTCTCACTAATCCTACGGGTTTTCAAAAAGCTTGAGGGTTAGCTATAATTGGGTTTGTGTTGAACTTGACCATAACATTATACCAGAGTAGCTGTACTGTTTCCAAGGCTGAAAAAGAGACACTTAGTTTACTTATAAAAAAAGGCAACAAATAGCAAGAACAAAAAGACCTATGTTTCACTTTCTTCATTAAATACATCTAAAAGCATGTTTGGTGCTGTTCTGCTCATTGCAATAGTCTCAGTAGGGATGAATTTGAAAAAGTACCTCTGCATCAGAGGAAAATAATCATTCCTGAACATTGTCTTTTGTGTGTATCATTTTTCTAGCATACACTTTTTATGTGAAATAAACTTCCAGAGACAAAAAAAAAGGAATAGCTATCAGAAAGCAGTGAGGAGAAAAAGGGAAAAAAAAAAAATGTTTCACAAAGCAGTATCATTCCTTTCACAAGTATTTTTTTTTTTCTGCCCAATAAACTTCTTGGTAAACATTTGTTCACAGTCAACACATTTAAAAATTTAAAGCAATATAGAGTCAGCGACATATACCACCAGATCCCATATCATCATGATAGTCATCAAACCCAATAATGTCACACTTTGTTTGAGGGAGAATCTGACATCAGGTGGACAAATGACATTCTCCAAATACCCAGAACTGATATTATAGAATAGTAATCAAATAGTAAGACACTACTTGATGTCTTAGGGGGACAAATAATAACCCTTTCAAAGAGGATTTGGCCATTGAGCAAGAATTTGTCTTCTAGTTTTCTTTTCATCAAGATGAATGAGGTGGAATAAAATATGGATTTATTGACTCTGAGGACTGGAAATAGTAAGACTTGTTCTTTTTTTCAGTAAATTAAACAGAAATTACTCAGAAGATAGAGTGTGTGCGTGTAGTCCATTTCTTTTGGTGACTTTTCAAACCATAAATGAACGCTTTGGAATGAAATACTTCTGATTAGCCAGGAGAAACAGTTATTTAAATAAAAATGTAATACTGGTTTTCATTTAATACTTTTCTGATTTCCACTTTTCTATTTACACCAGTATGAACTAAATCAAATAGATGTGTTCCAGAGAGAGAGAGCCTTAAAGTAAAAGACCCTCTGAGCAAGTAATAGCATACAATTCTCTAAGTGAACAGCATTAATGGAAGAGATTGGGCACAAAAGAAAACAGAAATAAGTCGTTAACAGTTTTCACAAATATTTTTGTCTTTTAGTTTTTTTTTTTTCCCTGTTTTTATTTTTCTGACAGTTTATTTCCTGTTCTTTCTAGGAATGGGAAAGTGGAAAGATGTCAGTGGAAAGATGACAGAGAGAGGAACATTTCTGAAGACCATGAACTTCTACTGCTTAGCAAGGAAAACGCTACAATTCAATACCATGTGGCAGTGCAAGAGGAGATGAGATGCTAGGAAATGATGAGTGTGAGAAAAAAAATCTTCAGAGCTGACCCTTTGGACAGATTACTGTAAAATGAGTCTATGTCCCTTTTATTGACATATTTCAAGAAAATTTCTGTATGGCAGGTCATACAATTCCAGTACATCTGTTTTCATGTTTATGAGTGTATGTGTCCACAAAATCACAGAAACAATATATTCTGACTGAAAGGAAAGGAATTTCCTCTCTCTTTTAAGCTTGCCTTTCATGTTCTACATATATAAAAACTTGAACTGAAGAAAAGAGCTTTGAAACATATTTATATTGATAATCAAAACCTAAATAATACAATTAATTATGCATCTGTTCATAATTACAGATAGTGCTTTCCAGGACATTTACTGATTAGTATGTGTAAGCTTAATCCCCCAAAATTTCTTCAAGGTTAGTCATATGAGAGAAGCCAGGATAGACATAATTAACTTTATTTAATTGCTGCAAATAAATAAATAAATAAACTTGGGGGGAGGGGGGGCGGCGGGGAAGGAGCTTGTTATTCAGTACATAGTCTGCTGCTCTGCTTTAGTTTGGGGTATTTTTATGCTATCACAATAACCTATAGTTCCTAATATCTTGCACAAGTGTAATTTCAAAATGAAGAAATTAAAAGAAAGCAGCAAGTGAGTAGAGAGTTGTGTGCATTCTGTTATCTGTCAGGCATGGCTGTTGTATGTACATGTTTTTCTTCAATGTAATCAGTCTCAGAGGGACCATTCAGACCCTGTTGAATCAAGTGATCACAAAGGGCACGTATGATCTCTGAACATTTTGATGCTGTTATGACATTTAAGTCCAATTTATTTCATTTGCATTATGGTGGAAGGAACACCAGGGAACCATGGTAACTTTAAAGTAATTTAAATTCCTTAGAAGATTTCATTTCAGCTACAGCTAACTAAATTAAGAAGGATTTATTTAGCAAACTGCAGATATTATCTAGGGCTTCATATTTGCCATTGCAATAAATTATATAGTTAAGCAAAAACCATAAAAGGCCACGTCTTGTTGTCATTTTGTTTTACAATGATAAATGTAAATGTTGGCACAGATTATATATATTGGAAATATTCAAATGGGCCATAACTGTTAATAAATTGCTTAATGAATAAATAAATCTTTTAAATGGTTTGGTCTGCAATGCTTAGATACATTCATGCAAACAGAGATCATCAGTGACAGATCAGAACTGGTCTCTGTGTGTAGCTTTGTCTAATTTAATGCACCGTCTTTTGTAATTCTTCCACTCACTCCTTACTGTAGCAAACAGATTTAGCTGTCAGATTATAGTGTTTAAATGACTAAAGCTATCATGTAGCCATATATCTTTATAGGTCTTTTTCTTTTTTTTCCTGTGAGAATCACCAACCGACTTATTTACTAAGCTTCTTAACATTCCATTGACTTTATCACACTGAAGACTGAAATGCAGGCAAAATTAATTTTCTTCAACAGTTTTGTTCATGGGAGAAGAAAATGCTTCCTTCTGTTCGGCTGCTTGAGGCTTGCTTCTTGGATACAGAAAAACGACGTTGGCATAAACTGCTGTTTTAGGCTTATAACCTCATCCAGCTGGCATCCAGAGGCTATAAATGTCAAGGTGTCACTCAAAGTGATGAACTTAATAAGCACATACCAGGGATGATATTAGCTCTAATATTGCCAGTGAATACAGGCTGTTATGAAAGTTTTTGTGGACTTGAATCCCTTAGCCAAAAAGAAAAAAAAGCTCCTACTACAATCTAGAAACCAGCGCAAATAATAGCCATTGGCCCTCAAAGATGTCTGTATATTAACCCCATTAAGTAGTTATACCTTTTATATCTGCATGATCAAATGGAGCTGACAGATTCCATTATGTTATGTGTAGAGCTTAAAGCATTATTTTCTTCATTATTCTCCATTTTAGATCTGAAGAAAAAGTGTTATGTAAGCTATTAGTGAAGGGAAACACACTTTTCAAAATATTTAAATTTAAATTAAACTTACATTTCAGTTAAACATATAATTACTTAACAAACCAATTAGATATGATTCAAAATAAAATATGTAAAATCTACTTATCCTCAGCCCTTAAATGAATCATGATTTCTTGTCTGAAATAAAAACACAGTTTTATAAACATAGGTGTCAAAAAAGACATCTAAAAAAATAATTCACGCTGGATGTCAGGTGGACTTTTTAGCACTGGGTAATACTAGCGTTACTTCCAAAACTGATCATTTTAATACATTAACTTGTGTTAGCTGAGACGCAATTACTGCATCTCAGTTTTTTAAACGTATAAGCTAAATTACCTATATATTTTTTAAAATAAATTTTATATTGAATATATATTCTAATAAACTATGCATGCATTTAAGGGTGTATACATATGCCTACAAATATGAAGCTTATATTATTTAGACAAAATTTTTCATATTAAATATTTTTAAGTCCTTCAAAAAATTCATTATCTGAAGTTTTCTTCATCCACCAATCTTTCAATACAACAGATGATGAAACGCTCATTAAAGCTAACACCAATGATGTTTATACAAGTGATAGTTACCACTAATTAGAGATGTAACTTATTGCTGAAGGAATTTAAATTCAGGTTTTACTAAAAACTATCACTGGATGTTCTTAATATTTATGCATGGTCAGAGGGAGAACTAGAAGTTTGTGTGTTTGTTTGTTTGTTTTTTTAATGGCAGGTCAAAATTCTTTCACCTGCAGAGCACTATAGTCCATTGTGAGAACTTACATGCACTGAAGTCTGGCCTCCACAGATTTATATCTTGCTCTTTTAAAGAAACAACATCTTAAACCCAATCCTTACTGTACTTATAATTGCATTTAAATATTGTGCTAGTTGGTGACTTGGTGCATAGATCACACTCCGGCAACCTGCACCTCCTGCTTACAATTTTTTTCTTCGATTTCATTCTAGCCTCCTTTTGATGGTAACTATATGTTCTGGCACACTAGAAACCAATAAACATCATCAGGGCAGCAAATAGACAGTCCGGTTTCATCTACAGGGCACTGCAGCCCACCGGTGATTTTACATCCATCAGGCCAGTTCAACTCAGTTCATCAGCTGGGAGCCGAGAATCCATTTGCAAATGCACATCCAGGCTTACGTGCCTCAGAGACTGCCCAGAGGGTATCTAGATGACTGATTCTGAGAAGCGAAGTGGAACACAAAGTTACTTTTATATTCTGAATAAAAATATCATCTCTGCGGCTTGACAGCTGAACGTTATCCAGCCAACCAAAACTATGTGCTCATTCAACGTCTCTGCTATTAGATTATCACCGCCACTACGCCTTTGAAAAGCACTACACACATCTTTCATTTTCTCTGCTCCTGAATAAACAAACTCCTGATAGATGAAATCCCTGCTGATCCGCTAACATAAGGGGGTAGATATAGAAGGCTGGGAAAAGGAAAGCTTCAGACTCGAATAAGAAATGCCTCAGCTACGTCATGACACAGTGACCAAAAGTCTTTTTAATAGAATCAAATTATGTGATTTCTAAAATATACTTTGAGTATAATTAGCAAAAAACCTATTGTCGCATAATAGCAAATCTCTCTTTTAAAGACAAAAAGCTGGTAATATGTGTTTAGTTATACAACAAGGCTATTTTCACTTGTGTCTGGGATTAGTTTTTTTTAATTACATTTCTGCTTTGGGTTTCATATGCAAATATATGCATAAGTAGAGTAGACACTAGACAAATTTGTTACAGCAACTGAGAACCAAGAGAGCTATCTGATTAACACATACTGAATGAAAAGAAAGAAAATATTCAGTAGAGGGTAAGCCAAGGAAACAACTAGTAATGCATTAACTTGAGAACAAATTAATTTATATTATAAACATTTATAATTCATGTTCAAGCTTCTTTTTGCCAAAATCTATGCCAAAATTTTTCTCTGTGACTAGATATGAGATGGACACTGTCTGTTGTGTTCTATGTCCCGACAGGCCAAACTACTTGGGTTACACCTGATTATTGATATAAGTGGTATAACAAATGGGAAAACAACGTCCCTAGCAAAGTTTTCAAATTATTTTATGTAATCATTAGGCAGTAGTTCTCAATATATACAGTCTACAATAGCCCAGAAAATAATTAGACATTATTTCAGAAAAGAATACTATGATAATTGATTTTATTGATGAGGAGGATGTAGACAATACTCCTTGATGTTCCAATATGTACATGATTGTCCTCCTCTCTACAACTGAGTCTTTTGGTACTGTTAAAGATCTTTAGCCATTTCATACTCCACAGTTCTAACCATTTCCCAATAAAACCCTGCCACTGCATGTTCTAATACCATGTCAACAAAGTACTGCCCGCCTTGGATTAGGAAATGCAAGTTTATAGGTTGCTCATTTGAGAGCACCGCTATATTTAACAGAACATTAATATTGTACTGGAAGAATCATATAAAAATTAATGTGCACTTTCTACAAAACAACAAAAATGAAAGGCACAATTTGTCCTGTTATGCTTGATTTATTACTATACAGTAAGGAGAAATGAAATACAAGGTAAGATATACTTTTATTGTGCTTGTTTTGGAGTTTATGGTTTTATGTTCACAACATAAAAGGTACAGCGTCTTAATTAAGAAAGACCATCAGCTAAATGTCCATCCTAATTCAGAGATGAATTCAAGACAGGTATTTAGAGAAAAGAAAAATTGATGTTACCCAATTAAGAAAAAATATAAATCACACCTACCTCTACTTGTTGTTGATACACACTATTAACATAAATTCAGCAGGTTCAGATGTCTTGCAATCAAGTTTGGATTTCTTTTTGGAAGACATGCTTCTGTTTGACAGAAGTTATCAGATCAAATAAAAGGGCAAGTTGGTGAAATGTAATGACCTGAGATATACAGACAGTCAGGCTATATGATCTAATGGTCCCTCCTGGCTTCAGATTCTGTAAAAATCTATTAATCTTTTATACCCAAGGCTAGTGCAAGTGCAGCCATTAGACCAAGATTTATTTGCAACAGACCACCACAGGGGAAATCTGAAATTTATTTGAAATGACCTTCCAATTCTGAGGTTCAATTTGTCCACTATCGCATGTCTTTTAACCTCTAGACATGTCTTGCTTAGTCCAAAAGAGGGATCTCAGGAGGCAGAAGCAGGCAAAGACAACAAACACTAATTTTTATACCAAGAAATGCTTTCAGTCCCCTCTGGGTTAGCAATAAAACAGGCAACCAGGATCGATTCAGTGTCCAGCTCTTAATACCATAGCAAGACAAATCTTTCACACTCAGGTGAGTATCATCAGGCAGAAGGGGATTACCAGTGGATAAGATGAGTTTGATGTAAGCAATGTGTCATCCATAATGTTCCACACAGGTAAATTCTGTTCAAATACACTTGTTCCATGTGCAAAAAAAAATAAAAAAAAAAAATCAGCATCTTTTTGGTTTAAATGAACCTGAACTACTTTATTAAAAGTTTCTGCCAGCAAAATACATTTATGTCAGTAATCTTAGATTCTAATTAGTTGGGTGTGCTGCCAATAATTTACACACATTGAAGAAAGTCCGTAGCAAATCCCTAAGTCTTTTGCCATACATTGGGATGACGAGACACGGTTTGAAGGCTCAGCATATTATTTCTAAAATTCTCTTTTGAGAAGATCTGTATTAAATGTTACATTGTGAGCAGAGCCGACAAAATCTTAGTCAGAGTAGCTAACTGAGGGATTGGGGTTTTATTTTTTCTTTACTCTTCCCTTGTGACTGTTTTAAAAGTGATTTTGTGAAACGTTGTCATAGTAGTCGGTGATTCAGTAACAATGAAAGTGTAATATTTCTAAATGAAAGTAGCACATTCTACATTACATGATATTCACACTACTTGATACATTGAATATTTACTTTACAGTAGATCTGCATTGACAAAGCATCAAAATAAAGTTTTTTTTATAGTGGAGAAATCTTACATTGCAAAATATATAATTTCTTCTCTCAGGTCAAAGGGATGGGACTGCTACTCTGCACTGGTTGTAGAAGTGAGGGACACAGTGCAGAGGGATGGGATGCACCTTATAAAGCCCCAAAATATACCTTTCTGCAAACAGCTCATAGCAGAGCCTGCACAGATGCCCACAGAAAACTGGTACCTCTGGTTAACTGAAATAGCTGTTACAATATAGTCCTGCCACGGCACTGCTATCTATCTTGATGGTAAGAAAGGTGGGAGGAGACATGAACTCCAGGGTTTCTCAGATTTATTTGTCTAACTTCCAGCATTCAGTCTGAAAAGGCGAGACCGTAAAAGTCAGTGCTAGGGAGGGGATTAGTTCTTTTACTTCTCTAAATCACAGTCTCACACTATCAAGCTGCTGTTGCTTCCAGCCAGGCACCACTCTATCTATTCAACAGCTGAGGTGATTCAGCTCCAGATGGCTATCTGTTAGGTAGCTTTAGGGGGAAAATCAGCAATAAACTCTCGGTCCTGGTGATGAGTTTGCCTCATTTCACATTCCCAAAGATAACTTTCCAGGTGGAAGCAGTAAACTTTGTGAAGTTTTTAAAGTGAAACCTAAGAAACTTCTCTTCGATCCTTCATGCCCTAAGTGAGGACCACGACTCTGGATATCTTGATGGCACTGAAGGAGTACTAGTTTTGCTATCAGCCAGGTGAGAAAGATCATCAAACAAGCAGCTCGCAATACGAAGTAGAACATCTTGTTCCTTCTTATTTTCAGCTACCAGTGAAGTGAAACACACTTGAAGTTAAGAACAGGCCAACACATCTTAACTACATTAAATAACATCTGTTTTATTTATATGCATGGCATTTATTACTTTTTCATCATTTCTGACAAAGTCTGTAATACAGCAAATTATATGCAACATAAAGGAAAGCACGTATATCTAGAAAGAATATTGTCCAGACAAAATGTTTCACTGATTTCACATTCTGTGGGCAAAGCAATCTGTTCTTACAGGGGTAAGGCAGCAGAGACTTTTTACTTTCAAATTCCCTTTATTCAAGTGAAAAAGGTTGATAAGCAGCATAATTGGCTTAATCTTGTATTACCACATTTGATTTAACAAATAAAGACAAAAGATTCAACAACAGCAAAACAATGCTCCTAAAGCATGATCGCCAGAAGAATATTACTTTGGGTTTTTTATGATTTATCTGTGAAGTCCTTGTTTACCTTGCTAATCATCTGTTTGGGCTCTGATCTTTCTTCTCTGTCTGCTACTTGTATTATTATTATTTTTCCTATGAGAAGTTCAGAAACCTCTTTAACTGTTTCAGGTGCTTTAAATATTACCTCTGCCTACATCTCTCCTTTTATGTCTTCCTGCTCCTTAGAACCTTTCTGAGTTTCCTTCATTCCTTCTCTTTCCATTCTCATACAAAACTTCTTTTCATCAGACTGACCATTACAGCTGGAAGAAACATCCTGTGCAAAGAAACTCCTGGAAGAAACTGTGTGTTTCTTAGCACAGATACTGGACTGACTGTGAAATTGTTTTCAGAAAAGGAATTTCTTTCCATTTGTCACACACAAGGCATATATTGCTGTATGCCAGGTATATGAAAGGATGGATGGCTCATGTCATGGACTGTGAAACAGGTCATGTCATCGCCCTGAAGCTGGTGTTTTTGAAAACAGTACCACCAAAGGCAGCACCCTGCTGATGTGCCTGTGAGACTGGGCATCCCTGCAGATACACTGATCATTCCTGCCTGAACTGCCACCTGT
Source organism: Tringa tobata (assembly GCA_033628505.1). Classification (NCBI taxonomy): domain Eukaryota; kingdom Metazoa; phylum Chordata; class Aves; order Charadriiformes; family Scolopacidae; genus Tringa; species Tringa tobata. The sequence goes on from JAHREE010000278.1 coordinate 1,709,658, forward strand.
ATATCTTCAAATGTACTACATTGTAATATATTCTATTTGCTAGCCTGCTTCATTTTATGTTCTCTGACTGGAAGTCCCTGGAGTCTTTGTTTATAAGCAAAACTATCTAATGTAGAGCATCGCAGTCATTCTCTGCCTAAAGGATCTGGATTTATAAACACTGAATGTCAAAATCAAAGTGTCAAGCCACTGATTTAATCTGTGATGAGTATAAGAGATCCAAAGCCATAAACACATGTGTTTACATATATAGAAAAATATATATATGCACATAATTATACATAAATATATTTACTTAGCCTTCAAAAATTTAGCATACCACTCTGACAGCAAAGTCTGACCTCACATATATGCAATAGCATCCCTTACAGTGAGGAATCAAGATATATATATCTTTCAGATGAATTTTTCCTATAAAGCTTTTCCCATGTCTGTTTTCATAAAAGATAAGACAGTTAAATCAATCAGTCCATCATAACTTCTTTTAAATGTATGTATTTTATAAACAAACTAATACAGAATATTAAAATAGAATTAACCACAACCAGTTGCATTCCATTAAGTTAAAATGAATCATATTTTAACAAGGCAACTATATCCAATGTTATTTAACAAAATGGTTCAACATTTCAATCCTCTTTCTTGATGTGGCAAGTAGAAATAATGCATTTCCAAACAAGAAGCAACTTCATTTTGCATGTATATACATACTTACCAAGTTCTTTGTGCTCATGATATTACTGGGATTAACATGAAGCAGCACCCCCACACCTACAGGGTGGCTATTGAGAACACTGAGTCGGGTTCTTCACATTGGTGCATGGTGGCAAGAGTACTGTTTTTCATTTCATCAAGGCTATTGTTTCCTTTTTTTTATCATATTTATGAAGTGACAGAGAAAGCTGAAAAAGTTTTATTCAGAACAAACACAGAAATAGAGAATTGTGGAAAAAGGATCTTTGTATAGAGGAAGCGGTGGTAGATATAGAAAGAAAGGAGAGGCATGGCTTCTTGGGAGAAAGAAAAATATTCACAGAAATGCCTACATGATTATGAGGTTTCCCTCAAAGTTGTAAGTCTGGATAAGCCTGAGGCTTGCTAGTCCCAAGCCATTTGTTTGTTATCATTAACTGTCAGCATATGAGCAACTGTTAGTACTTTTCTTTCCATACTCCAATTTGCTACCAAATCCTCCATAAATTTATTTTCTGTTTGTGCTTTGCATATTTAACTTTGGCTATCTATACCTTGTTAAGTCTTGTGCTCTCATTTGTGGCACTCAGTATGTGCTGAAAATTGGATCTGTATCCAGTGCACCTGGCTTTCTTGAAATACATTTCTTTGAAGGATTTATACTTTTTGTATGGTTTGTGGGTTGTGTTGTTTTTGGTTTTTTTATTCACTGAAGCAAACTATGAATCATGCTAGAAATGAAAAAAAAAAAAAATAAATGCCAACCCCACAGAAAGTAATAAGATGTTATGCAACATACAGGAATACTAATCACGGTGTTTTCAAACATTCTTGTTCGCTCCTTGATCAGATTTCTAGCGTTGAGCTAAGACCAAAATAGAAATGACAAATACAGATATCTTCCTATACAGCCATAAGCCTTCATGGGTTTAGAAGTCCCTCGGGACACTTAAAAAATGAAGACAACATTGACGCTAATAGGAGTATGATAATTTACACCTTTGGGACCTGTACCAAGAGATGCGAGGAGGAATATTGCTGGCTACCCTTCTCTTTAACCTCTGATTTGCTCCTACTACTTTACTTACCTATGCATTAAAAAAATGTAGTCTATCTTATCTTAAAAAGAACAGGCACACATTTCACTGCCTTTAATTTTTTTTCATTTTCAGCTCTAATTTCAGTGAATATGTTGTAGCAATGAACAGTTTTTCTCTCTTCCAGATCCATCAGGACTATTTACAGGCTAGTTTTACCCCTTGTATTCCACTAGGCTTTTCTTGATCAAGTCTCTAATAACCTGTGGTAACCCAAAACTCAGAATCATAAATCTCACTAAGTCAGGTCCCCTTCCTGAAATCTTATTATCTGTTCACTGATCCTATGATGTGTTAATTCTTTTTAAATACCTGTGCTCATCCTTTTGGAATGTCTTCTGAACTTCATTTTATTCATCAATCAAAGCTTTAAAGCAGTTCCATTTTTCTCTCACTGGTTTTCTTCATCTGACACAAATATTAAGTCTTATAGCACCTTTCTGCAGGTGACAAAACAGATCTACTCCTAATTGATACACAATTTCTCATTTTTTACTTTTACAGGTAACACCTTCCATCAATACCCACATCCTAAACAATATCCTAAGGTAATCTGAAAATCCGGTTTCTGAGTCAGCACATCCAAGTAATTTGCACATCTATGATATTTGCTTTCCATTGTCATCCTCGTTTCTCATCTAGGCATTTATCAGCTCACATCTCAGTTTGTGGCATGTTTTCTACAACCTTGAAAAATGCAGCTCTCTTCCACTCATGCATATTGAAAGAGCTCAGAGGATTTGTCTGTGTGGTCTCTTGCAGACTGACATGACAGAGCTGTGTCAAACACAAGCTGATCAAAAATGTGCGTGTAACAGCAGCCCAGAAGGACATACCAGCTTGAGTCTAATGGCTTGTGGCTGACTCAGGGAGTCTCTCACCTCTGTCTACCAAATACCTCATCAACATAACCAGACTGGCATGGAGATGGTACACTGGACACAACCCTCCAAGGAGGAAAGAGCTGGGAAGGCTTTCAACATCAACAGCAAAAGATGGAAAGCAACCTACACTGTAAGTATTTTAATATAATCACAGAATCGTATAGCAACCCTGTTTGGAAGGGACCTCAAAACACCATCTGGTCCACCTTTAAATGGGAAAGGGAGCCTAGATGAGACTATCTAGTACCTTATCCAATTGCATCTTGAAAACTTCCAGTGATGGGGACTCTGCCTTGTCCCTGGGAATGTTGTTCCAGTAAATAACTGTTCTTGCTTTAAAAAATTTCTTTCTTGTGTTGAGTTAAACCTCTGCGGGTGCAACTAGTACCCGTTGCCCCAGGTTCTTCTCCATGTGACTCCTTGTGAAGAAAGAGGCCTTCTAAGTACTTTCCTGAGAACAGAAGTTCATTCAAGTTAAAATATGATATCCAAGTTCTGGATCAGTGCAACAATTACAAGAAGTGACCTCAACTTTGGCCCATAGCTGGATAATTTTGATAAAGGTTTTCACCAGCCAATTCTCAGATTTTCAATAATCAGAAGCATTAAAAACTTCTTTATGTGAACGTTCACATCATGCCAAGAAAAAAATAGTTCAAGGTTTTGTAAAAGTATTAATACCCTTGCATAAGATCTGTACTAGTGTGATTTTAGAATCTGATGTTGATTCTGAAAATGCACTTAGGGCAGAAAACACTGACGCTGACATTAAAAAATTACCTTTCAACATAGTATTATTCATAAACAATAGGCATGTCCTTATGCGCACTTAGATATAACTCTCCTTGCAATGCCAAAAAAAAATTAATTGCTGTATAGTACTGAGTTCAACTCTAATTGGCATTAATTAGGAACATGAATCATATGTGTGAGAAAGGAAGATATTGTTAAATTAGAGTTCTGTCTTAATCCTTTCTTGTTAAGCTCTGATTCAACTTTAAAGATACTCCTCTGTCACAGTGACAGCAAATGACAACCCGTCTTGCTCTGCATCCTTGGAGAAGGCTATGAAGACATTAGTCCTTTTGAATCTGTCATCCTTTGTGATTCCTCCTCCTGTCTAATGTGTTGTTCATCTTCACAATTAACTTTCATTCCCTTAAATTAGACTTTTCCATATGATGTTTTCTTTAAATATGAACTATAATCATTGTCTGGAAATTATGCCTTTGGGAGATTTATTTTTCTCCAACTTGCTCCTTTCTACATTTTGTAACATAGTAAAAATATGCTTCTGCTTCTCTCTGAAAAAAATAATTAAAAAATATGATCTTAGGAAAGATTAAAGCCAAAACAGAGTACTAATTGCCAAAGATGAACATAAAATAAAATTGCACAGTGTTGCCATATTTAGGTAAAGGATATTTGTTGCTAAACACAAAAAACATTACAGTAGTGCAGGCAGCCAAAAGTCTGGGACAATTTATCCAAGTCTACTTCATTATTTTATATTTTAAGTTCATGTCTGTATGTAATCCTGGTTTTAGTTTTGAAAAAAATAGAGCATTGTTGAAGCTTAATATAGAAGCTTAACTTATAGTAAGTTTATGGTCTTTGCTATTTGTGCATCTCTACTTTTAACAATTGTATGAGCTTGTGTATTAGGTAATATTATTTTAGTTAAATGGCATTTATTATTATAGTTTCATGACATTATAGAACAATGGTAACTTTATTTCTAATGTCCTAACTTTAATAACTTATACTCAATGAGTTCTATTATTTATCTTTTGAGTTTCATTGTATTGCTTTTGCTTTCTTTCAGCTTTATCATATTGATGTAATTTATCATAATGTTATTCATTTATAGAAAACTGATGTGGGTCAACACCACAGAAAGCAAAGAACGTGTACTTTAGATTTAAAAATGGTGAGAAATTTGATGTGTATAGATGGACTTGATTGTGGACGCATAAGAGAGCATCTGAACTTTTGTTTCCATCTGTAGCCTGAGAGGATACATCTCCACCACATAAAGAATGTGCATGATTTGTCAGAGCAATGTTTCACCAGATCTTACATCAAGATGGTACCAACACATCAGGACATTATCATACCATCTTGCTTGCCTTGGCTAGAGTGCTTCTCAGTCCAGTGCATAAGAAAACCAGATGATTTTCATGTCCCATTCCACATTTAATTCTAGCACTTGCATCAGCACAAGTCCTCGTATATACATTTTTATTTAAATATTCAGGACAATGGAGTTTAGACAAATCTACGCCCACAGAGAAGCTTCCTTTGTCCTGGAGTACCATAGTCCTATGAACATCACCAGATCTGAAGTATTCAAAGCCACTACAATATTCAGCAAAGGAAAAGCAAAGTCAAAATAGGTCTAGGGTGTGCTGAGCCAATCCTGTGAAATTGTGTTCTGATGGGCCAGATTAGGGCCTAATTTGGCCTGTACTCTTGTGAAAAGCTGGGGAAAAACAATGTCTGGTTTGCTGTTATTTCAGGAAGTGACATAGATTGTAGACCAGCTTCATTCCTCTCTAATTCCCCAGGTATTAGGGCTGACTAGTGTCATGAAGTGTATAGTGGGGTACATTACTGCTGCATTCCCAAATCCTCTGGATGCTACCATGATCCTTCAAGCAGAATATCTCAGTACACCAAAATTAGCTCTCCATTACTCACAATGAATCACAGACTTGGCTTCCCTCATAAGCTACCTTTAGTCATCTCATTGTTGTGCTCAATTGTATATTAATCTGTTGCCAATTTTCAAATTAATAACATATTTTTAGAGTAAAACAATCCTGAGTTTTTTTCTTTATTTTGTGGGAAAAAAATCAGCAAACCAAAAACTCAAAACAAAACCCAAATCAAACAGACCCTTTCCCTCCCTTCCCCCCCAAAAAATCACTACTCCAGTACTTCAAGATGTTTTAGAAACATTTTATTGACATTAAAAAGTGCTACAAATTTTGAAGTGTATTTATTCATGCAGCTTTTTCCTACAAAACATGTTAGTAAGAGAAGTAGAAACTTCCTAGAAATTTTACTTTCAGGAGAAATGCTGAATACATGCCTGGAAATTAGATTTTAGAAAATATCCAAAGCCTACTGGGAAAAGGTTGTTTAAATATAAAACCAAAATACTATTTAAAATCTATTCTGACTCTTCAGACATAAGTTCTTTGTTCAAATCCTGAAGAGCAAAACCAGCTGCAAATCTCTAAATGTTATAAATCAGTCCTCTGACCTTTTAAGTTGAATGTATTAGCTTTGCTGAGACTTTAATTTTATTGCTTTATATCTGAGAAAACTTTGGGTCAGATGGACATGTTATAGAGTTCTGTATAGTATATACTGACAAAATAGCAATATATTTTTCTTATATATTTTTTTATGTTGAATCAGTCAATAGCAGCTGACTGTTGGAGAGTTGGGACCTGTCATTTTATGACTGCTGTATTGTTTCATAAAGTTTTTTGTTCTCTTCTTGTTGTCTTTGTCGTAACATTTAAATGCTGCGACCTTTTCAAGCACGAACTTTCCCTCCTCCCTTACATTCTAGTCATTCCGTTCTCGCCACAGAGTCAGCTTTTTTTTAGAGATGGCTTGAGTTTTATGTTTCTGCCTTGACCGGGCACCAAATTCAGATCAGCACATGGCTAGGGGCTTGGGGAGAGGGATCAGTTGTTGAACGACATCTGTCTGACTGGCAGGTAAAATCACTCACCCAAAATGCAGCCTGTCTTTCCTAGAGGGTGGGTCAAAGCTTTCAGCAGAAAATATTGGCCATTTTGTTCAATTACTTAAGTAATCCTCTCCCTTCCCACACACATACTCTGAAAGATAATTTCCAGAGGTTATTTTTGGCCTGGTTATTTAAAATCTGTTTAAAAAACACAGGGGAAAACAACCTCTGCCATATTTAAGGCAGTTACACAACCTGAAAAGCTACTGTAACTCGTCCAGATTTTGCACAATTTCATTTTTGGAAATGTGTTGATATATACATACATATGCAAGGATTCATTGTCATCCATACATTTTTATTAGATCTTTTATTACAAAGGATGAAAAAACCTTCACAAGTACAAGCAACTCTCTTCAGCCTACTTGATAAAAGTGTTAGCATCACTTCCCAGCTAAGGAAAGGGAACAACAACAACAAACTTGCAAAAACTAGCAAAAGGTTTGTAGATGACCCTGGAAACAGACTGTGCAGTTTTACTTCTTGCAGCTGAGGTTTCCACCAAAACCAGCACTTAGCAGGGCTACTCCACAGGCCAAACGTGCTATATGCTGCAATTCAATCTGACCCCTGCTAACTGTGTGAGTGATGGCAAAGGGGCAGAGGGATGTCAGCCACCTCCCTCCCCCCATCACATTAGTCAGTGGATACCTGTAGCTGACGAGAGACTGCCAAGGGCTAAAAATAGCTCTATTTCCTTTATAGCCACAGTAATTCCCACTCTTCCTAGAAAGAGAATATCGACACAGGGATATTTGAATACACTGCTCCCACCCACAAGCATCCCTGCACTGTAACATTTCTCTCACAAGTGGTTTAGGGACGTGCAAAGCAGCTCTTGCCCCACTCCGGGTGACCAACGGGCTGACTACAGCCTCACAGTTAAAATGCAGAAAGAAGGGTTTCAATAGGCTGCTCAGATTTACTGTGAAGACTTCAAAACATAGGGAAGACAACAAAGGTGCTTTATCACACAAAACCATTACTAGTGATTGTTTCATACTTTATTTCCAACATTGTCCAAGTTGTTTTTTAATATTTATGAAAAAAGGTGATTATTAAAGGCTTAAAATGCTCATATAATTTGTACCACCATCTTCCAACTGCCAAGACCAATCGGATAAGCATGTTTCTGCCTCTTTAGGTGCAAAACTTTACCACAAAGCTGGACTAAAAGGTTAATTTCTCCAATGTCTTAGCTGGCTTTTACAAGGGATTCAGAAGCAACAGAAAGAAATGAGAATAAAATTGCTTTCCATTTTTTTTCCTCTTATGTAATCAGGTTTTGCAAGTAATTTAGAGAAATGTTATTAACAGGAGAACAGGGGATCCCTGAGAGAGTACTTTTTTAGTAAATTTCAGTCCACATGGGAAAACAAATCATTGAGAACCATTCTGCTAAGCTCTTCTATTAGTTAAGGGCTAGTAGTTCTGATAGCAACATGCAGAACAATTTTGGCAACTTAGTGCTGCAATTTCCTTTTAAGTAGTCAATTAATTGACAATAAGGGTGCATCTGTCATCACATAACTTAATTTCCTTAACCTTTTTGCATTAGAGCTTTGTGAGAGTACATCTATACCAGAAATGCTATATTTTCCTCAATCCAAGATAACCAGTAAATTCAGAAATGATACATCAATTTCAACAGACAGGAGAGCCACCAAAACACAAATGTCTTTTCTTACCTTTACATGTCATTACAGTTGATCTCTGGCCTTACACAAACAGAAATATGCTTTTTACTGTGTCTGAAAGTATAAACCCAGCTGTGCCCCAGAAGAGACACCCAGAAAACTGTGCAAGCATTAAAGAGCAGATGTTCATGCTGTGAAGGAGTTAACCCACAGCCAGGAGACAACAGCATAGCTAACAGCAAACCAAAGCTGTCAAACACTTAGTTTGTATCATCAACAAGGTTGTTTCAGAATCATGCAGCATCTAAATGCTTAGTACAAGCCTTGACAAACATCAACTGTGCTGAACAAAAATGCATGGGAGAGGGTGGTCTAACTAGCCAAGGTTTCTCTCATTTTGGTACCTTCTTGATGAAGGAATATAAAAGTCATGTCTAAGTATATCGTGAGTGCAGCTATGAAATGACAAGTGTAATCCTGAAGGCTGCTTCTCTGATAAACCTGAAAACTTCAAAGACATGGAACTGGCATGCAGACTTGAGCCATTCTCATATTTAAGATGCTTCAGATCTGTGTTTGTACATTAGGCTTATTAATAAACAAGCTTTGTTTTTCTCAAGTATATGCACTTGTGATCACCAAAATCTGTCAAAATCAAAGTTTCATTAAAAACTGAAGCGGAGAGGCAGCTAATGGGAGGACCATAGAGCAGGATTTCCTGGCTGCTTGTCAGATATCTTTATGTTTTTTTCCCCTTTAATTTGAAAACTATTTTTGTGCAGCAATAAAATCAATATTCACATTCAGTGAAATAGCTAACTAGTAAGACATATGTATTGTTTGTATACTTTTTTTTATGTGAGGTCAATAGGTTAATTACACAAGTAAAAACTCTAAATTGTCTAGAGACTACTGAACTGTATAAATAAACAAAGTATTCTGCAAAGTGTATTTAAAGTCCATGCAATTTATTCTTTTTTTTTTTTTTTTTTTAATTCAGTGGTATTGCTGAAAGAGCAGTGGGGATTTTTGTAGCAATTTTCTGTGCTTTCTGCTTGAGAAAGTCTGCAGCCTCAGTCATTTGTATTTGAAGTTGATTAAGATGAAGTCAGAGTGCTCACATTTTTTTAACAGCTTCTGAGAGTGTTTAGCTCAGGGGCAGGAAGACGAAAAACAAATATTCCTGACAAATATTTTGGCTTGAAAGCATTTCCCTAAAAATACAACTCTGTGTGTGGTCAGATGGAAAAGGCACACTCAAGTCAACTGACAGACGTCTTCAGACACCCGGTAGTTAATGAGCGCATGCCTTGATAGAAGTTGCTCTGATCAAAGCATCACTTAAAATGTCCACCTGAGAATTTAGATTAACCTTCTGTAGAAGCTTATAATTTGTGCTAAAAAGGTTAGAAACTTACTAATACAGACGTTAACTGTATGATGGGAAACTAAGTTTAAAAATTATATAAAAACATCACTACTTTCCATGGGAATTTTTGTCCATTTAAACAAAATATATTCTCAAAGCACAGTGTAACGTAGAATATATTTTCTTATTGGCAGCAGCAGTGATGCTTAAAACATGCTTGCACTGACAGCAATTGTAGTTTCAGTTTCACCTAGGAATTACCTAAACTAAACTAAACTCAGGTCCTCTGTGTCCAGGACTGAGATACTAAAGCTTGAAACTGAATTCATTTGCTATACATGAAGCCCGCAGTTAATCCAGTGCTCATTCAACAAGTGCCATGTAACATGCATGGAAACACAAAGATTTCAGGCAAGGGAACAGAAACCCATGAACAGTTCATGCAAGGAAGATATGAACTTCTGCATTAACAGACTCTAAAATTAAAATATCCAGGCCAAGGTAGCAAGGATTCTCTGCATAAAGAGACTCAAGGAAATCTTAAAATTTAGCTTCTCTCCAGTTAATTCCTTTAACACTATGCATATTCAAAATGTCTCAGCGGGGGAAGACATATTCAGTAGTAAGACATGTAGAAAAACATTGCTTTATGGAATTAGATTTGTTATTTTAAGTGCGTTATTTCTGAAAATTCCCCCCTCCCCTATTTTATCTTGTGGGATGATACTGAAAATCACAGCTTTGCCTTTTCTTCGGCATTTGGTATGACTCCTGTGTCACAAGTGTAAACACTAGTCAACATTAAACAAAGTAAATTGCAATTCTTATTCTAATATGTATGATGATATATTTTAGAGGCTGTGTTTTGATAAGACTACTCTCCATTCCAATTCTTGCTTCACCTGTATTAGCAATTGGTACCTTATCAGAAAGTCAAAAAATGAAATTCCATTTAAAAAAAAAGTCTGAGCAGTGGCAATGTGGTGTCCCTCTTGTATAGTTTCTTACTTGTTTTATGTATCAAATATGAAAAACAATATTTCACAAACAAATTATATTCTGAGGAGCACAGAATCGATCCTGGCATATGACAATATAACCTACGATTAAAAAAGACTTCCCTCCCCATATAAAGTTCTTTTACCTGTATAAATTTATCATAGTGCATTTTCATTTTCTGCATTTGATACATTTTCAGCAATCTGATATCTGTTATGCCTGATCCCTGAGCAATTTTGAAGATTTAATGTTTATGAAAGTAAAAACTAGCTAGTCTAGTCTATTGGACTGGTTTGTGGCAATACAAGCCAGCAGAGAAGCAACCTCTGGTTCTTCTAAGAATGTGGGTACGATGAGTTTAAATACCATATTTTTTGCACGTGCTCTAAAAACTTAACTATAGTACTATAAATCTGAACATACCCAACTGATGTGCTGAAAGTGGTCATTTTTCAAAACAAATGACACTCAAGAATTCCTAAATTTTCACTTGCCTAGTTTAGGCTTTTGTTGCATTTATTACTGAAACAAGAGGCTCTTGTTAATTGCTGTGATCTGTGTAGATTGGCGTCAGCCGCATATGCATGTTCCCCAGCTTCTCATAGACATTTATCATTACATGGCTACTAATTGCACAGCTGTCACTCTCTTTTATGGTCTGAGCCATATTGTTTGTGTTATGTATATCAAGTGAGCATCTTGTCTTGTTCAAAGGAAAACAATAAAATCTTTTGTGCTAAGATTACAACGTCTTCAAAGCTCTGTGTCTGCATGTGGAAATTATCCAAAGTAGGACTGTGGTGATCAGGGCCAATTCTAGTAGCATGCTGAGGCACCTAGCCAGAACTTAAATAAAACTGAAATACCTTGGCCCAAAGTTGTGACCTTAACCAAACATACATGTCCCAAGTGCAGACACGCATCTCTTCCACCTTTGCTTCCTACTCTGACTGCTCTTACCCTAAATCTCTCCCTCTTTTACACAAAGTGCTGCATCTACTTGGAGTCCCATTTCTTTGCAGGTGGAAAAGTCTCCCACCCTGAACAACTCCACATATTTTTCCTGCAAAAGTTCTATCTGCATCCTGGAAGGAGGCATGGTTCCACTGAAGCCTTCCAGTGCATTTAATAAGTGGGTTTTAAAAATATTTTACAGCTATAAAATTGGCCTGACTGCAATCACAGCAGTTGCTGATTAAAATTGAAACCAGGAAGATTGTGTGTGCCTTTTAATTGCTTAGGAGTGAAAGTCCTTACCGTGAGAAACCTGAATTCAGTGTCTCTTTTGGCCTGAATGTTTGCTGGAGGATTGTCCTAATTGGCAGGACAGGAATATTGCAGTTAATTTCTCCTCTTGCATCTTAGAAAATGGACAGCTTTATCTAATCAAAGTTACTTAAAACAATTTTAAAACTATAAAGAGTATAAAGTAAGGCTTTGCTTTGAAAAATTGAAATAAGCAACAAAAATAATAAAAAAAAATAATTTACTTCATATATTACAGTTGACATTTTGTTTTGCAAAAGGATTATTTTTTCCTTCTAAGGTCTTTGCATGAGGTACTGAAAGATGAAATTAAATCATTACATTTTTCTGGCTTTCTTATCCAAATGAATTTGTCCGAAAATATTAGATAACTAAATAACAATGTAATAGTTCCTGTGTAATCTGAAAATATCAGTTGAAACCTAAAATCCTGTACTATCATCATGATAGTGCCATCATGCATCATACTGGAACAAACTTTAATGATCATTTAATCTTTAATGATCATTAATTTTATATATCCCAACTTTTTATTCCCAACAGATACTGTGCTGACTGCAGATAAACTAGGGTAGCACAGTCACCCACTTTTGACATATGCAGTTCTTCACTTAGACTTGAATTCATGAAAAGTCTGATCTACTGAACCAAATATTCATACTGCAGAATACAGACATAAATTACAGGCTATTGTGACTATTCCTTTTTTTGAGAATGGACTAGCAGTATTTCTGAAAGTAGGGGAACCAAAATCAATAAGGGATTCTTGCAGTTGACAGAATAAGTGTATTTCTCAATCAGGAAAAAGTATGTGAAACAATAGGATCATATGTAAATTCTGGTAATATTCAGACTAAATAGTGTAATGCTGCGATATTTGCATATGAGGTAAGCTAGAATATTAATTGTCTCTGCATAAAAAATAAAAAAAAGCTACAAAGTTAAAGTCATTTGGAAAATGAAAAACAATTTAAAAGACCATTTCAAAGAGCACCTGCAAAAGTAAAGAAATGCAGTGACCTTTCAATAGGTATTTTGTTGCACCAAAACAACTAATTGCTGTATTTCCATTCCCATTAATCTCCAGACACCATTCAAATACGATAATGATGAGACTGAATAAACAACCTGGAGCTGTAAATCATTGTAAAAATCCAGAATCAGTTGAATTACATAATGAAGTGTTAAATCTCCTGTTGCAATTCCCAACTACTTTTTATGAACATGTCTTTAGTAGCAATCAACTAAACCAATTACTACCTTTGTAAGGTTTGAGGACTAACATGAATTAAATAAATCTCAAAAAATCAGGGACAAAGAATTAAGTATTTTTATGCTTAGTATTATCTTTGACAGGAGCTAGTTATTCTAAAGAGCCTGACAAATGACAGATAAAACAGGGTACAGAGCACACAAGGAATCGTCATGTTGACTATGCAAATCAACATCAGAACCGAAATGGTAAATGTCTTCAACATATATATTCTCTCCTAATTTAATTTATTTTTCTGTATGACAAATGTACAACAAAGCTAGTACATCAAAGTTAATTTCTGATATAATTCATAAGAGAGATATCAGGAAAACTGCTTCAAAATATCTCAGCAACCTCAATCCATAACTTGAAAATGCTTGAAAATAGCTTCCTGACAGTGCACACACAAAGATGTATAAGAGCATTCAATCAGTGAAAAACATTTCCACAGGCCCAGTAGCTGTGTCCACTGTAGGCTAGAAAACCCCTTTGAGAGCCTACTGACTTCTCAATAAAATTCCCAGCAGAAGCTCAACTGATTTTAAAATCTGAAACTTGGGTTTGAAGTGTTTTCCCAGATTTCACAGGTATTTTCTTGTTCTTCTGTCATTTAGTCATGAATTTTTATACTTTTCACAGCCCCCAAAGGATGCTGCACTGACTGAAGGTAAACTAGGATATATCAGTGAAATATTTTTGATGGACATACTCAATACCGAAGAAGTACATATATTGATTTTCTGTATTGCACTTCCAGACGCAACATTCACTCCTTTTCCTGTGCATTGTTTCTCATGTGCTGACTCAAACCAAAATGCAATCAAAGCGACCTTGTGCAGGCAAAAGGATTTGTCATTTAGAGTATTAAAATTACATTATTTAAAGTCAAGTTCTGCTCTGGATCTTGGTGCCTTAAAGGAAGGCTAGCCCCTATAACAGGGGAGACTGTAGCCAGAAGGATATTTTTTTACACTGAAAAAAAGTACCATCCAGTCCTCATACGTCAGCAACTTGGTGAGGGGAAAGGATTTGCTAATGCTGAGAAAAATTGATCATTTTTGCTATCTTGTTATTTTGTTTTTGTTTTAACTCAATAGAAATGTTTCTTGTTGCTTCTATCTAACATAAAACCTAATAGTAAACTGATAGCATTTGTGCTTTTCAGTGAGCAAGCCCATTCTATACAGTGTCAGTGCTCAACATTACAAAAAAAAGAAAAAAGTACCATTTATCTCAACCTCACTAAAACCTCTAGAACCAGAAAGAAGTAAATCATGAGGAATGCATCTCAATAGCTATTTTATATAGGGGTTCAACTAGTCTTAGGCAAAGTGCTTGATATTCCTAATTTAAATTCTTCTTCTTCCACTTCTGTTACCTTATGCTATTCTTAGAAGATTTAGCTACTAAAAGTACTCATAAGTCACCAAGAAGTAACTCCCAGCTACCAACTCCCTCCCAGCTACACACACACAAAGTATCGAAGAAAGGTTCTGTCTGTGCCAGGGTCCCACTTTATTAAAATGTTAATGCTCAATTTTTAACCTGAGGGTGTGAAAAAGAAAATACCTGCTAATGTGCTGGTGAGTAGAGAGTGGCAGGTTTCCCAAGGTATTTAATAATAACCACATGAAATCTAAGGGAAAAATGTGGACACGGGTCTTTGATTTAAAAGTTTATTACACTGCAAGAATGTTAGAAGTAATAAATGTCTCTCTTTTTTTTTTTTTTTTTCCCCCCAAGGCTTAAAATATGAATCTTCTCCATTTAAAACTACTAGAAACTGAAACTTTTGAAAATATGATAATTCATAGTTCAAGTAACCAAATTAGTTTTTGCTCTACAGGGAAATCTGATCCTTTTCTTCCTGGAAAGATGGAAATGCACACTACAGGACATCACTTGTACGTTTTGTTTCACCCAAACATTGCTCTGATACAGCTGATTAAGGACCTAGCAGCGTATGGGAATACTCAAAGCGATTCTTTTCTGCAGTCTTCTGTCTAGTATGCAGCAAGTTACCTCCATCTAGATCATCCTTCTTCCCTGAGACCAACTTGAAAAGACACACAAATGGAATTCTGGAGAAAATAGAAACAATTCAGTTCTAATACCCATAGTGTTGGAAACCTGCCATTGCCACTTTTGTAAGAGTGCTATGGTTTTTTTCTCACTGTTGTCGGGTGTAGTCTCAGAGATCCCTTGAAAAACACATTTTCCAAAACCAAAAGTTATTATACAATAAATAATTTTGGTTTTAAATATAGTGTTGGAAAAGATTACTCTGAATAAGAGTTACACAGAAGAATTGCTATATTTGCCCTTGGGTTTTTTGTTGTTTTTTTTTTCAAAATTTAGCCAATTAGTCAGGTAATATCAAGTTTTGCAATAGAAATCAGCAGTTGGATCATTCCTGATCCGAACACAGGCAAAGGGCTCAAAATTGGTTATTAGGATTAGAATTCTATCATGCATGAAATTGCTTTTCCAGAAAACCCATAAGTTAAAATGGTTGCGTGTCAACTTCTTTGCCTCAGTGGCAAAGGTGTTGGTTTTACAGTGTCCACACTGGGAGCAGAATGTTCATGCACATCCTCTCTGTGCATTCCCACATCTGCAAAGCGATGCTGAAGCTGCGAGAGGAACACTTCGACGTAACAACAGAAAGATTAGTGCAGCTGTAGCAATCGAAAGTCTTCTCACAACGGTAGACATGCAATTTCCTTTCTGACTTCAAGTTCAGTATAATAGACCCGTAAATTTGGGTGTAGATTTGTTTATTTTGAAGCCCTTCCTTATCCAACATGGATATATTATGGATTTTCAGGTTTTTTATATGCATATAAAGTAAAAAAAAAAACAATTTCTTGTAGCTGCTCGAATACACATAAGGAAAGAACATTATTTGGATTGAAAAATGCTGATTATGAACACAATCCAAATCTAGTTTCTCATCTAAACGATGCAGCTAACACAAAGAAGAAGCATGCTTTGCAATATTTTCTAAACAAGCCTCATTTCTGAAAAATCTTCAAGCCACCTGGCTTAACCCAAATACTATTGATCAGAGGTATTCTAATGCATGAAAGTATAATATGTAAGTATTTCCAAGTTAACTTTACAATAAATAACTGAGATAGGGGAGAATTCTACAAACACAGGCATCAATAAGGGAAGCGTATAAAAGGAAATAACAATTCTGCATTGTTACAGTGGAGTAAGATAATTCTTTTTCCTCGTGAAAACATTCAAAATAAATTAGGGCCCCAGGTTTATTCTTCCAAAAGAAGAATGCTTTTACTGCAGCAAAAACTGTAAATTTAAAGGCTAGAAAACAGCACTGATAAACTGCTTGGTCCTGGCCAGTAACAGAGGACTAGGGGCAAAATTAGCTGTTGTACCCCACATCCCAGCTGAATGAGAAGAATGTGAGAGAACTACGTGCTTCTGGAGCTGAGATGCTTTCACTGTGCTCATGAACTCATAAAATGGGTCATTTTTATGAAGATAACAGTAGAAACTGAAGAACATACCAGACATGCAACCTACATGAAAAGGATATGCAACCTACATGAAAAGGATTATTACCCAGATGCATACACTCCTTCAACAGAGACCAACGGTAGAAGCAATACGCTGCTGAGCTTTTCATCTCACAAAGAACAACTGAAAAGAGCTCCTACTGTTTTATAACAGACAGCACTACATGGGTACCTTGTTTACAAAGCTGCATGGACCAAAAGACATCTTCTGAAGATTTCACTGTACACAGGTAGATTTGAATCAAAGAAAACAAAAGACACCTCTGGTCCTCACTAGATTGTCATATCCAGCAAAAAAACCAAACTGAATTAGACAAACCAGATTTTTCTAGTCACTCTTAAAAGAATGGAAGAATTGTGGAATCAGGCAAGGAAATCTAGGGATTTCCACAAACTACGAACTCGTTTTCTTCATTTTCAAAACCAAAAGTGTGTCCTCAGTAGAATTACTTTTTGCTTGTGTGGCTGTTTTCTGTCATCCCTGTTTTGGCTAAAGCAACATTCAGGATAGTGCAACTCTGAAAGGAGAAATGGGTACTAAATTCAGACCTGAAAGTTTATTGCAAATAACTGAAAACCATTCAATGTGTCATTTCCATCAAAGAAAACATTGGAATCAGGATCATAGAACTAAACTAGTCACATGGATGGCTGAACATAGTTGCCTAATATTCAAGGTAAATATTCATTTAATAAGCGCGCCAAACACCATGTACTCACTCTCTAAAAATATCTAAGATTTCTATTTGTATCCTTAATTTCCTTATGGCCATCTATACTCATTAGTTCTCACGGCAGCAATATTCTTTAGATCCCTCCCTAGTGCTTTCTTCCTCACTGTGTTTACTGACAGCAATTATTCTAGCTGTCACCTCTGTTTTCTTACCACTAAGCTAACTGTTAGAAATTTCTCAATGCTTCCTCCCACTTCAGTTAATCTTTTTCTGTGTGTGTTCCAGACTGAATTGATTTTTGCTGAGTGTGGGGGACAAGAGTTATACGCATGTAAGGAACAAGATTTACACATGTATTTTAATTCAGAAATTTAAATTTCCATTTCTATAAGTAGTAGTCTAGAAATTAAATTGTCCTTATATTTTTAATTTCTTTTTCATGTACAAGACAATGCAGAACCTCAGAAAATTGCACTTACACTTCAATTAGACTGGATACCATGCCCTATATTCCATACACAAACCAAAACATGTTCATTGACGGGGATAAATGCTGAAAGCAAGTCTAAAGAGAAACAGAATGAAACAACAGCTGAAAGATGACTTGAGGAAGAGATGTCATTCAGCAGATGTTAATGATATTCAGATAGAGACACAATCAGCAGAAGAACTAGGGAAAGCAAGGAAAAAGTTTAATGCAGGCTAAGAGCAGCGGGATTTGGATTATAAGAAAGAGATGAGGATGGAAAGTGGTGTTGATGATAAAAAAAAGTATTCCTTTTTTTTTTTTTTCCTTTAGTGCTTAAGGGAGCATTCTGTGGGCTATTAGGTAGCATCAAGAATTACACTGGTTCTTGAACTCTGATACTTGTTTTAAAAAAAAATAAAATAAAAAATGTATAGTTTAGCATAGACAGTATTCGGGATAAATATAAAAACTTTTTAGGTCCTCTCTGGAAGAGGCTTTTCCATTGCAGTCAGAGGACTTCTTACTGCAGTTCCTGTGATGGTCAAATCCTGCAGTCATCATGTTCGCTGGCCCATGGTTGAGATCCTGTCTAGTCGGGGGCTTCCTACACAGAAACTGAGATGAGCAGATACAGAACAACATGTTCTAAACTCTTATTCCAGGAGGAGCTAGGATGAAGACACATCTCAGCATTTAAATAACTATCAACAACTATCAAAATCATAACATATCCATAGTTCATATTTTACTATTAATTATAGCCAAGCAATTCAATGTCATTGAGCAATATCTGCCACAACCAGACTTTGTCTACCTACCAGTATTACAAAAATTAAAAGACTATATCCTTTTCACAGGTGCCATTCGTAGGACAATTTGTTCTACAATATGCACACTCCTGTATTATTTACTGTTTGTATTTGTATACAAACTTCACACACAACTTTTGTATTAGTATTCAAATTACACATGCTTTAGTTCTGAGCCCATTTTTAAATAAAAATAGAATGCACATTTCCATCTTTGTTATAACTCTGGTTTTGTCCTTAGCCCTAAACTTCATTTTTATGTTCAAAGTTTAAAACAAAAAACTATTAGAAAAAGGAACAGGAAACATAAGAGAAGGAAAAAAGGTTTAAAAAGGCAAGCAAATCTTACTTTTGCATTGTTGACCTGTTTACAGCTAAAAATCTTTTCATTATTAAATAACTAGGAAGCTTGTTGCTTTGAACAGTATGAGAAGCAGAATTCTGCATAGTTTTACATGTTTACTATGTCTAGTTTGTATTGAGAGTCTGCATGTTTTACTCCTTCTTCATTGGCAGACAAAAACCTAACAATATTTCACAAAACGTCGTGTACCTGGATATGTCCTCAGGTTCCTAAATAAACTTCAGTAACAGTAAATTTTCAAAATAGAAGAAGGGAATTAGGAGCTTGTTTTCAAAGTGCTGACGGGGTTGTTATCTCCCCTTGGTTCATTAAAAATACTAGTCTAGAAACTTTCTTGGTTTCTTCCTGGTCTCTGGGGCTCAGCTATTAAACACAGAGAATCAGTCTTTTCCTATTCTGCTGATACAGATAACAAAGGTTCCCATTACAACTGGTTTGCTACTTCAGCAGCTGTTAGGGGCCTGTGGTCAGCTGCAGGGCATTCTCATCCAACAGTGGCGCTGATTAGATTTTAAGAAAAAAAGGAAAAAGCTTTCCTGTCTTAAGGCAGGACAGCATGCCTCCATCTCAGTTGTGATGAATGAGTTTTGGTGTGGAGACTGAGAAAAGGTGAGTATCCCCCACAAATAGGCTTTCAAGAGTTTCGTAAATAATTTATAAAACACTGAAGTGTGCTGCTCCTGTAGCCAGGGCGGTTGCCTAATACAGAAACAGGCGCTCCTTTATCACACCCTTTTCTGGCAGCAGAGGAAGACTGGCACTAAGCAGAAGGGCACTCCAACTGTAGGAATTTCTCTTCTAAGACTGGAACAATGCTTGCATCCTGCTTTGAGATGTAGGAGGGTTTCCATCAGGTTCAGAGACCCAAACATGCAGAGAGCAGCAGTTTATGGAACTGGATGATACCTGCTAGAGTACTGGTGTAATACAAGGGGTCTACAGGTGCCTTCAGCTTCAGTCCTGGCACTATTTGATTCCAAGCCAGTGCACTGTGGAAGGCTATTCTTACTGCAAAATATGCATTAACTTCAATTCTACCTTATAAGACCCTATACATGTTGAATCTGTGTAAGAAAAGCTGTATTTATCCACTTATCAATAGATGTATTCACAGAGTTTACTTGAGACAAGGCAGAAGCTTTTATACAAAAAAACATGAAAGGGTAAGAAGGTAAAAGAGATTCTTTCTGTGTCTACCCAACCCTGACTTGTACTTCTTCACTTTACATGAAGATGGCTTCATGTTATTTAAGTGACGATAGCTGATAGGTCATTTTTCAATTGTGTTCTCTCACTTGACATCCAAAATAATCAGAATGTCTTGATCCGGCAGAGCTACTTGGATAACATCTAATCCGTTGTCGTAGCATTTGTGTGTAACATGTAGAATATTTGATTGCATTGCATACAAAACTCTTACTTGATTAACATACCATACATGACAGATAAAGTTTAACAGCCAGAGCGTTTGTTAAAATTGAATTTATCTAGGTATCTACTTTAAGCAAACAGGCTCTGATGGGTTAGAGAACACTTTCAAACTAAAGTACAAATGACACAAGTGGAAGATGCATGATGTAGTGAAACATGATGATTTTCCTCATTTTATAGGTCTGTAGGTATAAAAAAAAATATTCCACTATGTAGCAAAATAAAATGCTCTACCCCTCCATGTCAATTCTCAAACATTATCATTATTACATGAAAAAAAAAAAAAAAAAGAGAATGATTTTTAAATGCTGCAATAGTTTTAAAAAGCAAAACGTGACTGTGGTTAGGAGATATTTAGTCAGTTTGATTTTGGCGATTATGGTATATTTTTTTTAGAAAGGCATATGTTTTGAGCTGTCAGAAAAACATTTATCTCAGTGGTCAGAGCACAGATCCTATAGCTGAGATACTGACAGTTCCAACTCTAGGTTTGACCTCCGTTCATAGAATCATAAAATATTCAGAGTTGGAAGGGACCTTAAAGATCCTTCAGTTCCAACCCCCCTGCCATGGGCAGGGACACCTCCCACCAGACCAGGTTGCTCAAAGCCCCATCCAGCCTGGCCTTGAACCCCTCCAGGGATGGGGCATCCACAGCTTCTCTGGGCAACCTGGACCAGTGTCTCACCACCCTCACAGTAAAGAATTTCTTCCTCATATCTAATCTAAATTTCTCTCTTTCAGTTTAAAACTGCTACCCTTTGTCCTGTGGCTAAACTTCCTGATGAAGAGTCCCTCCCCATCTCACCTGTAGGCTCTTTAGGGACTGGAAGGCCCTTCTTCTCTTCTCCAGGCTGAACAACCCCAACTCTCTCAGCCTGTCTTCATAGCAGAGGTGCTCCAACACCCTGATCATCTTTTTGGCCCTCCTCTGGACTTGCTCCAACAGGACCATGTCCTTATGTTGGGGGTCCCGGAGCTGGACACAGTGCTCTGAGTGGAGGTCTCACAAGAGCGGAGTAGAGGGGCATCATCTTGTGAATTTCAAGAAGCAACTTACAGGAAGATCTTTCATAGTACTGTAGGAAATAAATGCTGCTTAAACTCAAAGGGATTTATGGTCATTATTGTTTTAGGTTTTATATTGGTTGGGGTTTTTTTGTTTGTGTATCCATTTCTCTTACACATGTGACAAATTAATAATTTTTTTTAAGAAACACGTTGAATATCAACACTAATACTTCAGTATGTCTAACATTATGGTCTATTGTTATTCTCTCAGACTGTATGCATTTCCTGCTGTCCAAAGCTATTTTCATTTATCATGGAACTATAATCTAAACATTGACAAATAGTTTTCCTGAGGTTTACTTATTCATGGTGTATTCTGCCAATAGCCCACCAACTTTCCTTCTCTGTTTTATCAGTGTTACACACTGATAAGATGCCCCTGGCTTTAAGATTTACTGAGGTTGTAATGAACTTGGCTCTAAATTACCTAAAATCATTAATCACTAACTTCCTCTTGAGATCCTATCTGGGATTGTGGACCTGCCTGGTATGTGGTCAAAGTTTATCTGTTGTATGTACCTATTCTAAGTACACCTCAGAGGAGCTCCGGTGGTGCTCTGTGAAATGCAGGAAGATTACTACAGGGGACACAGTTCAATGGGAATCCAGCAATTGCTATTTGTTAAAACAGAAGCCGGCGTAAAAGAGTCTGTGGAAAAATAATCCCTTAGATGTAAAAAAATGATTGAATATTCAAACAAATTCTAGGCTCATTGACAGTTTTCAGAGAGGGATAGGTTTGTTCAACTGCATTTTTATTATACTTTGCCTACGACAAAGAAAATCTCATCCTATAATATTTTCAGAATAATTTTTCTACAAACTTTCTTTATATACTATGGATATCATCAAATTCACATGTTGTAATATGAATATAAACAGATGATAAACTTGAACCAAGGCATTCTTGTGAATTCATTCTTGGGTCACCTTTGCAATAAAAATTTAAAACTTCCACATTGGTCCACTACTGGAGTTATATAGTAGCTTGCTATAACAGAGCATGCTTATTCTGATTTATTGCCTGAGTCAGCCCATGTGGTACCTTCCAGCATGATTTTGGCATGATGTAGTAATAAATAAAAAAAAATAGACAAATGTTTTTTTAAGGTAGCTAGATAAAGTAACATACTTGCACTGTTTACAGAGAGTAAAATCCTTTAATGCTTATTCCACTGTTCCACTGATAAATAATTGATAGCTTGATCATAGCCGACACTGCCTCCTAAGAAGAGCTAATATTAAACACTGCTGTATCTGTGTGAGAGAAGGCATGGCTGAACACAAGTACATCTGTTCTACCCTAGCAGCAAACTTCAGTGTTTGGCTGTTTAGCTCCTGCTTCCAGGCAGGACTGTTAATACAGTGCAATTGTATAGTATAAAACCAGTGTTATGGAGCACAGATTTAAGTTTATATTGGATATAAGCATACTTTGCACATATAGTGTTATATTTCATATTATTCATGGGGAAAAAGTAAGGAAAAAATAGGAACATTAATGTTCTACAGCTATTACATACTCATTTCACCCTGGTGCTAGTTAACGGTAACTGGGAGATCAGGGTGAAGACTCCCACAGATCTTTAAGCAGCAACACCTGATGCCCTCTGTCTCCCAAGAGAACGTATTCATTTTGCCCCTCAGACCCATTCTCCCACACCTCTATATTCCTGCCTCTCTGGGAAACTGAGCCTAAGCACCCCAGTCTATCTCAGCAAAGACACAAGACAGAAGCCACTCTGTGATATCCCTGTATTCAAGATACAGAAAGGTACAAGCTACTTTGTCTATGTACAGTCAGCGTGTGTTAAGGTTTTCAGGAGAACTTCAGTGTACAATATTTATGGAATTATCTATAGGAAGCAAGTTAGAGGAATCTAGATCTCTGATCAAAGCAAAATGCCAAGTTACTGTAATGATTAATACTGTAATGATTTTTTTCCAGTTGAAAGACAGAATATGACCAATTTTCTTATATGAAACTCAATTAGAAAAAATAAATAATATTATAACCATATTTATAGACTGAAAAAAGACAACATGGCTGACAGTTAATTAGCAACATTGTTACCATGTGAATTTTTAACTGGAAAATTGTAACATATTTTTCTCTAGAAAATATCTGTTGTAGGAAAAGAATGTGTCAAGTCCCAGGCTAATCTACAAAACATTAACATAACAGAAGACAGGTTTTGTTTTGGGTTTCAACAGTTTGTTTCCGATTGGTTTTCTTGCTTCTTTTTTCACATATGGAGTCTAAAGATGTCAGCAGATGTTCCTTTACCAAGTAACTAAGTCCACTGACTTTGTTGAAACTTTCTCTCCCCGGTTAATCTCTCGGCTTTTTTGCATCCAAATCCAGAAGACATCTCTGTATAGTCTAAGAATTCTGAAGCAATTTAGCAAATCAGATAATATACATTACATGGCTTTATTGTTATTATTTTACAAAATAAATTGTGAAGAAAAACAGATTCTCATTATCCTGACATTTGAACTGAAGGATTATGATTACTTTGTTTAGCATAAGAATTCCTTTTTCTTGGAAAAATTCTTTTAATTTGGAAATTCTGTAATATACATGATGGCATTATTTTCTGTATTTTAAAAATTGCACATTTAAGAAGTATTTTACTATATACACTTAAGAACTGATATTCTGCTTCTTTAAGCATAACAACATGATATTCTGTAACAGTTTCAAAATAGCGTTATAGGTGGAGTTAAAATATTTTTCTGCCATTGTAGTTAAAAATAAAGAAACAATAGTATGAAATCACATCAAAATCACACCAGCCACCCAAGGAACTGAAATTACTAAGGCAGAGACTTTGTAGGTATCGCTTGTCTTGGTAAAATAAAATAAAATAAAATAAATAACCAAATGAGACAGGATATTGCTGCCCAGAAAAAGCAGGTTCTGTGGGGATGGAAACTGCCTCTGAACTTATTTATAATCAGACTGGAAGATGACCAGACTTGGCATTCTGCTCAGAATGGTAAACAGTAACTTGTAAGAGCATGCCATTTACTTTTAGGATTCCCTTTTGTTGTTTGATGTGTGTTATTTCTTTTGCTGTCATTGTTCACAAATCCTAAAGACATGTACACATTGTAATTACAGATTTATCGAATTTCTACAATTATGGTCTGCACATTTCTCAAATAAATTGTTAAATACTAGCTTCACTGCCAGAATACTCATTCAATAGCTCTGTCTAGCAAACCACCAGTTAGGTTTGATTATAGAGAATAATTATATGGCATGAGCATTGAAATTAGAAATGCATAATGTAAAATGTGATGATTATTCTAACATGGGACTAAATTGAATAGAAAAGGCTTTACTGATCTGGAACAGATCTTAGTGTTGTATGATCTGGGTTGGCCTGCTCTTTTTTCCATCTAGCAAAGCTTGAAAAAGCTAATGGTCTGCTCACCTCTTTGCTAAAAATCAGCCAATAAGTTACTTTTTACACACCAGATGCTGCTTTTTTTATGTCAATATATAGCTACAATGCTGCTAATTAAAAAATAGCAACTGTGCTGTATAGACATAAGTACAGATACCATGCACATCTGAAAAATATACTTAAATCAAGAGAAAAAAAATCTAAATGTCTTTTATAATATTATTTTTGGAATATAATGTCTGGCTAATGGCTAGTTGTTCAGAACATCTATATAACCATAGGAAACAAAACCAAATGTGAAAGAGGAAAACAGATAGTCTGTAAATAATGTTGGTCTTAAGGCAACCTTTCCTCAGTCCTTTAGGTCACTGTTTGGCTGAAAGACTGATGATCAGTGAAGATACTTTCACATAAAAAAAGCCCAACAACCTACCTTAAAAATATCCAAAGGCACTGCGAAAGATAAATAAGT
The DNA here is from genome assembly GCA_033628505.1 of Tringa tobata. Classification (NCBI taxonomy): domain Eukaryota; kingdom Metazoa; phylum Chordata; class Aves; order Charadriiformes; family Scolopacidae; genus Tringa; species Tringa tobata. The sequence continues at coordinate 1,734,872 of JAHREE010000278.1, forward strand.
AAATAAAATGGTATTTTTCTAAGGTTGGTCAAAATGCCACATTTGGATCATCAAACACATTCTTGCCTCAACTAAATGGAATGTTTACTGAGCCCTCTAGCAGGAACGGTCTGGAAACTCAATTATTAATGAGATGTGGTAAATCTTATGTCCCTGAAAACTCTCCATATTTAATTTACTGGTGCCTTCCTAATCCATCTTGCTATACTAGCAAGGGAATAAATTCAATGATCTATACAGTGTTTCTTCCCCATCTTTGATTTCTGTGAATCTGTGTTCTTCATGCTGATGATCACTAAAGGGATTATCCATGAACCAGGACCATATAAATATGCACAGATATAAATATCCATAAATGATAGGCTTATTTTTTTCAGAATGTATAAAATTTAATTCCTAATCAGCCAGTGAGGTTCACTAAAATTTAAACATGAGCAGAAGTTAAATCTTCACAGGGTTTTCCTGTTTGTTTGTTCATTCTTGCTAATCACCCTAAAATCAATTTATAAGTTGACTATATTTCTTTACTGAAGCAAAGTAACAATTACAGGAAGCTTAAAATGCTATGAGAAGGTATAAAGTTTCTGAACATTTCAGCATGTATTAAATAAAACTATGAAACTTACTAGACAATATACTAAACTTTGAACACATCACACTTATGAGTCATATTTTTAGTGTATTTATCTCATTAACTTTAAGGCTGCTCAATGCAATATTAATCTGCATTATCATTAATTTATTGTAATCACCCATTTATAAATAAGAATTTAGACTCAAAGGACATATTTTGTTTATAGATAAACCACATTGTACTGAAATACCTTTGCTCCTTATCATCCTTCCCTTTGAAACTCTGTCACAGTCAAAACTTGCTACTTCAGCTGGAGACATTCCTCTGCCTAAATATGTCATGGTCAGCCTGGGAAAGACTATTGCTGTTCACAGGTAGACCACTCAGATATCAAAAGCTGTGCTAATTTGGCATTAAGAGGCGCTGTTTGTGAAACACTTAAAAACACAGGTTTTTCCAGAGTGTCCTGGCTAATTACTGTCTCCTAGGTAAAGCTGCAATTTCTAATGTATACGCTGAAACCCAAATGGTATGAGATCAGACAGTATACCTAACTTTTCCAACATGTTTTACCACACTTGGAAGCAGCTGGGACACTTAGGTGTGCTTGCCTCAGTATATAAAATGAACAGAGCTGCAGGCTGAGTATTTTCAGTCAGGGTTCCTATTTCTATAAATAGATTCTTCTGTCCGCTTTCAAACATTAGAAGTTCATTCATCAAGACTTTCTGTTTTGTGGAGCCATTCAAAAAAATTGGCTAAGGAGTGTGGTACCCCCAAATAACTACAGATATAGATAGATATAGATATAGATGATATAGATATAGATATAGATTAGATATAGATATAGATATAGATGATATAGATAGAGATAGAGATAGATATAGATATAGATATAGATATAGATAGATATAGACAGATATAGATATCTCAAAAAAAGAATTTCTTGGGGGAAAAAAATATGAAGTGTTTGAATTTTTTTCTATATTTCAAATCTGACATACAAAATGTTATTCTCAGTGAAGTGGACCTTTGAAAACTGGGAAATCTTTTGAAAGTGTTTGGATTTTTTTTCCCAAAACACTTTCACATAGATAAAGTGGATGGTTGTCCTTGACTTTCCTGTAAGAAAAATTTTTTTCATATCCTTATATGTCTGTGGCCATTTTGTACCACCAATGCTTGTTGCCTCTTACAGGCAAGGAATGAGGCATGGTAAATTGTGGATAAGGGCACCACACCTTTTGCAAGAAGAAAGAAAGAAAAAGGAAAGAACAATGTGAAGCATTTAATAGAGGAGATTCCATTGCTGTACAGCCAAAGCCACTGCAGTAAAAGTCATTTAAAGTTGTATTCTGAGAGATAGCTTTCAATTCTTAAACAACAGAATCTAATTTTGACAAACCCATAAGTGAAACAATATTATTATAATGGTATATTGGTTTCTATAGCTGTATTTGACACAGAATGTATGAAAACTTGTCAAAGGTATCTTCAAGGCTCATAAGTGGTACTTACTACAAAATGGTAGTATCACAAAACATCCAATACTTGCTGTTCTTTATGGATACTTAACCGCACAAATAAGAAAAAACTTCAACACTCTCTATAACTCAAGGCTACAGGAAAAGGGTATTACATTTTCTTTCATGTGATAAATCTAGGATCCTAGCTACAGCTCCTCTCATATTGTGGAGTAGAAGAGACCCAAAACTGGAGAACCAGAGATGCAGTGAGATGATTGAAAAAGCTTGAAAAACATTCTCAGAAAGCTAGTATGCTACACTTAATGTATATCTTTTCCTAAAAATTCTCTACTTGCCAAAAGGAATAAAGAGTTCAATTTTGACAACTGCAGGTAATCATAGCACAGCTTTGTAGTTCTCAATGAATTCACTTAAACATAAAAAAAAAGTAAAAAGACAAGATCTACAGTATCAAGCTAAAAGCTACATGAGAAGGCAAACAAGACAAAAGAAGAAAAGTCATAGTTCTTCATAACAAGGAAAAGGAACCCTCCTTGTTTGAGATGACTAAAGGGAATCTAAGGGGGTTTTGTAATGAACTCTGAGGAAGTTACAGTCATTGCTCTTGAGGTGTCAGGGACAGATCAAAATGGGGAGGAATTATAGTTGTTTTTTAAACACGTCACCCACTGGGGAATTGAGATTTTATTATAGAACTGACTTAAATTTCAGTCCTATAAACTGTTTTTTCCCCTGATGGTTCTGCATAAGGGAAGTTCAACAAAAGTGATCCTACATTTGATGAAACATTATTATAAGCAGAGAAACAAATGGTTAAAACAGGATGATAGTTAAAAACTATAATGTTGGAGTTTTAAAGGGCTATTGAAGATATTGTCCAGTTTAAAATATACACTGTGCAGTTTAAAATATGTTAAAATAAATATCCAGTTTAAATTATACATTCTTTATAGTTGCTGTTTGATATAACACAAATAGTTATTCTATTGTATCAGAGAGTATTGCTCCTGAATGATGAGCATATACTATTTAAAGGCACTTTTTTGCATTCGAGACTGTGGGTTTGACATGGCATCTTTGTCCTGTTTACATTAGAGACTGCCAACAGATAAGCAACACAGCAGAGTTATTTTGTGAATCTAAGTCTGAATTGTCTGAAATTTGAAGCAAAATATCGTGGAACACCATCAGCTCATGTATTAAGATTCCAAAATCCTTGCAATGGTGAAACACTTGAGATACTACACAACATTCCTGTATCTGTCACAGAATTTGAAGAGTGTAATGCTGTATTGAGCACAAGCATGAAAGCACCTGATTGAGCATTATACAAGGACATCCATTGAAACATTTATATAAAATGAAGTTTTGTTTCTAATGCATAATGAGCTGCCCCTTAGACAACCAGCAATTCAAAACTCATTGTTCTTTTCAAGTGCTGTGCAGGGTTTTTTAAGTGCCTTTTAAATCAATCACCACAGTTTTTTTACATGAACTGCACTAAATACTTTCCTCCTACTCAGTCCGTCTCATTCCTCACAAATAGTTTAAACTGTAGAAAGTACTTTGCACCTGCTGTTAGACAGTGTGTCTTGCAAATAAAACCTTCTAAAATTATACTCCAATAGTCAGCTTCTGCAAATTAAGGTAGTTCTGTTGGGCTCAGTGAAGTTTCACTGATTTACAGCTGCTAAGGTTCTGGCCCTGTGGTTTCTCCAATAATTACTGAGGTGTTCAGTCTGCAGAGACCAAGATCTCGTTCTGCTTTTCAAGTTTATTTGAATCTCTTGTCTTCCTGTCATTTCAGAAAAGTTATTAGGCCAATAGATATCATTGGAAAAAAAAGCATACAAGCCTTTGTGAAGCAGAAGGTATGTTTAGAAAAATAAACATAGGAGATTTAATTGACTGAAATGTGGGGTTTTCTACTGCCCATTTTCTCATTCTTCATTTTTCTTCTATTTATTCTTTGATGATAAGTCCAAATGAAAAGCTTTCTGGTTCTACCCATCTTCAGCTTACCTGCAATAGTCACTGTTTCGTTAGTTTTTCAGCTGAATACTAATGAGTATTTTCTGCTGGTGTAAGGGTTTCAAGTATTCTCTACTCTTTAGCATTGTGAGAAAGAGACAACCAAGAAAAGATGCAAAACTAAAAACCATGCAAAAACTGATCCAGGTTTAATAATAAGGCAGAACTGAGGTGGCTGAGCTTTGTGTAGTCTATGCGCAAATAGACCGATGTATTTATTCAGTTTGCCCATGTAGTGGAAGTCTTCTTGTCCTTGCAGGAGATTTTCCCAGGAGCTAAACCAAATCTCATGATTACAGATAAAAATGGAATAGTGAATGAAATGGAAAATGATATGGCAAACCAGTATTTTTGTTGCTATGCTGTAAGTAAATTTATTCTCATTAATGGATAAGAATTTTTATTATGTTTATAATTAAATTTAGTCTCCTGTTAGGGTACATGGAATTAGGGACAGTTATTAAAAGGAATTCCATACAGAAACACATTAATATATACACTTCAAGAATAATTAGTACATTATGTTATTACCCTTTTGTTTTGAGGATAAGAAAACTTTCTGCTTAAGAAGACACAAACTTCTCTAATCTCAAAAGACTAATAAATCATTGTTTAAAGTACGCTGAGGAGTCTCAATCTGGCATCTGAAAAGAAGAAAAATTGCTTTGATTTTTTTATCCCTTTTGATCTTTTATTTCTGCTGGTATTTTTCATATGCATTAAACAAACTCCTATTTCTCAGGGAAATGACAGTAACGAAACGTCCAGCCATTTTTCAAAAGTAACACTCTTTCTATTACACCTATCATCGATAATAAGTGTATTGAGAATAGCAGGCAGGCAGAGCATTAAACTAGCTTAAAGATATATTAAGAAGATGTCAAAGAGAATACAGAGAGATAAGCCTTCTGAAGCTATACACTAATAAACCCCTGAAAAGAAATGAAAGTAGGGAAGAAAAAAAATCATTATTACAAAATTCATTTTAACAGAGGAGGAAATAAAGAGATTGGAATTTAGTAAGTACTAATAAATTGCTATGGGTGTAATTTGCCCATCAGAATAATTGTGAAAGCCTTGCCAGTCCCCTGACACAGATGCCTGGGTAAGAAATAGGGAATGGAGTTCTATAACTGTGAAATGTTGTTGAGCTGAATTCTCCACAGTGCCTCTTTGGGAAGGGTCAGTTCAAAGACAGAATCAATTTTGGCATACCAGAAATTTGCAAAATATCCTGTGCTCCTTTTTACTTCAGAGGAACTGAAGACGACCTGCAGTAAGATGCCCAAAGACTGATTCTTCTTGGTATTTGTCTAAATACCAAGTATTGTATTTGGCATAAAAGTATCTTTATTCAGGCTTTGCATGTGTATTAGAAAGAATGTCTCAGGTTGGATTAGAAGCACAAGTCTGAGAAATCAAGCTTTAGATCTTTCAGGAGCAGAGTATAGCATGGTGTCTCCTCTCTGGACCTGAGACATGCCAGAAAGCTGATGTGGAAGCAGGAAGGCAGTCAACACAAAGAGTGTAGCCTCAGGGGTCCAAAACCAGTGGCAGATTGTGCTTCTGCTACTCTGAAGCTCTAGCAGGTCTGATTTTCTGAAGCCATCCCCTAAACTCGAAGGTTCCGATCCCTAAAGCATTTTATGTTGCCCTTTTCACTGGGAGGGGGGTGGAGAAAGAGGAAATGAGGCTGTTACTGATTCGCGGATTCACGGATTTGACAGAGTTGGAAGGGACCTCTAGAGATCATCTAGTCCAACTCCCCTGCTAAAGCAGGATTGCCCAGAGCACATCACTCAGGACTGCATCAAGACGGGTCTTGAAATTCTCTGGACAAGGGGACTCCACGACCTCCCTGGGCAGCCTCTCACAGAGGTGAGACTAATTGGCCTATAGTTCCCTGGGTCCTCCTTCTTGCCCTTTTTGTGGACTGGTGTGATACTTGCCTTCCTCCAGTCCTCAGGCACTTCTCCTGTTCTCCAAGACCTCTCATAAATGATGGAGAGTGGCTCAGTGATAACATCTGCCAGTTCTCCCAGCACTCATGGATGCATCCCATCAAGACCCATAGACTTATGGTATGTCTAGTTTGGCCGAGTGGTCTCTAATCCAATCCTCCCCAACAGAGGGAAAGTCTTGCTCTCTCCAGGGTCTGGGATTCATGAGGGACAGCTTTGGCAGTGAAGACCAAAGCAAAGTCTCCCATCACCTCAATGATCAGTGGGCCTACATTTTCCCTAGCCTGCTTTTTTTTATTGATATACTGAAAAAAATGCTTCTTGTTATCTTTGACTGTGGTAGCCAAGTTAAGTTGTGCTTGGGCTTTCACCCTTCTAATATTTCCCCTACATATCTTCACTACACCTTGATATTGCTCATAAGTAACCAACCCCTTTTTCCAGAGATCATAGACTTTCCTTTTCTCCCTGAGGTCCAGCCAAAGCCCTCCATTTAGCCAGACCGGTCTTCTTCCCCATCTGCTCATTTTCTGGGACCTGGGCATGGCTTTCTCCTGCACTTTTGAGAGTTCCTCCTTGAAGTATGACCAACGTTCCTGAGCACCTTTGTCCTTCAGGACTGTCTCCCAGGGGACTCTCTCAACCATGCTCCTAAGCAGGCCACTGCTACTGTAAAATGTGTATTTCTGTTATTAGTCCTTTGCTACAAATAATTTCCTGGGTGATCATTAGAAGATTGCAATGGATAAAAAAAAAAGATGACGACCAGAAAATCAAAACACAACAGACCTCTTTGCAGACCTCTTAAAAATTAAATTGAAAAGGAATATAAATTTACAGGAAGTTTCTCTGTCACTTTGATTAATAATGTTTGTGCTTGTATGTACTACCAATTCATTTGCTGAGGTTGGAGTGTCTATGAGGCTGGTATTGTGCATACATAAAACATCTGCTCTAAAGCGTGCTGATGTTTAGAGATCATTTGTAAAGATTTGCTCCCCATGGACTTCTACAGAGTTAACTCCTTATGGATATTTGCAGTTCAGACTGAAGATAGTCCAATATGACAGAACCAAAAGGACAGTGGGAGTCAAATTATCTATAGTCTGTGTAATTATAAAATTTCAGAGTAATTTTTACAGTACTGTCAGCTCATATGTTTCAGGATTTCATGTATGCCATCCCCCATACTGTGTAGGTCTCAAAAACCTACAACCCCAGTGTTTTCAATGTTACATTTGCAAATAATCCTCCTTCCTGAAAGGGTTGTGCTAGTGTGACTATGATTTTTATACAAAACTGCTTTTGAACAACTTTCAAGCACAAATTAATTGCATTAATTAATTGCATTAATAAAAGCATTATAATGCTTTTATTATTTTAAAATTAATAATACTTTTATTATTTTATATTTAATATTGAAGGATGTAAAAGTGCTAAAATAAACCAACAGATCATATAGATCTAGAGTTCTTAATCTGCTCAATGAATTTATTGTAAGTATGCAGCACTCAAACAGGAAAAAAAAAAGTGTCGTAATAATACTAGATATGTTAGAATTCTGTATCTGGTCTTAGTCATAACAAAAATCCGGTGCTCTACTGTTATTTTGGAAATATAGATAAATTACTAAAACAGCCACCCTAAATGCAATATCCTTGAGTAAAGGCAGAACCTGCCGCAGGGTTTCTAAAACAGAAAATCTTCATTGGGTCTGGAAGCAATCTCAGCCTCCTTTGACTTCCACTTCCCTTTACAAGACTGAACTTTGAATTCACAATATACAGAACAATTAAAAGGCTCTCTTTCAAACTTATAAATGTTTAAATTACAATTTATTTGCTTTTATTTTGGGAGTCAAATGGCATAAAAAGAAATTGTCTGCGCACTTCCATTTTCAAAGTAATTTCTGTTGTTTCTTCAACAGTATCACTTTCAGAGTCACAAGTTAAAATAATTACAATCAAAATCTCCCGTTTTTAATTTGTTCATCTCCACTAATTTATGTTCTGAAAAGGTAATTTAAGTAACTATATGAAGTTCACAAGGTGTTGAGATAGGCCCAGACAGAAGTCCATATCTGAGCATTATAGAACATTTTTCTTTCAATGGACTTAGGAGTACTTGAGCATTAGTATTTCCTGTCTTATTTAATCACTGCCTTTAAAGATCCCTAAACTCACATTACGTAGGCAATAAATGTTCTCTGCTAAAGTCTTTTATAAGTTCTTATTTTAAATCTCAGTTCACAGAACATGGAATAAAGAATATTTTAGTTTAACATTTCATACAGACAATTTAATAGGCCTTCTGTCACCATCTTTGTAAAATTGCTTTACTATGGAGATACCAGTACATAGGAATACTACCCATTATACCAACAAAATAATTACTCATTAGTATTTAAATGTTCTCCATTATATAATTATTTTTATTAGTGTAATATCAAGGTCTTGACTTTAAAGTGAAAAACAGTGCTTCCTAAAAATAAACCCATTCTTTAGTGTCATCCTTACTTCTGTATCTGGATGGAGCCAATGTATGTAGGATCTTTGAGCAATAAAACCTCTTTTCTGTTGATAAAGTTTATTTTTAGTCTGGAATTACAGAGTTTTGTGATTTCACTTGACTCCATGGACTAATAGGACATAAAAGTCATTAGCATTTTTGTAGAACTATGCACTTAATTTAATAATAAATCCTATCATTTTTACTCCAGAATGTCCTTGGCATCATAGTTGTTATAGATTTCTGAAAAACTACACAAGACAATATTTAAAAAAAAAGAAGAAGAAGAAGAAGGAAAAGGAATTTGAAACAGAGACTGATTATTTACCCACTTCTGTAAATTTACACATCCTACTAGGTATTGAAATCATACATATTTGGATGCATATTTCACAGTTTGATATAACTCATGCACATGAGGTCCTTTTATAAAATATGTAGGTTTAGATTCAGAGGTCAGGAGTTCTCAGTCAGAAGTGGGTTGGGCTTATTCTCAAACATTTCACTGTTTCGGCAAAGCCAAAATACTTCACAGAAAAGCATATACACAGACAAAGTTTGTAAGGGGAAGGTTTGTGAAGTCATGTACCTCCAAGTCAGAGACACAGAGAAAGGAACAAAGGAATGAATGAATGAATGAATGAATAAAGAATGAATGAATGAATGAATGAATGAATGAATGAATGAAAAAAAAAGAACACAAAGGGGAAAAAAATATTCTTGAGCCCTTTCTACCCCTAAAAAAGCAGTAAAGTATGTAATTACTCTTAAGTGTTTTTGTAGACTGAGCTTTGTTTTATAAAGAGTGAAACTATAGGACCACATCAAACGCTGATATCCAAAAAGTAGTCAACAGCTTAAATCTACGTTGGAGCTATTTCTGATGGTCACTTAATGTCAGTGAGGTAAGAAAACTTTATTTATAACACATCAAAATTGTTTATTCTGAGTCATTATCTAATGAATATAATTAATTAAGAATTTAGTTTATCTCCTCTAATATTTTCTGCTAGTTATTGTTTTATTTATTCTTAACTGAAAGATTCAAAATCTCTTACGTTCAATGAAATTTACCCAGAATTACATCAATTTACTTCCCTTCATGACCTAAATATTTTGGTAGACTACTGAGATCCCACGAATTTAGAACCAAGGCCAGCGAAAGCTAAGATTCTCCAGAGCTTCGCATTAGACAGAGAAAACCCCACACAGTTTGTGACCCTGGAGGCACACGACCATTTCTCATTATTACTGGCAGTGAATCATTTTGCTGATAATGAATATCTGACCTACTGTTTTATTATATTTGACACATCTAGCTTATTCACTACCTATGAAACTACCACCACAGAAAGATTTGCCATACTACAGTGAGAACATAAAGCAAATTCTTTTCATTTCAAATATTCCATCGGAGAAAAATACATGTTGCTTGCAATTTCACACCAAGTTTTGACAGGAACTGTGTGGGGTTATACAACAAGAATAAATTACCAAGCAGTTTTTTGGAAAATATTTCAGTACATTGTAATAAGCCCATATCAGCTAGTTTATCTGTGTATTGTAGCTGTTACTATTCACACGAGAAATAAGAGAAAAGAGATTGCAGAGTTATTAACCATTTGAAGGGTGACTTATTAAAAATAAGGGGAAAGGCAGACAAAAAGCACATCTGTCAGCACATCTGAGAGCTTTTCTGCAGTCATGATACTGTAAGGTCATTCAGACCCCTAAGGTAAAGATCTTCTCCCTGTGTCTTACTGTCCATCTAACCCTCCTTGCATTTATGTCATGGCTCTGGAACTCAGTTCTCACTCCTACAAGCTTCTGTTCTGTGGAGCTATATGTTTCCAGCCCCACATGAATGCAGTTCACTTAGTGACTCCAGGCAAATTCCTTCTCCCACTGCCTCTCTAATGGCATTCAGTTCTTTTGCAATGACTCATTTGCTTAGATTACTAGGTACAAATTTAGAAGCCTGTACCTGGCCGTTAAAAAAAAATATAAAAAATCTAATGAAAATTAATTTGCTTCTTGGCTGATTTAATTTTGCTATGATTTATCCTCACAGGACTTTAATTTACCCCTTAGCTATCAACGACAATCTAAGTAATAGAAAAGTCTGGGTCTCATAACAAGTATACATGTGAATTATGCACAGAGATATGCAAGGCAGCCCACCTACTGACGTAAGTATTTAGGTGCTTTACAATGAAAGACCTATTTGAGTATCAGCAAGAGTCACTGGAAAAGACTTCACTAAAACAGCTCTTCAAGGGCAAATAAACATATTTCTCTAACAGGCCCATGGGCAGGAATCAGAGGTGTGGGTAGAGATAGTGTTGTAATTGCAGTTGAGCTGGATTAGAAGACTGTTTTCCTAGGCTCTTACTATCCTTATTTTCCTCCTGTAATAAAAGAAGAATCTGTTGCTTTGCCAAAACAACCATATATTCGCAGTCACTCCCTCTGCTAGTTCTGTCAAACTGATTCATCGGGCTGGTGTGAATATTTAAGAGTATGGATGTTTTGGTGTGGCATTGAAATACTATCATTTTGATAGAACTAGATGAGGGAGCAATTACAGAGGTGGGATCATATCTGGATAAAGGACAGCAAAAATTTGAGGATAAACAAGGGTGGTGACATTTTAACACATTTAAGCTGTAACCACTCTAGAACAATAGAGCTGATCAAATATTAACACTCAGCTCTGCCAGAGCAGTTCACAAGTATTATTAATCCTGGGAAGCAAAGTCCCTTTTATCCACCAGTTAATCAAAAAACTTTACCCTTCACAATCAAGTAGCTAATTTATATCTGAGCCCTGAAGTAGATTTAAGTCCAAAATTGCCTATATAACCCAGTAAGCCACAAAGCCATGTAATTATCCGAAGTGCAAAAGCATAAACCTTTATGGAAAATAACACCCTTTGAACTTCATGCAACGCTGCAAAAGGAGTAATACTCCCATGCCAACCTCAAATTCAGCTGCTATTTTACAGCCATCAGGACTTTTTTTTTTAAAAATCATCTTAATGGCAGTGTGGATCTGTTAGGATGAAGGTTGTGTTTGCATGATTATATGAGTATGTTGATACTGTCTTCCCTCAAGTCCCATCGCAAGCTGCAGACATGGAAAACCAATGAAAATTATCCTTGTAGAAAGGTGTGGCCACAACTGACTTTTCAGAGCCAAGAGCTAAGACCTTAAAAAACAGGAGGAAGGATACTATTTATCCATAAATGATCAACATGTAAATGTAAATTTCAAATGGTAGGTAGATGAACAAATGATATTTTAAAAACATGTGATGTGTTTATACTTTGTAAATTAGCTCTAACACGTTCGTGAAGTAATTTGTATCCTTTTGCTGCTCTTCTATGTATTTGATACTTTCTACTAATTTTTAACAACAGGCATTTAATTGCATTTTCATCTAGCCAGCTCATAGATGGGGGCAGAGAAAGGTCCAACCAAAAGGTTAGCAAAAGGTATGACTTTCTATTAAATAATCTTTGTAATAAACCTGTGATTTTTGGAGTACTTCAGATTTTATCATGAACAGGTAATGATAATATATTTCTTTTTTACATAATAGGGTTTTCTAAATTAATCTACCAACTTGAAATCAAACCAGTGGTCTGATTTGGATGATATTTTTCACTTAATATAAATCACCCAGAAAAAAAAAGGTAATTAAAGATGCCTCTGAATTAGAGCATGAACCTGAGACACTTTTAATTTCCTGTAGTGTTGAACATCTGTAGCCATTAACCTAAGATTAAGCTGTGGATGTTCAGATATACAGTAAATCTGCAGTATAGGTTCAATTATCTGCATAGACGTATGCTGGATAAGATGCTGCAGCTGACAATGTTGACTTCCTTCTTTTTTTTTCTGCATCAATAACTTATTAATATAATACATTTATTGCAGAAGAACATAATAATTCATTTCTTGATATCACTGAAGTTCTTTGGTAATAAATGTGCAATATATAAATGTTATCTAGGGAATATATTTATATCAGTAATAAGAAGCAGTCATTGTATAGTGTAATGAATTTTTATTCCATTTTATTTCATTGATTGTTTTCTGTCTTTTTTTAACAGAAAAAATTTAATTTCATTAAGTTATTGTCAAAATATGAAAATAGCTGAAACTTTCCTTTTCTTAGCAAAATAATATGTGTCCACAGTTTTTATTAGCATGATCAAAGCCTTTACATTTATTTCCTTTGAAGTATGTTTCATATAAAAAAAGGCTGTCCTTCAACCACATTGAAAACTTATGATACAGTGGAAGTGGCTGAGCATGTAAATTTTCAAAACTAGCTACTGTCACGGGTCTGTCAAACCCACAATGTGGTTTGGCATTGCAACAGAGAGCGCAGAAATGTTAGTTGGAGGTCAGTGAGGCAAGAGGTGGCTTCCCAAAGCTTTCCTATATTTAAGCTATTATTCAGTAGTGATTATTTCTCCAAATGACTTTAGTTATCCATAGGGGCTTCCAAGTGACTAAAATATAAGGAAGATTTTTTTTTTTTTTAAATAAAATTCTTCTGAAATTTAGTTAAGCCATGATGTCCCATTTTTAGCTTCAGACACTGCAAACTGTTTATTTCTCCCTTGTTTCCTATTCCTGTCACTGATCCTGCTAGATTAATTTCTGTATCCTTGCCCTTGTTTTAATTGATAGAGAATATTCCCTCTCCTGCTGACTTGTCACTAGCTTTGTGTGCAACTTCTGCATTTTAGCCATTCCCAATCTTATTTCATTATTAATATAATTGCATTTATTGAAATTTATCAGCTATTTACAATGCTGTCCAGTGACTGTGAGTGGCAAAAAGAGTTTGGACTTTGAAGCAAGACTTGCTTACATGCATCAACTGGAAAAAATAAAGAGGATTAAAAAAGGGTCTTCCTCAATTTATTAAAGTTGATGGACATTGTTGTTGTGAACACCCTCTCTTATCCCAGCATAACAAGGTACCTGTATTGTCAGAGGAAGCTCCTAAATGTGATTTCAAAGACAGGAGTTCAAAGGGAGCTAAATTTATTTCTGATCTATGTATAAACCAAAATCCTGTCAGGGTGAGCTATAGCTCAGGAGTTCATGTCAATGAAAATGCCAGAGCATGTGGCACTGGTGGAGAAGGCAGAGCCATCAGCTCCATTTTCAGTGACATCTTGTACTTGTGAATATTTGCAGGGTGCAACAAGGCCAAGATGAATGCATTCCTCACATTCACCAAAGAGGTGGTTTTCCAGCCTTTCACTTACCATAGAATCATAGAACGGTTTGGGTTGGAAGGGACCTTAAAGATCATCAAGTTCCAACCCCCCTGCCATGGGCAGGGACACCTCCCACCACACCAGGTTGCTCAAAGCCCCATCCAGCCTGGTCTTGAACCCCTCCAGGGAGAGGGCATCCACAGCTTCTCTGGGCAACCTGTTCCAGTGCCTCACCAGCCTAGCAGTACAGAATTTCTTCCTAATATCTAGTCTAAATCTGTCCTCTTTCAGTTTAAAACCGTTACCCTTCATCTTGTCACTCCACTCCCTGATAAAGGTCCCTCCCCATCTCTCCTGTAGCCCCTGTAGGTACTGGAAGGGGCTCTAAAATCTTCCCTGAGCCTCCTCTTCTCCAAGCCTAACCACCCCAACTCTTTCACCACTGTTAAGTATTCTTCAATCTGGTTTCTGAAGCTGCCAAGTTAATGACATTTCATATGGCTTTTTGGTGACAAAGATAACTTTTCCTTACTTAGGAAGCATCAACACTGATTTATTTTTTTTTGTCAGCATTCTTTGAGCATCCTACTCAATAATGAGTTTCTGACGAACACTGAAACAGAAGTTTCTGGCATCATCCATTTTCTCTTTCATGACCAGACTATGTACTCTTTTGTAAACTATGTGGTACAGCCTGAGAGTAAATAAAAATAAGTATCTTTTTAGCCCACTTAGATGCTACTGCTTTGAAAATGCATATTCTAATACGCAGACCAAAGGCAACATTGCAAAACAGTACATTTTTTCAAGACTTTTTCATTTTGTAGTTGGTAGATCATCTACATCAGGACGAGTGAAGGTGAGGGTGATTTCTTTTGCTATCATCTAGCCATTTTATTCTCTACCCTATACATGTGTTTTTAATTAGAGCATCAGTAATGCTGATCCCAGACAGTGGTTTTAATGGTTGAATGCTAGTGTATGCTTTAAAGTCACTGACAAGCTAAAACTGACAACTCTCTCTCTCTCTTTTTAATGTCAGTTTTGTATTAAAGAAATCTAATTAAAAGCGGTAATGCATCATTAATATGCTTCTCTTTAACTAGAGCCTGGGACTTGAAGCTGAAAGTTGATTTTGAAGCTGTGTGGCTTTTAACTAATTCCTCACCTTTCCTCTTTTCCGGTTTGTGGTAGGAAACAGAAATACATCTGGGCCTAAAATTATTCTACCCCTCAGTATTTTCAGAGAGAGTGTGGTATGAAGCCAAATGTAATCTTGTACACAAAGCACCATGCGGTGATCCTTTACTCTGGGTGAAATTAGTGAATTGTTGACTGCCTACAGCCACTGCCCAAAGGAGATACTCATGCAATGGCTGTGGAGTTGCTGGGAAACTGAAGCCACTGGGTTATAGATGATGGCTCAGGAGAACTTGGCCCTGGGGGAGTCTGGGGCCCTGGGAGCTGCTGATGGAGGATCTTGATAAGCAATGGCCCGATCCTGCTACTCCCGCCACGGAGATGATAACCCCATGGAGGGAAAAAGATTTGACTTTGTGACAGATGAATATTCAAAGTGCTGTAATGGTTTTGGCCATGTGTTGAGATGGGACAAGGCCTGAAATGTTTAATATGAGGTCAGATTATTTTGACGTTAAATACAATAATCTAGCCTGTAGAGACAAGTAGTAGAGTTTGCAATCAATAGATGTGCAGACTGTTGTGACCTTTCCATTTTTGTGGTTTGCAGGGGCAAGGGGTGAAGTTTGTAATAGAGACAGTATACACCATCGTTTTTCTGGATAATGTTAGTCTCAATGACCTTCTCTGCACAGGGGAGAGATGGAGTTTTACTGAACATACGCACATGGTCTTACAATGTTGACCCTGTTGTCCAGATGGAAGGGCAGAGTTTTTAATGTGTGCAATGCTAAGGCTGTGACGATGTTAAAAGTAGACTTTATAAGGGATATACATTCACACATGGTTTTGCAGAAGCAAGCATGAAAGGTCTTTCCTTAAATATTTTTTTAATTGTTTGCCTTCTCTTTTTTTCCCCCATAAATGAATCAGTAATTAAAAATATGTGTTAATTGACAATAATTTATATGAAATGAAATTCCCTGGGTTGACACTCAACAGACATGTTACAAGTACAGACTAATAACAATCCCTAGTTATAAAAACAATTTACAGAACATTTATATGCCGTGCCCTCCAGTGTTCGTTAAAATTTTCAGAAGAGATCAGACTCCTTCATATAACTTTCCATTTTGTCTTTTCTAACTCAGCTTCAGTTCAGCTTTTCAAAACTTACATAAAATTCTCTCATATTCACTCTTCCATTTTAATACATATCACTTTCAAGCAACCATACATTAGTTAAGAATTTAAAACTGCTTAAGTGGCTATCTTACAGTAATGTCGATTTGAATTCCTTTACTCTACTATCAGAGACATGGATTTATCCAAGACAGCTAGCTTCAGGGAAATAAAAAAGAAAAAGAAAGGGGAAAAATGATAAGACAAACCAGATAACTTCATAGTGAGTGATGTAAAAAGTTCCATTTTTCAGCCAACCCCAAATCATTTTTTTTGCAGAAGCAAATATATCTTTTTGTTACACAGAAATATTCTTTTTGAGGGGCACTTAAACAACCTTTCGGAATTAATAAAATTGCTTTAACTGTTTGACTATTACACCATCAGAGAATGTAAAGCATCTCTAAAAAAGCATAAACCAATCTAAAAATAGAAAAATATAGACAGAAGAAGACTTACTGTGTGTACAGAAAACTGGCTTACACAAAACCTTCATTCCAATTGGCCTAATTTTTGAGTGAAAAAGTTGCACTAATGAAATGTATTTCCCTAATGCTCTAATTCAAATCAAAGGATTAAAGTTTGCTGTATCAAGCAGGATATTTAGGTAATTGGACTTTGCACAGTGAGTCAGTACTCTGTGTTCCAACTTAACTATCTTCAAAGGGCTATTATAAGGATTAATACATGATTTTTTGTACAATGCTCAATAATGTGTTGCTGACGAGAAACATTAGTTAGTGCTACTTTGCCTAAGTAAATGGTTAAATTAAAATATATCAGTTACACCACAGATGTAGTTTTAGAGTCTTGACAGACCTGTGCATATTTGTTCAACGTGAGATTTTGCTCCTCAGAATTGCCCTCATGGAAGAACCCTCACTGATTCCCTTTAAAGAGACTCAGTTTTCCTTCTGGCTCTAAGCCCAAGCTGCTATAAAATATAAAAGGGCCAGGATATAAGAAAAGGAAAAGCTGGTGCCACGGTTCTCAGGCCTCTCACTTGTGACAGTGCTAGGCAGCCAAATATGACCTTATACCCAAAGCTATTAATGACACAAATTACCCTAGGAATTTTTAGATATCAAGAGCCAGAAGGCTTTAACATTTGCATGTTATATTCAATTTTAAGACTTCAGGGTTAGAGTGCTACACTATTTTATTGGCAAATTTCCATTAAAAATATGTATTTTTAGAACATTTACCTTTTGGTTTTGTGCCTGATTCTTAACACTCAATAGTTAACATTAAAAATACTGCAGGCAAAACCTAAGGCCATTTTTCCATTGGTAGTTTTTGTTTTCTTTACCAATATGTATTAATAAGTAGGTTGTAAACAAAAGGCATTTAGCTTTGTTTCAATTAAAAAAACAAAGAAACCAAAAAGCATGACAGGTGCTCTTTACTATTTTGTTTTCATGAAATATTTAAAAGGAAGAAAAATTCACACAATACTTCATCTTTGCTGAAAACAAGACATACCTCAGTGTTAAAACTTGGGTTATATTTGTAAATCCACCCTGTTTCCCCTGTGAATCACCAGTATTGTCATTCTGTGGCTCACCTTGAGGAACTTTTTGAAAACCCACTCAGCTATCCAAGAGCAGACGTTTTCTGCAGGGCTATTTAAACCTGCAAAAATAGGATGTGATCTTAGCAAAAATATTGAAATTTCTGGGGTTTTTCTAGGATATGTGAACATTTCCCAGTATGTACTTTAATAGGATGGCCACCACGACCCTGTGCTTAAAGTCCAAGCGTGAATACTGTACCTTCAATTACGCAGTCAAAGATGCTAACAGGGAAGAGAAGAACATATTTTCAATCAAAAACTGAGTATTTCATGCCATCGTGAATATTTAAATAAGCTAGATGAAATTCATCTGATGTAATCTAATGTTGTTCAAAGCAGTTGCTAATTATTTTAAAACCTATATTTTCTGTGCTTGGTAAAAATATTTTATCATTATTTGAGGCATCAGATCTGTGCCTACAAAAGCCACTTTTACATAAAATATCAAGTTGTTGGGGTTTTTTTAAGAACAAAACAGATCAAATACAGTGTTTTCTACAGCTTTTGGCAGAGGCTTGTATTTAAAAAACCAAAACATTAAGAGCTGGAAGATCCTATGGCAGTGTTTGCACTGTAGCATGAAACTATTCCCATGACAGGTTCAGTTCTAAAATAGCTTACATACTGAGTTGTCCCCAGATAAAGCTCAGATGTCCCCAATGTTTTGTTTTAAGCACACTTCAAAAGGTATTTAGCTGTCTTGGGTATAGGTTTGAAACCTCCGTGAATTCCATTTGTTCTTGTGGTGATTGCACCAAGCAGGCAACAAAAGTCATTTGTAAGGGGAGCTCTGGCTGGCTTTGGATTTGTCCCACACAAAGGCAGAGAGAGTTCGTAGGAATTAGTTTGCAGAAAGAAATCTGCACTTTGCAGGTGTAATGGATGTCAAGGTTTCTGTGGAAAGCAGCCTGGCATTTGGAGAACTAGAGAGTAAAAAACTAAAAATATTTAAAAGTGACTGATGCTCCATTAGTGAAGCTCTCTGTAAATAGCAGGTGACATTCCTCAGTCCCAGAGTACTCTGGTCTAAATAGGTAAAGCAGTTGAAGGGTGCAAGAAAGGAAACGCTATTATCCTTGCTTTAGATATTAGGAATTAAAGTACATAAAGATCAAGCAACCTGCGCAAGGTCAAGCAAAAATGTTCTAACAAAGACATAGACTGGACAGAGTTTTCATATTCTTGGTCTAACTCTTAAAATATGAAGTAATTCTAGCTTCTAAAATACTTAAGCACAGTAAAGTCCATTTCAATTGTTTGATTGCTTTTGTTTTTCTTAAAGGCAAAAGATCTCAAAAATGACTAGGCTTCTGCATGATGTAAGCTCACAATATTTGGTGTTTATTATCATTACCAAAAAAACACAACAAACCCCTATGAGAAACAAAAGGAATCAGGAATCTGTTTGGTTGTCTTCTATTTAGGTTGTGGGAAAAGAAGACTTATGGAAACTGTATCAGTTTTACTCCACAAGTCAAACTGTTGTGGTGGATAACCAGCATAAAGAGGTATGGAAGAAGTGTTCCGTATCATAAAGTTCCTTTATCTAACTCATGTAGGTGACATATTTCCACTTGTAGTCCCGGAATTAAATAATATGGGAATAACAATAGCACTAATGCAAAGGAGCAGAACTACCATTCAGTGTTGGGTAGATATTACTCAGTTCTGTGTTTTGAAAAAGACCCAGTCTTCTATTTCTGTGCATTGTCTGCCATCTCCTCAACTTAAAAAATATCTGTTTCAACAGTCAAGAAGATAGAACAGCGAACATACCCTTTTGCAGTTCAGAGTATAAAAATAATCTTGCAATGTTGAAAAACAAATGTATTCTGTAAGTTTAACTTTGCCCTGTTTTTACAACGCAACTTCTCATTTCTCAGAACAGGCTCTGAGAGGAATGCAACGGCGCTGAGTGAATTAAACATTGCTCAGCCCTGAGATGACCGTAACAGGGGACACCTTCCCTGTTCCTGAAGGCACATCGTGGTTGGTGGGTTGTTAGTGTCTCTCAGATCCAGCCTGTTGAGAGGGTGACAAGACACCTTTCTTCAAACTACTGCATGTTTTCTTTTGTCCACCTTTTTATCCACTGAATGTTGGGCAGGGACTAGCCAAGGTTTCTACTGACACAGAAAAACACAAAACAAATTCTCTGTTTAAGACAAGTTTATTCAGGAATGCAGTGGATATAACTCTCAACTCATTTGAATAAAATAAATTGAAAAGCAGACAGACTCAGGTACTACTCACAAAAGCATGCTACTCTAAATGAATTAATTTATTGTCTGGAGTGCACACTCATCCTGAGAGACTGTTTTAGGTCCACTTAAAGCATCTGGCGAGCAGCATGGCAAAGTCACAGTGCTGCTTGGTGCTACAGAGCTTATGGTCTTGCAATAAAAATCTTTCTGTGATTTCTTCAGACCAGAGCCTGCATGGTGCCTTCGGTGATTTGTAGTAACACTGATCTTGTTCTGTAGGGTTCTTGCTTCCACCACCCTGTTCACATAAATGCAGAGTGAGACTTTTAGATTTATATTAATATTGAAACAGCAGAGCACTGGAGGAAAGGGTCAGTCTCTAGACGCAGCGTCCCACACCAACACCAGGTAGGATGAAATACGATCAAAGTGTAAATATGAAAGAGAACAATAACCAGATAGTGAACATTGTTTCCCACTAATTACAGCCATAAGCAATCTGCAATGTGCCAGGGCAGGAAAATGTCTTCCATGGGACGGGCATACTTGTTAGCAACCAAGCATTAACCCAGAATAATGAGTCTTGCTTGAAGCTGTTTCTGGAAGCCCCATGCTGTTATCCATATGCTGGATGTCTCCCATAGAAATATTGATTGTGAACTTACTGTTCTAGGAACCTTTGGGATTGTATGGTTTTCTCAGATATAAGGCACCATTTGGCCTCAATGTGGAATTTTCTGAAGCAGACACAAGAGAAGAAGCAACCAAGGACTAAGTCTTACTGTATTTTTCACAAATGTACATTCAGAGTAACTCCATTGGCTTCACTAGGCTTATCTTGGCTAAAATGAGAATTTTATTAGCAGCTTTTACAAACACAGAAATTACCAGTATTTGTAGCACAGATCCTAGTTACAGAAAATAAGATCTACCTCTAGAACACCTTGCTGTCAGTGAAAAATTGTAAATGCTTGATCCCAGTCAATTGGTCATTAAGTTGATATTAATTTGCAAAGATGCAAGAATTTATTCCACTTAAGTGTTATTAACTGTCAGCTCACATTTTATTATTTCTCTGTATTTCATTTAATATTATTATTACATTATAATGTAAATAAGGCTTTTCTTTGTTGCTCTTTGTACCCTTGAGGTGATATTTGTTCTTTTACCTTCTCTTCTCTAATCATCACCTCCCATAGATATACATATTTACTTTCGTAATCTTTCCACATCAGTCAACACCTCTGTCATAAACAAATACCATCAGTTCTTCTCTGAACTTCCTGCATAGTTAAATTGCAAGGGCCATAATAAGACAGCAAAATTTAACTGAAATATAATTTTCTCATGAAATTAAACACGTTGTCACCCTGTTCTCTATTCTACAGTCATAGGATGCACTTTGTTCACTTTGTTAGTGTTTTTTTTCAGCTCTTTTTCTTTTTTTTTTTTTTTTTTACCTTTTGGTTGTCACTGTCTCAGAATTATAAGTTTACAGGTTACTGTACTTTGGTTTTTCGCCCCCCACCTTTGGGGTCGAAACTGAGCACACCAGTTCCAGTCAGTGTACCTACTTCAAAGCCAGAATGTGATCCCCTTTGTACATGTGAACTCAAGTAACTAAAAAAAAGGTACAAATGAACAACCACATGCAAGGTGGTGTGGTCTTTTTAATATCAAAGTTTTAAATTGATGTCTTTTTATCATGACAAATATAAAATAACTTCATAAATGAAAGAATAAACTGGTTCCCTCCTTGATGTCCTTATAGCATATCGCGACCATTAAATTGAGACACAAAAGAAGAGAACAAAAAGAGTTATGAAATAAATTGAAAGAAGATAGCAAAAGTAAAATAAAAGTTTTGGCATTTTGCCTGAAGGACTATATTCTCTGTGCCAGTAAGAACACTAAGTGGGGTTATAGACTATAAATCTTTTTACTTTGGGGAAAGAGCCATCTTTAAGTTAACAAGCTCACTCTCTTTTAGAAAGACCTTTGAAAATAGATTCTTCTTGTTCATTGCTGTAGGGAAGAGAGCATGTTAGTTAGCTATAAAGTCCTCAGGGTTGGGACAGTATTTATCATGTGTCCGTATAGTGTCTATCACTATGGTATTCTGGTGTTTCATTGTAATTTACATTTTCTGCCATAACTTCTGGTTACTATCTCCTCCTTAGCTTCAGTAAGACTGAAAATAAAGAGCTTTTCACTCAAAATGGGGCATTTGAATAACATTCTCCGAGTGATAGTCTGCTTGGATTCTGTTACTATCCTACACACTTTTGTCCGGCATTGAAAGTTTTACAGAGATGTCCCTTAATACTAATGTGAGTTGTGACACAGACAGATTGAACAGGAATTTGCATATTACATATGTAAGGCAAGCAGAGGGACGCAGAGTGGTGGACAATGCAAAGAAACAGTAAGACATTGTTAGAAGGCAATGGGCTCAATCACTGAATCTTAACAACTCTCAAGCTCATGTGAATTGTTTGATTAATATTGCTCAAGTGACACCAGTATAAGCAGGTACAATACTGAAAAAAATTAACCAGTTATAGGATGAAAAAACAGCCCACATACATTTATCAAATATATTTTAAGATTTCCTCCACACGGTACTTTATTTTAAAAAGAATACTTGGATACATGTTAAACTGCATATTCTATAGACTTTATATTTGTATTTTTTTATTATATATTTATACATTATTGCTGATATATTCATAAAAATAAACATATAAATTCTGTATAAACACTATTACAGTTATCCTGAGCATTATCCAGAAAGAAAACTACATCTGCTACTGTTATTATTTAAATCTTTTTAATATTATGAAATGTTCCTTAATGGTAAATTGAAGATTACTAGTTATATTTAACAGTATCTTTGAAAGCAATTGTACTCAATTGGAAAGGTAGTGTTAAACTTCTATAAGGAGCTGGACCTTTGATCAGGAATTGACAGATGTTGCACTTTCTTAAAGAAATTGAGGTCATTTCTATTCCATGCCCATACAAAATAGAGATATTTATTGTTACGCCTGCAAAATGTAACATTAAGAAAATGATACACATTTCAGCCTAATGCATCTACACTACAAAATGCTGATGATTTGAATAGTATAAGAACCAGCATCAGGACATGTGAATTTGTATTTGTAAAATAGTATTACTTTGGTTTGCTTGTATCAAAGAAGGGCTTATGCTGTACAAAGTATTTTAATAAAGAGAGTTGAGCTTTTCTAGATAGACACTTGTTTACTTGTGGAAGCGTGCTGCAGATAAAGCATGACTTAAAACAAGTGCCTCTACTACAATCACACTTGGGATGTTTATCTCTTACCCACCAATATATCTGGTACAACACAAAGACCAGCTTCCTTTAAATGTATTCTGGTCATGCAACACTTGTTTTCAGAGCTTCATACTGCTGCGGAAAAAGTACTTGTGTATACAAGACACAGAATAAGCTGGTTGAAGCTATGAATTTATAGATAGGTTTTTCAAATCATTACATAAGGAGAAATTAAATGTACAGACAAATCCCCTTTACAGGAAAAAGAAAAAAGCTGTAAAAAGCATCTATTAATAATTTAATTTTTAAATGGATTTCTTTGGTGATATTTTTCATGCGTGCTTCTGTCTATCTTAAAACAATTTTTTTTAAAATTATTTACATTTTTTGCTACAGGAAAGTTCTGTTTCACAAACTGAGATGTTTCATAGAATCACAGAACAGTTTGGGTTGGAAAGGGCCTTTAAAGGTCATCTTGTCCAACCCCCCTGCCATGGGCAGGGACCTCTTCAACTAGATCAGGATGCTCAGAGCCCCATCCAGCCTGGCCTTGAATGTTTCATCTACCACCTCTCTGGGCAACCTGTGCCGGTGTTTCACTGACTTCAGAACTGGACGCAATACTCCAGGTGTGGTCTCACAAGAGCAGAGTAAAAGGACAGAATCCCCTCCCTCATCCTGCTGGCCACGCTGCTGGGGATGCAGCCCAGGATGTGGGGAGCTTTCTGGGCTGGGAACACGTTGCCAGCTCATGTCCAGGTTTTCACCCACCAGTACCCTCAAGTCCTTATCAGGGCTGCTCTCCATCCCTTCATCCCCAAGCCTGTATTCATACCAGGGGTTGCCTTACTCCACAGTCAGGCCATGCGTGTTGCATTATATGCCGGCCCAACCTCTGATTGACTCAGTTAATCTACAAAAACTAGAACAGGAAAAAGAAATATCTCTCTCCTTCAGAAAAGTGGGAGACCTTTGATTAAGTACCATCTCCAAAGCCATCATCTAATCTCTAACTTCCTAAATCTTTCAAATAAAACAGCAAAATAAAAAAAAATCCTTTTCCTCAAATTAAATTATAGTGGGCAGGTATATGGGATATAAAATGAGAACATTCCTAAGAAATAGGGAAAACCAAAGTAATCAAGTTCTGACAGAGCCACACTGAGTTATCTTTCTCTGAATTTACACCAGCTCATGCTTAGCTTGTTGAAAATGGGGTTCCTGTGGATGTACAAGACACATGCTTTTCACATGTCAGCTCTGTAGGAGGACAGCACAATATACGGTTTTCATATTGCACAATCACCAGCACGAAGACTGGAGCTACTCCTGCCTCCCATCTGATCTCTTCCCAACACATTACTTGGGAATACAAAACATGAGTTCCTCTGAGAGGGTTGCAGATCAGTCAAGACAACATCAATATTTAATTTTATCTCCTTTTCCTTCTCTTTTCCAACATATATGCAAATTATTTAATAAAAAACATCTGGACAAGGTCTTTATGCTTCCTTCTCGGCCACTGATACTCCTACTTAGCCCAGCACTCTACCTTTACAGTAGCTAAACTAACATTAGTTAGTTGGATATAATCTAAATAACTCAAGTAACAAATTCATTTTGCGAGATGAACCAACTTCCTTGGCATCAAAGCAAGGGAAAGTGATCAGTGTGTGCTCCCCAGATGATAACCTTATAGCTTTCAGCTTCTCTATAGCTGACATTTTGCAAAGTTGCAGCAGATGTCATTTGAATGTATTTAATTTGAAACTGCTTCAGTAGAACAAATGACTGGAGCTCTGGGATGTTTTCTACAGCAAGTCACTGAGTTTGACCACCTGATTTCACATGCTGCATGACTCAAACCCCTGTGGAATAGACTGGAAATGTGGTGCTACTCTTGAGTGTTTAATGGTGCAGGAAGGAGCACGGTGACAAGCAGTAGCCTGATCTAAAACTAGAAGATGTTAAGCTCTGAAAATCCTTATTCCCCCCTTGTGCATTCTTTCATCTGGTCTCCTATTTTGTTTGTGTTTTCCTCTTTTTAACTGCCTTGTCATGTTTATGGAGTCTCTCAAGTGCATCTGGTTTCTTTCCTATCAAAGAGAAAAAAAAAAAAGTGAAACATTCATAACAGAGAAAGAATGATAACTACATGCATTATTACCAAAGTGATAATGCTGTTTAGAGCTGCAGCATTTTGCGAGGCACAAAGAGGATGCCCACATCAGGTGGTGGAGTGCAGTACAAGAGCACTCCGCAGTGCTCTGCCATCCCAGGATCATCCCAGGATGAAACAACACGACGTGGTGTGGCTCTTCTGAGCAACTGCTGTCGGTCGGCTCTGCAGGTACACCAGGCAGCCTGCTGACAAGTGAGATCTTTAACACTATCCTAAAAGTGGTCTTTTCAGGATTGTGCTCAAACTCCTTCCGGTTCTTAAGCAGAGTCAGCCCTTTTTGCAGCACCATTACATCCCTCGTCCCTGCCCAAGACAGCACAAATTTAAGCAAACAAAACCGAATCAGTAAGGGGAAGCAGGTAAGAAAAACTGTGTTGCCAACTGGGCTGTGAAAGGAAACCAGAGAGCATGTCATTCAGACTTTTTATCTCTGTAAGTCTTCCGTGTCATCAAGACCACAGCAATTTCAAGGGTTATGTCTGCATGATCCAGGTGTATAGGGTTACCTGCACAGTTTACCTCTACTACAAAAAACATTACAGTCATGTTAATAAGGTAATCAGATCACCCTCATTAGTCTTCCTGTTTAGCAGTTCGTATTGACCTCTGCAAACATGCTGTCATATCAGAAATGTAAGCCATTAACAAAATACTTTTATTCAGACTGTTTCTGTAAGTGCCAAAATAGCAATGGGCCTCTCTTAGGCTGTGACTAAGGTGTTAGCATTCATACAAAGGTATCAACAGTACTCTAAGATTAATTTCAGCTGTAGTAGCCATGAATTTTCACATAGCTATTTCTCCCACAAGCAATTTTTCCAAAGCCTGGCTTTATGTTTGAGTTTTAACATCGTTATGTTTGCTCACCTTTCTTCAAATCTGTCTTTAAGAACTACTTCTGCTTTGAATCCCATAAAATCCAGCATTTGCTAAGCATCTGCTTTGGGATTACTTTATTTCATGCTAAAGTACACTTCTGTTACCATTTTTTAAAGCTCCCATTCCCTTTTTATTCTCCATAACTTCCCTATGTGCAACCCTTTTGTACATTTTGTCAGCTCCAAGTAGAACGAAATTCAACTATTATTCATGTACCACTCTAGTCTGGGTATAAAATACTTTGCAGCCAATGTTTTTTATCTCAGAAGTCCATTGTATAAACAGAAAACTTCACAGGATATGAAATAAACTTTGGAACGCCTGTAATCTGCATTGCTATTAATTGGGACTCCTCTCTTGCATGGGTGACTTGGCAACTTGGCAGCCGTTCTGGGGCTCAGAAGTACAATCTCCTTCCCACGAGTTGCTGCCGTATGTCAGCAGAAGGTTGGAGCTGCTACCGCACAGGCAGAGCTCCTGCATTTCCCCTGGCTGTGACGGCCAACCAGAGCACACACAGTCTGGTACCATAGCTGGGATGGAGCACACTCTGAGCCTTTACACTGACTTCTTCAGGCAGGAAGCAATCTGCTGTCCTCCTTTCCTTTCCTCGCTGCCTTTTGAGCACTCACGGTTTGAAATGTTCCAAGGAACGAGAGAGGAAATTTTAATGTGAAGGAGTTTAAAAAGAGAAAGAAAGAGCTGCAAGTCTTCTGAACTTTCAGTCTGAATGGAGGTTGCCCAGAAAGGTGGTAGATGCCCCATCTCTGGAGGTGTTCAAGGCCAGGCTGGGGGCCTTTGAGCAACCTGGTCTCGCACCTCATGGGAGGTGTCCCTGCCCATGGCAGGGGGTTGTAACTCGACGGTCTTTAAGGTCCCTTCCAACCCAAACCATTCTATGATTCCACAGTTCTATGATTCTATGATAAAGAGTCACTTTGGTTTCAGTTCTATATTCAGAAAATATAGAACCAGCCAGCTATATTTTCTGTTGGTTCAGAAACAAAGAAAATATACATAAGTACACTTTTATACATATTGCCATAAATGTATATGTATTATACATTTATTTTTATTGCTGAAATCTTAGCATTGAAACATGGAGAGAGGAATCACGTGCATACACATTGACAAACTCTCAGCAGTGAGGGCTAGATACACTGAGATGTGATTGTAGAGTCAGTTTGATCACAGATCATAGAATCATAGAATGGTTCTGTCAACCCTGTGACGTGCTTTTGCATGTAAAACAGTTGCACGGGTGTCAGGAAGAGGGCCTGCCAAAAACAGGGAGTGAAAGGTAGAATTGGGTGTGGAACTTGACCACAGAGAATCAGACATCGCATATTTTGTCTTGCAATCCTACGTGGTGCACTGCCAGGAAATCACAGGAAGACAGCCATATGTTCAGTCCACAAAGAAGGATATACAGTGAAAGGAAACAGTAAGTAAAAGTGGGCAAAGATATTTAACACTAGGATTTTCTATGATTCTGTTTCTGTAGAGAAAATCAGAAAGCTTCCTAGAAGAGTTATAACAGCTACCACAAAATCTGAACCTCTAACTTTTCTCTTCCACTCTGTGGCATCCTTGCATTCTGCCCCACGTCAGTTTTGTGTCCCCAAATACTAAAACTGTAGTCTATATCACACTATCCATTACCCTGAATCTCATCACTTTATTAAAAAAATATGATAAAAAAATTCTGGGGTTTTTTTTCTGTGTTTCAGACATATTAAAAATAAAAATTGTCTCTTTTATTTCAGAAGTAGGACAATGAAACAAATGTGGAGGGATGGAAGTCCTTTACAGGCACAGTAGCTGGAGTTATACACTTGTTTACAGAAAAAAACAGATGACCAATGCCCTTGCAACAAATATAATCAGCAGTTTCAATAGAACTTGCTTGTTAAACTGATTCATAGCTTTGCATGGTAAAATGACTTTATTGCCATTTATTACAGAGGGACGTGAGATAACAAGAGATGCTTTCTCTTTTCCTTTTTTTTTTTTTTTTCAGACAGTGGCATTATTTGTTAACAGGGTTTGATGATAGAAACAGCAAAGTCAGCTACAGCATGGATTAACATGAACAATAAACACTTCCTGAATCTTTCATTCAAAGCCAAAAGATGACAATCATGGTTTTGAACCAAGGGATGGAGGTTTCAAATCAGTTCGAGGGATAATTTCCAGAATGCCTAGAAAATGCCAGTCCATGATAGCTTAAATTAATTGCAAATAGCAAGTAATATATTCTTTGTTTGTTTTTTAAGAATAAAGAAGTACTTTGTAGGTGACTGATAAGTTTAGCTTAACTTGAATGTGAAAAACTGCAGTGCCTATTGAAGCCTAGATACATCTTACTGGAAAGAATTCAGATAAGCTATTGCTGTTTATGGATAGAAAGCAAGGTTAAAAAGTCACAATATAAAAGAAATTTATGCACATTAAGTAATTTCTGAAAATACATTTAGTTAGTCACATTTAACCTTCTTATTAATAAAACTGGCTGTATACACATAAGCTGAGTGAAAGTGCTATAAGTCCCAGGAAAAATAAAAAAAAAATTTCTCATGTGTTTTTTCCTAGTAAACAAGACAGTCTTCCAGTTAAACCTTATCCCACTGAGGTCACAGACCATGACTGGGAAGCAGACACAGCTGGTAACTTCACTTTGAATGCCAAGGGTCCAGACTGGGTGAACTGAAACGTGACTGTGACTGTTACCACAAGGTGTTTCTGGTCATACAGATCATCTCTCAGAAAAAGAGGCAAACACAGGTAAAGCAAAGAAGCATGCTAGTGGTATTCACTGCTCCAACATTAGATCAGCAAAGCAGCCAGTGGGACATTACAGGAGGGCAAGATGGCTTTATTTAAAGTAAAAACTTAAATAAAATGGATTTCACTCATTGCTCTCTCACAGTCTCACAGTCACAAGCACCAGGAAACCGTGGTGTTCAATAAGTGCGTTCACCAAGACAGAGGTGGGGTCTTCAAGTGTCCAGCCAACCATTGGGTTCTGCAATGCTTGTGTCTACCTGTTAAGTCCTTTGCAATGCCCTGGAGGACAAGGGAAGCCAGCTGCCAAGTCCTCCTCACCTCCCCAGGTTATCCTTAGGCTAGCAAGCATGTGCAGGTTTCAGGTATGCCTTTTTGAACCCTCTTGGAGCTGTAAGTGATCTCGATGGTGTCCCACCCGTGTGAATCATCAGGGTTTGGTCACTGTTCTTTGTCTCCAGACCCCTCTGTCCTGAGACACCAGAACACCTACCATAGAGGCAGATTATCCCACGCACTGCAGGCCTTTTGCACTCATGTTAAAAAAAATCCGATTCAAAATACACTAAGAAATGTGTTGCAAAAGAAGCATTCTTCTTCAGGAGAACTTTTGCATGATGTGGCGATCCTTTTGTACCATTCTTTCCTGTTTATGGATGTAGGACAACACATCACAGTTGAGACTTCTCTGCTTCTAGGCCCTTCAGAATAACTGAAAGCAAGTGAGAAAACCATCTGGGCTGCTTTAGCAGCAGCCCTAAAATTGGCAACATGATAAGAATAACATTTATGCAACCTTATGGACCCCTTCAGGCTCCTTCTAATTACCCTGCTGGGCAATATTGTTTTCTTCTTCTGATGAACTCACCCAGAGAATTTACTTAGGAAGAGCTATAAAGACCCATATGTACTATAGAATAAAATTACATTCAATTACCATTGGAAACATTTTACATCTACTGCTCTTTACAGCAACTAACAGTAGTGTTCCATCCTATAATGACTCGGTAATTGTGCTTTATCACTTTCCAAATGCAGTTTGCAGGGGTGGGGGATTCTGCATAGACTAAATCTTGACAAAAACCTATTTCTTACTTATTGATGTGTCTTGTGAAAGATAAGTGCAAAGGCAGTTATAAACGTATTTGTGCTTACACAGAAATATTACAGCAAGCAATTCCTCAATCTTTTGTAACCACAAAAAGGTAAATGAACTGACAAATGTCTTTATGGCCTCTATTTCCAGAAGTCGGTCCACTTGTTTCATTAGGTATCTGTACAAGGCCATTCACCAATACGTCTGATTGAGATTAAGATGTTCTCAAAGTTTATCTGTGTAGAGCAAAATCTGAGATTCCCTGGATGAAAACAGTTTGCACGTATGGCAAAGAAGAAGATAGTTGAATATGCAATATTAAAGAAATTGTTGCTGTTCAAAAATAGAAATATTTCTCTAACACCAGCTTGGCTCATATTTAAAATAGTTCAATATATAGGCAAAGCTTAGGTAGCTGTAACTCTTTTGGGTTTTGCTTTTTTCCCGTTTATCGTTTCCCTATTCCCATCGGATTGTATACAGTAAGCCTATCAACAGAAGCACATCGTTTCTACTGTCATTTCTGATGCTTTGTGAAAAGATGCATTCATTCTTAGCATTGCTGTCTACGGAAATGAGCTTAATGAAATCCGTCTAACAGCTTTTGATCCCACCGGTGCATATCAGCCGAAACTTACACAGAAATAGAAACCAGAAGGAATTACATTCCTGCCAGTGAAATGAACAGGAGTGTCAGGATGTTTCAGAAAAAAGTTTTTAGAGTTGCTTTTCCAGGTGCCTTCAGAGATGTAAAAGCAACAGCACAAACTTTTGTCCCGTTAGAGAACAGGTAGTGTACACAGAGAAAACTATAGCAGAACACCTGGAAATAAAGCATCAAGAATGAGAAAGAGAAAATTGTAGGTCCCCAACAGATGAAATTATTTGCCCAAAACCACACTTCTCCGGGTACCTAAAGAACTATCTCAATGCTTTCCGTGTCTTATGTTAGAAAGATTTTCTGTAAGATTTCATATCTTTTGGAGGGTTTTGCTGTGTTTGAAATATCACAAGAAGATAGTTCTAATAAAGTTCTGACAAGTGAGGTGGGAAATATAAAGACACAAAAGTATTATTCCAGCACTATATAGTCAGAAAATATATTCACTCTGGGAATGCCCAGTGTTCTGGCTCATCCTTTCTTCATCTGCACCTTTTCACTTGTCTTTGATGTAAGTGATCAAACTTTGATGCAAACAAATCTCCACAATAAAGTGTTTTCTTGATGTTCCACTGTTTTATGGCTCTTCCTTAATTTGTTTATTGACTTTACAAATAGCTCCAAAGAAAGATTTCCTTTTAAAAAACAGAACACCATCCCAGGAACAGTTTAACTTATCTGGTCAAAAGAATCACTAAGTGCATTTAAAACTAGTGGAAGACATTTTTAATTATGTTCACAAACCTCAAACTATTAACAGCAAACTCTTAATTGTAGTAGTTCTGAAAAAACTACTGATTGCATTCCTCATAGTTGTTCAGCCAGCCATGGATGTATTAACCAGTCACTGGCACTCTCCACCAGTATAAGATGATGAATGACACACACACTCTGAATCCATATGTATTTTTGCTTAAATTAAAAATAAATACCAATCATTCCTACTTTCAATTCACTTGTTTGCTAAGCATCTCTGGTGCACACAAACCAGGATTCCTTCAGAGGAAACTAAATCTGAAGTTCTTCTCTGGCTGTACCCAGATGCACGGCACATGCCCCATGACTGGTGGGAATATAAGTGTACAAGCTAAGGGGGGGTTTCAGTGGGTTTGAAACACATGATTAGTAGAGGTGCTCGGTCCAGGGGCTTGGCTAAATCTGAAAATAAAAGTCCCAGCTCCATATAGCGTTAAGAGGCCTCAGACACAACTGCTTTTACCTGCAGAACTGCTGCTGTTGAGCCACTCTTTAATGCTTACACGGACATATTGGACAATAACATAAAGTTATAGTAAAAAATCTGATTGTGGTCCAGCTTTCTAAATAATAATAACACCTGTCTTTATTCTAGCTCCTCTCAATGTATTTCTGCAACTGCTTCACAGAGGATGACAATGTTGTACTCCTCACTCTAACAACATAAAAAATAAAACACAGAAAGGAGATGAGCCAGCAGTCCAGGGCAGAGGTGGCAGAACTGAAATTTGAAGTCCACAACTAATTCTAAATCTCCTGGGCTTATACCAGAAATAGTAAATTGAAGTTGAAAATGACAATTTCAGGCAGGATGGTGTGAGGAACAACATTACAGGTCGTGTGTAATCTTACAGGAAAATCGGCATGTGAACTTAGCTATCTTTTTATTTTCATGTAGAACCACCAGGATTTATAGCATTTTAATAAAATACACTTATTTTAAGATATTCTTTTTATAACTATGTTTTACATTGTTAGTGTGTTGTTTTCTTACTAGTACTCTGCTTTGTTTGATCCCAAATTTGCTTTACATGTAAACACAGCATAAAACTATCTGCAGGACTACCAAACTGCCAAGAAATTTTGCCTATTAGCATATCAATCAGCAGATTTATGATAGAGAATTAGTAATACCCTTTTCAACATGTATTTTTTGCAAACTGGCAAGACATTTAATTGGTCAGCACACTATATCATACTTGATAGATTTGTATACCCACAGTTGCTGGGTCATAGAACGTAAATATACATTTATTTATTTTGTGAGATTACTTTCTTCAAATATGATTTTTCAAAATGATTGTTCAATTAGAATTATCTTCTGAATTAATTATAATAAGTTGATAAGATCTTTTGCCTTTATAAGTCAAATGCCTTTCATCAAAATATAATCTTGTCAGACAGACTGCTTTTAAAACTGGCATAACTCCTTTAGATATTATAGTAATTTTTTTTACATTACTAATCAAACAAAATCAAAAGTATTTTGATATCCATATTTCTATTTTACCTATTAACAAGAGAGGAACTCAAATTGTGAGATATTTGATTGCATTATAAGCCAACAATGAATGTTTCATTCCTGAAAAAAAGGGACCCTGGAAGACATATAGGAACTGATCTTAATGGGAGCAAATGATGATATTTAGTCTTGCAGGTTTTCTCTAGAGTCCCTGTTGCTTCATAAGTAAGTTGCTTTGGTATTCATATTGCACTGAATAATGAAAGTGCTCATATTAATATAAACTGCATAAATGGTGTAACAGACCACAGTAAATTACTACTGAAATACTAGCTTACAAGTATATAAGGCTGATGAATTGTTTAATACTGTTAAAATTAAGGAAGAGATGGAACTGGAAAAATCTGGAAATAATATTATTTCTTAGCACACATTATTTATTTTATATTATCTTCATCTATTCTTCTCTGCAAGAGTGATCTTTTATGTAAAACATTATTCTGAATACTAGGAAAGGTAGTAGTGGGGAAAAAAAGTCACAGAAACAGAGAAGCTGAGGAGGGAAGGCCCTCTGGAAACTGCCCAGTCCAAACCCCCTACTCAGAGCAGGGTGAACTACAGCTCAGGGTCTCGTCCAACCAGGGTTTGAGTATTTCCAATAAAAGAGACTTCACAACCTCTCTAGGCACCCTGTGACTGCTCACCCATAGAGGAAACCTAAAAATTCATTGTCCTTGGATTTCAATCACACATGTTATTAATTTCTCATCTAAATAACTGTGAGTGACTTCCTAGTCAGTGCCTTTCAAAACCACAGTCTGATGTAAAAATCAATTTACCAATGTATTGACAGCCAGCATGAAATCAGATAGGGAAGCTGTATTCCAGGTTTCTCATTGAAATAAGCAGGAGGAATCTGTTATACATTCATGCCAGAAAGAAGGTAAATAATCTGAAAGATCTTCAAAGGATAGCTTTTCATAAGTGAAATTGTGGCATGTTACCAGAAACAGAGGGATGCCAGCACTCTTGTTAGGGCACATTTTATACACAGGGATCAATGGTTCCCAGTCGGCTTCTCGAGAAGTGGTCATGCAGCCACAAAATGGGGTCACAAACCCTCAGTAGTTCAGGAGATGCTATTTTCCTAATACCTTTGCGAATGTCAAGAACTATGACAGGAAGTAGTTAGTCCTGTTTCTATTTGGGCTATGAAAATTATCCAACCAGGAGCTTCTGGAATCATAGAATCATAGAATGGTCCAGGCCAGAAGGGACCTCCAAAGGTTATCTGGTCTGACCCCTCCGCAGTCAGCAGGGATACCCGCAACTAGACCAGGTCGCCCAGGGCCTCATCAAGCCTCACCTTGAACGCCTTCAGGAAAGGGGCCTCAGGTACTTCCCCGGGCAACCTGTTCCAGTGTTCCACCACCCTCATAGTAAAGAACTTATTCCTAATATCCAACCTAAATCTGCCCTTTCCCAACATAAAGCCATTGGCCCTCGTCCTGTCACTGCAGGCCTTTGTAAACAGACTCTCTACCCAGCCTTCCTGTAGGCCCCTCTCAGGTACTGGAAGGCCGCTATTAGGTCTCCCCAGAGCCTCCTCTTCTCCAGGCTGAAAAGATTGGGAAAGATCAGACCATTCTAGGCTTCCCTCTTTTTTAAGATTATATTGTCTCTGTGCAATCAAATCCAGAACTCAAAAAAGGCAGTATTGAAGAACTGCTATATATGAAGTAGTATATTAGAGGTCCACTGGTATCATTTGTGTCTGCTGAAAGAGACACAGTAAACTCTATGAATGCCTCTAAATTAATGATTTGAAAAAAAAACTAAAGTGGTACCTTTGTGTCATTCAACTAAATGCAGTTATACACAGCTTTAAAGGTGTAGTTGTGTGTATATTTATATATACACACACATATATACGTGCACGTGTATTGGGTTTGTTTAGATGTGTAGGCCTTGTGATCACTTCAATTTATGCATATATCTAAAAAAGCTCATTTTTTCAACAACTTCCATACTACCCATACAAATATTATCAAAATACCTGAAAGCATTTAAAAACTTTTTTCTTAAAGGAAAAATAAAAGTGTTCACAGTTCTTCTGAATAGAAGCCATTTTGCAATTGCAGTTCTTTGTGTGGGGTACCTGATGTCTGCTGAGTTAGTCTGCAGAGGAATCGTGCTTCCTCTTCAGTTGTTGTGAAGCTTCTGTAATTGCAGGCCTTTGGGTTAAAACCTGTATTCAAATCACATTCATTATCATTCTCATTCCGATTTGTTTTCCAACTCCAGTGCCGTGTTGAAACCCCACTTAAATTGAAACCACTCTGAATGATAGGTTCTCTGGAAACAGTTTGCTGCTGTCGTGATGCAACGGCTATTGCATACCATACTGTA
This sequence comes from Tringa tobata, assembly GCA_033628505.1. Classification (NCBI taxonomy): domain Eukaryota; kingdom Metazoa; phylum Chordata; class Aves; order Charadriiformes; family Scolopacidae; genus Tringa; species Tringa tobata. The sequence goes on from JAHREE010000278.1 coordinate 1,770,303, forward strand.
CCATTGCAAGAACGGTAAATGAAAATATTCTATCAGTGTTGGCTTATTTTATAAAGAAAGAACAGGGAGTAGGGTGTTCTTTATACTTTCTAAAATAAAGCATACAGACAATTCATTTTCTGATACAAACTCAGATTTCATATAAAAGGCAGAATCAGATTTTATACCTATAAACAGGGGAAATATATCACAGTATAAAAATGTTTATGTGAACCATCCACTTCTAATCCTCTTTTTTGGTAGTGATTTTAATATTGAAAGCAGAGGAAGGAACAAAAATTAGATGCATAATTCTAAACTCTGTTTTGAATGACTGTCGAACTACTGTCTAAGATTGCAGATAATCCATACCTGATGTCTTAATTCAGGGTCAGCTGTTCCCTGAAAAAGAAATAAAATGAAAGAATAGGAACAAAGAAAAAAGTTGAGGAACTTGAATGAAGAAATGGAACACAAAGTCCCTCATTTGGATTATTTATTTTTAAATTCCTTTGGACTAAAAATCAATGTATAAAAATTAAACTAAATTGACACAGATGTAGCACAAGAGAACAGGCTCGGGAACAGAACAAAAATATTCAGGTTATGTGATGAAATTAATAAAAAAAACCCACCTCGTTTTCTATTGAAAAATCTTGGCAGACACCAAGTTTCATTTCATAGAGCAGTACAAAACATGTGGTCAAAGGTCCACTGATTTTGATGTAATTCTTGCTATCCACTTCAATGAGTCATGTATTTAACCTTTAATGATTCAAATATACTTAAGGCATTTTTAAAAAAGTTAAGCTTTGTAGTTGCCAACTACAAAATAGAATATGTACTGACCAAGTTTTCTTAGGTATCTAGAAGAAAACCTAACACTGCTCTGAAGAAGGCTGAGAATGGCCTTCTCTAATGAACTGGAAACCTGAATACCCAATTTAATAACAGATTTTTCAAATTTTAAGCCAATTTGAATACATTACTCAGGATTTCAGATTCTTTCTATCCCATTAGAATTGATAAATTAAAGAGTAAAAATAAAGAGTGCTTTATTTTACCACATTACACCTACAGCTATACCTCTGTACCTGCTCAGAAACTAGAGCATTACAGTCTGCCATATAAACAGCAGTTAGGTAATCTTATTATTAAAGATCAATGTAAACATTAAAAAATGCTAAGAACCACATATAAGTTAATGACTCAAAGTCAGATATAATTTTTTTAAAAGAGCAAACAACGACTATAGTCAGATGCAATTTTTTTTTCACAAAGGATCAGCATTTCAACAGTTGTAGTTGATTTATCTTAGTAGAGGAGAATATTCTCGCAGTATAGATGCAGTGTAGCAATCTACAGAAATAGTTTAAACTAGGAAAATGCCAAGAATGAGAGTCTTCCAAGATTTTTGTGAAAATACTACTATATATAAAAATTTAAATTATAAGAAAGAATTCTCAGAGTGCTCTTAGAAGATACGGATGTTGCTCTGACTCAACAAAACATTTGCAAATGTGTTCAAGTCTCTCACTGTTCTGAAAGCTACCATATGAAACAAGGGTGTTAGCTGAATGTTGCTCTGGAAAGCAATTTGTTAGCAGAAAAATATTGCAGGGAAAACTTCTTTTTTTAGCGCAGCTCACATTATCTGCATCTGCCAGAGCTTCTGTGCTGTGTGCTGGTGTCTGTGGTGAGGCCACAGAGGAGAACAGGAGGATGAGGTGATGAAACCAGGATGCCCGTGAGGCACTGCAGAACTTTGTTGGACAAGGATTAGTTTTGAACCAATTCCCAAGCAACATGAACATGGTTATTCACAGTATTCAACAGCGTTTGAACCTTCCCCAAGCCAAAGCATTTGCTTGCCCTGAAGGATATTTCTGCAGGAGAGAGGGGAAGAGAGGAAAGGGAAAACATCAGTTCCAGGTTAAAAGAACCTGAAGTGTGTTCTCTACTAATACCACTTCTAGAGAATATCAGCTCATTTATAAATTAGTTTCATCTTTCTGGTCTCCTTGAAATCTGCTGTTATCACCACTATCTAGTCTTAATGGCTTCATTTCAGGGGGATTTTGTTTGTCCTCAGCTTCCTTTCCTGTGAAAATCATTACTGGTCTGTGCAGGGACAGGTAATGAGGAGCCCCTGATGTGAGAGCAGATGCTCCCACCAGCAAGTCAGCAGAGCTCATCAGTCTTGTCTGTGTTATAGAAGGATGTGTCCTTTTAGGGACTTCTGCCACCGTAATCTATATCCTGCCAGTTCCAACTCCAGAAAGAAAACAGGGATTTACTTCCAACAAGTCACATAAGGCTTTTTGCAAAAGTCCATTTGTAGTAAAGGCGTATCACAGCAGAGAAGGACTTGCCAGCAAAAGGAATTTCGCCACAGATACCTGTCATCTTTCTTAAGTTTGTATCCATAAAGGTGGGGGAAAAAATGTTATTCTATTTGTGGTTAATACTTAGGCTTTACAGCCTGCCTGGTCTTGTATCATATGAGCAAGCTTCAAGATGTTTTCATTATCAAGTGACACTTAAGTCTAACCTGCTCAAATAAAATAGATCTTTGGTAGACTCTGTGCAGGTAGGAGTAATATACTCTTATTTTATGTGTAACGAAAGTTTGTACAATGAATATAGATTGAACAAAGAAGTTGTGGGTTTTCCCCTTATTGTATACCGACACATAGAAGTGGTAAAAATTACCACTCTTTTTTTCTCTGTGTGTTACCGTAATTATGCAATTTCCATTATCACTTCTAAAACAGAATGTCAGCAACTTTGGCCAATAATCCAGCACTGCCACTGTTCTGCAAATAAGCAGCTCCAGCATCTGATTTTTTACTATGGTCTGCAGTGCTGGATTCCTGCCTAAGATCTGACCCTCACCTCTCTTAATGAACATAAACTCATTCTATGTGACTGTCATTCTTGCAATTTTATTTTTTCAAGTAAACCAAAATTAAAGGTGTTGCTAGCATCATCGTTTTTCATCATCCTGTCATTTTCTTCTAAATTCTTTCTGTATCTCTGTCTTGTACACTGAAAGAGAGGAGTTTATTAAGTACATATATTGTAACTCTGACACATTTGTGGTTTTAACCCAATTATTATGCCCTGTGCATGAATCCATTCAGCTGCAAACTTAGAACATTATTAAAGAAGTTAAGCAGTTATAAGATTTCCTGCTTAGACATACTAATGTAGAGCCAGTATAAGTCTTGTCTGAACAGGATATATCTTTATATTAATAAAATAGCCAACTTTTACATGAAGTTCAAGCTCCACAAAAAGAACAATATTTTGGCCTCCATTTATATCACTGAGAGCTCCATAAGTTTAATGGGCTTTCACATGTGTAAACAGGACAGACGTCTGGGCCAAATCCAGCTCTGGAATAATAGCTCCATTGCCTTTAGTTCTGGCTTTCACCCAACATGCATAAACGGGGACCTGGTGGAGATTTTTCCTAGTATTTTAAGATTTTATATCTGCTGTTTTCCAACAGGATTTCTGGAGAGAACAAGTCAAATGGACCTTTTTTTAGGCAAATCCTGCTTTTCAAACAATGGTATTAATGTTACTTCTCTATGAACATTCTAACTTGATATCCACAAGCTAAATACTACATGTTCAGAAAAAAAGGTTTAAGTCACTTTTCACTTTAAAACTTGTTGCAAATCCAGATTTTCTGGGGATGGAGCCTGTTTAATAGATCTCTAACAGACTACTCAAACCGCAGTACAAATAATCACTTGTACTTCTGGAAAGCTACAGCCAACATGTCTTTTCCATTAGGTTTTTTGCATAGGTGTATGAGGCTTTAGTAGCTTCTGGTAAATGTTACTTATGGCAGAGAGTGTTTGTTCTAATCCAAACCAATATGCTATATAAAGGTTAGTGACAAAGATACTGGAAAATTCTTCATTTCTATGATTATACCCTAATTTTAGAAGGAAATAGCTTCTTTCTGTATTATAACAGTGTCATATACTATTCTGAGGATCATAGTAAACAATATAAAGCATCTTAAAAACAAATATCACCTGTATATTACCTGAAGTTTTTATTTGGAAAGTCCCCCGCTGCCTTTATAGCATTTCCAAGTTATCTCGGTCTCCAAGATGCTCAGTTTTCAAAGAAAATCACTAAAATGTAGGCAGTTGTCTGTACAATCAATACAGATAATCAGTACAACTCTAGGAGTTCATTATTTGAACAGTCTTGCACATATGCAATGGCCGCGTACCAATGAATGTTTACATCTCAAAAAAAAAAAAAAATTATACCCTTGCAACAGAAAAGAGGAAACCAACTAGATCATTACAAAGACTGACAACTTGTTTTTCACAATCCTTACAAGGTTTCTTCCAGGGATAAAGTTACAGTGAGTCACTCACAGACTGGAACATGGAGAAACATGACAAGGAACATGACAAAGGTGGAACAAGACAAGAACAAAAGCCAGTGGCAGAGAATGAGAATGAAAGCAAGACTAGAAGCAAGCAGTTTTAAAGTTTAACACTCATCTTGTTGCCCACACTGATCTTTACGGACGCAATCAAGAAATTTCAGAGTTTTTCTTCCTTTTATATATAATATCCCCATTTTCTCAGTGTGATGAGTTGACAGAAAGCTGCAACTTCACGGTAGTTGGAAATACAGTTTGTAAGAAAGCAGAGGCTATGGGGTTAAGCACTGATCTTTTTATTTTTGATTCGGTAGAACTGTTAGTGTAAGGAGACAAGGAAAAATTCTGTCTAAAGCTTTAAAGCAAGCCTGATCTTTAAAGGAGAAAATGGATTGAAAGCTCCATATGCAGCATTTGTCATGTGTAATGAAATCCAAATATCTCATTTGGAACCAGACTCTGTCTCATCTTTATACATATGGCATCAACACCACAGCTGTACATTGCCAAGCAGTGACTATTTCACCCTCTCCAATGAATGTGAGAGGCAAGGTCCTCCTATAACGGTCATTACTTAACTTTTAGTTTAACTACAGCTGTGGTAAATCTCACACCCCCCAAAATGTGAGGCCTTTAGAAGAGTTGTTTACAGTAGTATTCCTGCTGCTATTCTTCAGTGCTGGAAAACATATGGGTTGAACTATTCTTAGCTTTTAATACAAAAAAATATGAAAGTTAATGAAAACCTGACACCATGTATTTCAAACTATAAAATTAAAATATTGTACTGTAAGAATATAGTGTCACTTCTATATTATGTTTAGTCTGGTATCAGGCTCCTGCTAGACACCAGTAACCATTGTTTCAAGGTAAGATGCATGACAACAGAGAGATAGAAACATAGAATAGTTTGGGTTGGAAGGGACCTTAAAAGGTCATCTAGTCCGACCTTCTTTCAATGAGCAACCTCATTACTTTCTACCTCTAGTGCTTTGATAACAAAAATGTATTAAATTATCATGAATACATATTTATGGAACTAAATTTTAATAACAGATATAGCTGTAGACAATTAAAGTTCAAGTGGAAATTGAACTTCATGTTTATTAAGAGCAACATCAAATAAAAAGCTGAGAATGAGGCAAATTAATAGATACAATAAAATAAAACATTGAATATTTTTTATCCAATTGACATCTTTGGAATATCTGATTTACCTTAGCTTAGAAGCCAAAAGTCATGTATTTATTTATATTTCAGAATATAAATCAGAATTCATCCTGGCAAGATCTGAAATAAACCTACTTTAATTTCTTCATCAACAGAGGCAAAAAGGACTCTTGAAATTGTTAGTCATATAAACTGTGTAATGAGAAAAAAATTTTCTGTGGCATTGAAAAAATGATCATCTATAACACTAGTATATTTCTGAGCTGTATGAGTTATCCTCCATGGAACATATTAAAAAGAAGGAATAGATTTTGAATTGTTCTGCTCTGTTTTGCAGGCCATAAAGTCCATATTCACAGACTAGTAATAATTGCAACACTCAGTGTTACAATGCTTATGACAGATGAGGCAATCAACATTGTTTAGTTAAATTACTGTTTCCTAGATAACTGAGTAGTAGCAGTAGTAGTAGTGGTGGTGAAAATGGTATTGACATAAGTCTCAGCCAATCGGTAGGCAGTGTTAGAGAACAGGATATTTCTGAAATTCACTCTCCCATGCTTACAATACGGTACAAAATGTTGGGTCACCTACAGAAGACTGGGTCACTCATTCTTTTCTTCTAAGAAGTAAGCAGAAGAGGACTTGGAAAAGGTATTCAATTTTCCATAACTGTCTGAAAACCAGATCAGTCTCCACAGTAACAGGAGAGCTGTTTCTGGCTTACTCCTTATTTAAAGAGATTCAAGTCCATCCATCTTCCTTTTCCAAAAGAGTAGTGTAAATAACAAACTAGAGAGCAACCAGGAGGACTCCATTTATTTTGGGATAGAAGATTCTGGGGTCTATAAAGAAAGGCAGTAGAAGTTTACAGCTTAGGACACAGACAGGAGACAGATACCAGCATCAAAAGAATTTTAATATTTTTTTCTCATGTTATCCATGTATTATAAACTAGAGATATAAACCTGAATCAAACATAAAAAACTTAACTTAAAAGCAGGCAGGAGCATTGATGTTTATATTCTTTCAATTCAGTGACCTAACTACTGCATCATGTGCCTTATTTCAGTGTCCAGAACTGGATTTTATTATTAATTATTATTTTACAAACTATAAGAAATTCATTATAATTTAATTGTCAAGCAGGATTCACTACACCATTTCTCAACACTGTTGCTTTATTTGTCAACAATAGAAATCTCACCTTTTTGTTGTGAAATAGAGGGGCACCAGTTAAACTCATCAGATGTATCACAGGCACTCATATAATTAGAATCAAACATTACTATCCCTATGAGAAATTTATTACATCAACAAAATATGCTTGTTCCTAAAGTTTATCAGAGGATGTTATATGTCAGCAGGGATTGACTACAGAATTGTTAATCCCTTCCCTCTTTTTATGTATCCAAATTTTCTGTTGGTGATAATCCTTTTCTTTTTTTTTGACAGAGTTCATTCTATCAGTTAGTATGACAGTATTGTGAAAAAATTTGCTCACATGTTGCTGTGCCTAACTTATTTTGACCTTCCCAGGGTCAAGAGATGTGAGGTTGGCTAGCCCTCCAGAATTTACAGCTTTCATATACCATTAAGTAGTTTGTTTTTAATGAAAATGGAAACAAGATTACTAGTTGGAATAAAAATATGAAATCTGTTCTACAAAATGATGGTATTAGGAAGAGCTTTTGCCCCACAGACTTTCACACAAGAAGCTAGAAATCTCTTAAAACATCTTGAACTACCAAAGGAGCTGTGCGAGAATAGTTGTTGATGAAGAATATAGTTTCTGACTAAACTTTATTGGAAGGTGATTTTTCAGTTTGAAGTTTTCACATGGGACTTTTTAGCTGTTCCAGGAAAGGCTGATCAAATCTGTGAGCTGACTCTTAGCAAAGATAAGATAGAGTGAGAGATGTTTTGGTCCAGAGAAGAAACTTGTTTACGATTCTTCATCTCCCTGACAATCTCCGTCTTCATGCTGCCTTCAGCATAGTCTGACACTTCAGACCCCATGTCTGTAAACAACTCAGAAACGGTCAGCTAAAGAAATATAAAGACAGAGATGGAAATACTGGTTTTAGGGGTAGGAGAACAAATAGATCAGAAGAATAACATTTCATATATGTAAAAGAAAACATAAGTCATAAAATCAGACATAATGTGAAGTTGGAGACCAATGAAGAAAGAGCAAGGTGTAATAGTCTGCTAGCAAATATATAACAGCACAATCAGATCCTGAAGTGAGGGAGAAGAAGGTATCAACATCATATTCCTCCCAGCAAAGGACTCCACATGATGAAAACTTGCTGCAACACACATGGATACAGACACACACACTAAGATGAAGCTGTCAACCTTAGGACACAGAGGAGCAGCGGAAAGCTGAGCATAACACAGGGAAAAGAGTTAGATACTAGAAAGTGCATATACAAAAAATTTAGCTGTATTATCAGAACTGAGAATTTTGTCTTTATAGAGATATTGGTTTCTTTATTTCATTTTTCTTTATTTTTCTGTAAGAACCAGATCTGGACTAGTAATGATTCCTGGTTAGGCTATTATGATTTCATCAATACTAATGAGTTATTGACTTTATGTATTAGGTGTGTTACATTTTTTGCATAAAGCAAGATTTTGAGGATACTACAAATTACATCAAAGAAAAAAGTCATAAAACGCTCACACCTTCTTAAATTACCTTCAGATTACTTATGGTAGAAGGTAAAATAAAACATATCAAGTATGAAACCAAGATCCGAGGAACTGAGATTGACAGTGTCTCAAGAGACAAAAGAGGCACCTTAGATTACTTCATAAAAATGGAAGAGTAGTTCAAAAACCTGAGGGGAAAACCAACACTGAAATAATTTGAAAAAAATATCTATGTGCTATGATGTTATGGTGTTTCTACCAAAAAAAAAAAAAAAGAAAAAAAGTCAAAAGATTGAACCTGTCAACAGGTTATTTAAGGTTTTTGAGTAATTCCTGGGTGGAAGGATGAAACCAAAAAAAGTTAGGGTATGTCTATAGCTGTAGGTGGTAATCACATTTTCAGACAACTACGCAAAATGGCTGCAAAGTAATGATTGTGCTATTTCTGCGATGGGGCAGGAATACAGTAAACTTCTTTCTGTCATCTGTAATGGTCATCTGTAATGGTCATTGTCTTGCCCCTCCTCTACACGAAAGCAATAGAAACTACTCTTTTGAAAGACTTTCTTAGATCTATTTGCTATTATACCTACATTCATTACCTTAATCTCTTTATTTTCTAATGTGATCACACTTGAGCTTCTTTTTTATTTAAGGAGGGTAGTCGTTTTATTAGCTTCTTGTTTGTTTGCTATTCATCATCTAAAAGGGAGTGTTGCTTAACATACAGAATGACTGTAATTCTGAGAGTGGCTGTGCCAAAGCTATTGATCTAGTACAATCAGCACTGCTGTATTAAAACTAATGACCTCGGGAAATGAATCTGGTCCAAAGCAGTTTAAAAAACTGGTCTATTTCTTGCTGACTTTTGTCAGTATAACAAAATTTTAGTCCAGACACGGAAAAAGAGGAAATAGAAATTACTATATATTTTGCTTTCCTTAGTTTTCTACAAGCCCTCATCAAAATGAACTATTTCAGCCATCATCATTGTAGAACCTGAGCACTTTATAGTATGACTCTTAAATCTGACAACCTATTCCTACTCTACACATCTGGAATTGATATGACTATTCTGTCAAGGGAGTTTTCTGAGAATTAAGTATATGTGGGATTATTCACCCAAGATCAACTTTGGATCTTCAAAAACTCTAATTATTGTCAACCTTGAATTCTCTCTCAGTTTTTGATAGTAAAGTTCTTTAACTATCTGAGATTGTGATGTAACCTCGGTTTATGGATAGTCAGAGATCTGGTTCCAAGATTATGTCCAGTTTTATAAGGTTCTGAAAAAGAATTATTATCTTCCTTTGTATCTTGATGTTAAATCCAATAAAATTTCTCAGGACATGCTTCATCCATAATCATAAAGATAAGTAACTCTCTTGATAAAGTGACTGGATTTGTTTGATTGGTTGGTTTGGGGGTTTTTTTTTTTCAAGCATAGTTACTGATAACATTTTATTTAGCATTCAACTAGTTAAAGAACGCAAACTAGAAGACAGAGATCTCAGAATGATTTTCTCATCCTTTGAGGAGGCTAAAATGAAGAGTGTCTGAAACTCCAGAGACATGAGCATATGAAGTAATAGATGCATGTTCTGCATAAAACTATTCCTCTCTACAAAACACCAGCTAAAATTCAATTGGTAAGAAGGACCCAGAAATGTTGATTATCCAAGTAGTTAAAATAATGTTAGTTATTTCCAGTGTGCCTTATATTTTCAGTCCTAAGTACCAAATGTTCACTTTCAAAGCATATGTTGATTTTAACTGTGGTTAAGCTGTAGCCTTCAGTGACTAAGTCTGCTCTGAATAAGAGAGAATATACACATATGGTTTCCCTGGAAGAGAGCATGAAAGGACTTATCACTCTGAGAAAATGTTTGTATGCTGGTTTTCCTCTGTTTCTGGAAAAGGTAATTTCCATTAGGCTAACATTTATTTTATTACTAATTTTCCCATACTCTTTTCTTGTTTGCATCAGTTTTATGTTCAAACACTCTCCTATATAGCAGGAAAAATAATATATTTCAGGCAATTGCTCCCTCATCATATTCTGTAAAGTATTAGAAATGTACAGAGCAGAGGGAGAGGTATCAATATATCGACAAAGTAGAGGGGAGTTGTATTAGATTTCTTTAATATATAGGAATAAGTTCTTGTATTTTGCAAATACAGACCCTGGAATATAAAAGCAAAAATCTGAAAAACTCAATTAAAATGTCTTTTTCTGGATGAAGGGGAAAAATGGAGAATATTTTAGTGAACTGCATAGGTGGTAGCTTTGGGTTTATTCTCTGTGGAAACTGAAATTTTAAATACGCTTTTAAAAAAGCTAATCTGCGAGAGCATTGTACCAAATATGTCCAGGAAACAAAAAGGATCTTCTATCAAAAAAATCAACATAATTGCAGGAGACAAGTGAAGACAGGCAAAAAAGTATCTCAGACATGAAGAAGCAGCTTCTTGCAATGAAAAGAATGGTTTCAAGTTATCAGCTGTAGAAAATTCAACAGAGAGTTCTGGCTGGCTCAGGAAATGAAATTTCCTATCACTGATAATAAAGGCATATGAAGGTTTTCTTGTGAGAGAAAAAGGAACTGTTTAAGGATTCTGTTTTTATTATCATAGATTAAGCTATAAATTAAGATACTATTTTGAATATTAAAAACCATGAATAATAAGTATTGTAATGAATTAAATAAACCTTTTCAAATGGCATCATCTATTAAAATTTTTACAGTTTTGTCCATCATTTATTACTGTGGGTCAAATTCTACTTAATCTTTATTCACAGACACTGCTCTCCATCATTATGAGTTTTGCTCATCTATATTGGAACAACCAAATTTCACATACAATATTCAGTTCTCCGTTCTCCATTAAAAACCTGCTAACAGTGCTGCTTGCACAGAATCACAGATACCAGTGGCCACTTCCTGAATGTAGTTTCTGGGACTTGGCTATGAAGTGAGGACCTTAGTTGAGGTTTAGGCATGGATTAACATCTCCTTTTGCACTGCATCTTATTTTCCAAGAAATTAAGTAATTCCTAAGTAATTCAAGTATTTTCCATATAAACTGTTGAGCAGGTGCTTATTCAACTATATATGAAATATATTAGCATATCCTGCATTATGTCAGGTAAGTTTATATGTAAAATAATACCATTTACCAAGTTACTAAGGGTTTTTTCAGTATCACCTTTCCTGCCCCCTTCGTATTGCAATAAACTTATTTTTTGTAGCCTCCTGAGATAGTAGATAAAAATAACTGGCATTGGATCAAATTCCAAAGATTTTCATTCCTGGTTTTGATGTCAATAGGATTGGGGTAGGAAAATCACTGACGAGAAGAAGACGACTGTGAACAGTGCTTGAAAGTCTTATCCAGTCCTTGTCCAGTCATTATACTTTGTGCTTTAGAAGTTTTTAACTCGGCCTCTGTCGTATCTACCAAATTGGGGTTTATCACACACATTGATTTGAGGTGCCACACTGAACTTAGCCAAGGGTAGAATTTAACACCATGAATTAAAAGCAATATTAGCCTTGTGTTGCCTGACCTAAAAAGCAGAGACATCAGACCTCCAGGGAACAGAATAGACAAGTAAGAAAACTGTGCAGTATTATGAAGAGAAAAGTCAAATAATGAATTAATCCTTGGATTTCTTTTCTGGAAGTTGCTGATGGAGTGCTCAGAATAGTCAAAGAGCCTTTTTATTCATCCTGTTTCAGGACATGGACATTAGTTCAGCATGTCTGTACTTTAAGAACTAAGAAGCTCCTTAAAACAGAGGGTCTAAATGAAGCTCCCTCGATGCTGTGTGTGGTGACACAGCACCTTTACTAAGCCTGGCTGTGACAAATGGTGAGGCTCTGAACTTTAAAGAACAATGGACAGGTTTGAATTATTGTGCTTTACCCAGTTAAAAATAGGGAGAATAGCCATTCTCATCCATAAGAATCTGCCCCTTCATATAACTAAGTTCTGGCAGACTACATACAGCAGGTGTATTTTAATTAAATTTCTCCTCTATTACATCAGGAACAGTATGCAGTCTCTGTGGCTCTTCTCCACCTATCCCCCCCCCTCCTCCCCCTCAGTCTCTAAGTAGCTGAGATACTCTCTGGGAAAAAGTTAGACAATACCTGCAAGTACAGACTAGAATTCACTAGAAGATCTTTAAATAAAAGTAAGCCATGGGAAAATATGCCTTTTGATGAACCAAAATGTTGTATTTAAACAGTTAGTTCATGGAAAGTAGACAACTTTTGGTCCTGATCTATGGATTTCATTTGGCAGCACTTTCTGAAATCTAACTATGAAAAAAATATCTCAGAACTAGTTTAGAATTTAGTCTTTGAAATAATTTTAACATATTATTTAAGCTCTATCACAGATAATTCAAACACTTGTAAAATATATTTTTACTAGCTGATTTATTCACTAACATCTACTGGTGTTTTCGAGCTCATAAAAAAGTAATCTTATATATATTTTGCCTTCCTGGTTGCTAAGGATCTGCATAGAAAATAAAATCCCTATTATGTTGAAAAACACAAGACAAGAACTTCATGGCACATTAATGACATTAATTTAATGTCAACCTGGAAACTATGTTTTAAAATATAAGCTAGGACTTAAGTTTAAAAGTGAATGATATAACATAAATGGAAAAAGAAGTAGGCACTAGGACAGTATCACAAAATAAACGAACTTGAACAGCTAAATACAATCATAGTTTTTGCCCCAAATGAATTGCTACACTATTACTTTTGACTCATTATGACAACATTTCCTTTCTTTTTTTTTTAATTTAATTTCCTTTCCTTTTTTAAAATTTCATTTCCTTTCATTTCTTCACTGAATCTAATCCTTTCTAATTTCTCTTAATGTCCCTACCTTTATGGAAAAATAAATAAGTAAAATATCCCAAACTCCTCAAATCTACAAGAAAAAAGCAAACTGACATTTCACAGAGATTCTGTATTTGCACATGAACTGTATTTTTATGGAAACTACAATGATGAGGAATCAGGATGTGTGTTTAAAATCTTTTTTTTTTTTCTGTAATCCACTAACTAACACGTGATCTGCTTTTCTTTGGTTGCTTGTTTTGGGAAAGTGGGACTAAAACAAGCCCAGAAAAAGATATTGGAATAGTTTGTCTCATAACCAGAATCGTTTCAAACATATTTTAAAGTTTATTTTCATTTCCATCACATGGAAGTTCAGTTTATTCACATGACAGTTTAACAGGATGAACCATTCTTGAAATTAAATATTTTGTAAGTGAATAATAATAAATGACCACAAGTGAAAGTGAATGAAAAACAATAAAAATATATTTTAAGCCCAAAGCAAATTCCAACGATAGCCATTTCATTTACATCCTGAATTAATGCAAGTTTATTTTGAGCTGTTCTACAGAGAAAAAAAAAAATATATATATTGTTTCATATTATAGCATCCCATATGACCCAGACTGTTCACTGCAGTATTGAAAATGAGTATTTGGCATTCCTAAAACTGCAATGTTTCATTCTGATTTGTTGGAATGGCCTGCAGCACTGTGATGTGAATCACTTAAGAAATAAAACTTCATTTTCCTGTGGTGCACCTAATGTGCAATAGGTTCTGTAGAGCCAGACCACCCGCACCCCTCCTTACCCTGTGAGGTAATATGCACATCAAACTTTGCACTATAAGTGACATTACGGAAGATAAAGCACTGCAGGGATGCTGCCCTGTATGAAGGATGGGACGAGAGGGGTTACTTGCCTCATAAGGAAATCCATGTACCATAAGAAAATGCAGCCTGTTGTGTGAAGTCCTTGTACTGAATTAAAATTCTCTGCTTTGGCTCAAATAAAAATGAAAATGAAGTACATGCTAATTTTTGAAAGGATAATATATTTTTTGGCATTATAAAAAGCTTCTCACAGAAATCAGTTTTCCAGAAGCTACATTTTCTGTTGGGAAATTCCAATGGAAAACTCATATCCAGCTCTTGTTATAAATAAACTTCATAAAATCACCCAGAATCTGTTCTGACTGATGCTATATGTGGCTGTAAGAAATATACTGGACTGGGGCTTTTTTAACCCATTCTATTCCCTAAAGCCAAGCAGAACCACACAATACCCTCCATCAGGAAGCCCTGAGCAGCCTGCAGGGTGCCTGGAGATGCTGGGGATGGCATGCTCTGCCATCCCTGGGGGAGGACAGCTCCGGTGGGGTCACACTGTGCAGGCAGACCTCCCAGGGCACCAATGTCATGGAGCTGGGTGGTGATGAGCCTCCCAGCACCCTCACACACTCATAAACTCTTTCAGCCCTGTCAATACATGTTAGAGGCAACGGGGCTGCCCTGAGCCATTAGAGCATCAGCCTTTGCATTGGAGAATCAGCTGGTTTTCCAGGTGGAAAAACAAAAATAATATCTGCTTGTGGTTTGTAGGATTTGCTGAAGACCTTACCTACCTGAGACAAAGTGCATCAGTAGTGGCAAATTGGCACCGCTGACCAAATCTTGTTTTTGTCTCAACAGGAAGTCTGAGACTGGGAAGTTTTCTTGAGAAAATTGAGCAGCTATGATAGATTTCTCTCAGTATTTCTGAATGAAATAGAAAATCCCTGTACCATATTGACACAGCCACTTAACAGAGAGAGAGAATGAAGGATGGAACAAAGAAAAGTTGAAAGAACATGCTGAAGGGTGAGCCTTTGCTCATCAGAGCTCACAGAGAAGATTTCTCTGACAGTGGATATGAGTATTCCTGATGACAAGGCCTACAAGAAAAAATATCGCCAAGAAAAAGTATAAAAATTTACTTCCCTCACACATTGAGTCAATGTAAGACTCCATATGAGCATTCTCCCATGGAATAAGCAGGTTGGTTTGCTTTCAGTTTTGGGGAGGAGAGAGAGGGAAAGTCCTTTTCCTAGAGGACCTCAGGAGAAATCTGCTTGGGGTACTCACTCTGCAGGGACTGACACTTAGGGCTGCAAACCAGCTACAGCTCCCCGTGCTCCTGACCTGCTGCACCCTCAGGGTAGTTGGACCGGAAAGAAAAAATATGCTGAAAAAGGTGTAATATAGACTGTTGTGATATGCCATTGTCCAAACACCACTTCACATATTTTAGGTCCTACATATATATCTTTTGTGGGGGAACTATCTTATACTGTGCAGGTGACACATTAAATTTATTCTTTACTTCTTCATTGTTCAGTTCAGGTTGCTTTTATGTTTTCTTTCCTCCTTTCTAGCCCTTACAGATTTACAGCTTTATGCCAGCTCCCTCACATCATTGCCTCGGTTGCCTTTGACTCCTGCCTGATAACTTAGCTAATTTAACAAGATACTTAATATTCTCTTTCTACTTCAAGATAGTTGGATTTGAGTTAGTTGTATACTAGAAAGACTGCATTTCTATCAGTTAATCTCCATACCTGCAACAACTTGATCCACCATGTAGTTAAATGCCATTTTAACATTTTAATAAATCTTTCTGCATGAAAAAGTGTCTTCCAAAGTTGTTTTTATGTTTCTGTCTCATTGCACTATAAACTGTTTGGTTGCCACCTCCATACATTTTGGGCATCCCTGATTTGGTTGGATTAACCCAATTTAGATTTTGTCCTCATTTACATGATGGCTGAACAGAGCTGGTGCGGGACTGGAGTAGTTACAGTAAAACATATTCATGTTAATTGCCCAGTAATAACGTATAATAAAATATTTGTACAGCAGCTGCCAGTCTATTTTGTACCACCATCAGAATTTGCTGGTTTTATATTAATAGATTCATCTTTAATTGACTTCTAGTTGACCTGAGGAAAAAAAAAATCTTTAACTTGTTATTTTATATTCTTCTCTCAGTCTATTTAAATATTTACATTGCAGCATCACTGTGTATCTAAACGATCATTTGGTGTTTACCTTCCACACGTGAAAGCACTGAATCAAGACAGAAGAACAGTCATTCTTAAACCTAGTTTGAGAAAAGTGTGCCTAATCAATGATACTGATGTACGGCATTAAAATATTCTGAATTATACTGTAGTGTAATTTTCAAATGCACACAATCATAGAAGATTTATAGCCCCATGATTAAACCAGTTTCTGCCCTTTAGATATAAGGAATATCTTGTCAGTATTCATTTCATTAATATAAAAATAAACCTGGGAATACCTACACTATTCATCTTATACTATTTAAAGTAATATTTGTGTATTTGAAATATACTTATTTGTTGTTCCTGGCCTCTGGACTCCTTTATTCTATTTCCGTCCTTCATTCCTTCATCTGCATCTTATTCTGCTGACTGAACTCATAATTTGGTGTAGAAAATAAACTCAGGGATAAAATATTTTTTGTGGTGACAAAACCTATTTGATTTTGGAGTATATTTTAAAATTCAAAATGTAAAACATTTCTTCCAAAGGTTTGCTGCTTTCTCCCCTTTTCTTTGATGCTGTGTTGTCTGTAATTTATGAACCAGATATTTGAGAACTTTGAAAGCTTAACAGTCTGAATATATAAACACTTTTTTATGGATATGGATCATCCTAAAAAGAGCAAAAAAAAAAAAAAAAAACAGGGTTAAAAATTACTAGATTAATTTAAATTGAACAACTGATCTTGTTCTCCATCCCAGTAGTTACTGTTTATTTTCTCAAGAAAAATACTTGCAGCTTTATAGAATTATGTTCCCTAGAATCTCAGAAGGAAGATTTATTGCAAAACTTAAAATAAAGCACTTGCACACATGTTTCATGATGTGGTGTTAATTAGACACTCAGGGGAAACTCTTGCCTAATTCAGAGTACTGAGTGAACTACGTATTTCCAGAGGGATCTATGTCCTTAATTTGGCTTTGCTCTGTGAGCATGTGCTTTAGATTGAAACATCGCTGTGAGATTATATCACCATCTACTATGTTGAACAGTTTCTTACTTTGAGATTAGTATCATTAATTAAAGGTATTGTGAATCAGAGTGAAGTTATTAAATCTGGCCTTAAATTTTGATGGTATATGTATAAACTGGAGCAGCATTGATAAATGGTGAAACGGAGTACAATTAACACCTATAGACCACACATTTAAAGCAACTCAACCTCTCTTTTCCATGCTTAGTGAGGACTGTATTTGAGGGAACTATTTTGGTGAAAGCTGTGGAGACAGCTGTGCTCATGAAGGTTCTTTAGAAATACTGACAGACATACAGTTCTGCACTCTACTCTTCAGAGACAGCATGAATCAGGGAGGCAGAAACTTCACTGTAATTAAAGAAGATACATCAGAAGAAAGAGTAACTTCTTGACCTAATAAGAATGTTTAAACAGTTTCCTAGAACTGATAAACTGCTTCCCAAAAACTAATAAGAAAGATTTTAGTGAAGGGCAGTGTTTGGCCACTGACCTCAATCTTATCAAGAATATTGATTCACCTGTCACATAAAACCTATCATTCTTCATTTCTTATGTATATATACATATTTCTGCAAATGTGTTACAGCAGACCTGATGAAGCTTCGATTCGTGGAAACTTGGGATTTCCTGCATTTTAATGAGGATGACATCACACATAGTCTTCCCCTTTGTGGTCCTTTCCTCCCACAGAGATGGAAGAAACTGTACAACTCTGTAACCTTTAATTTTTTTTCACATTCGACTGAAATGCATCAACACATACAGAGCCGAACAGCAAAGTTACACCATGCTAGTTTGCTGCTTAAGAGCTGGATGCTCTTAAGCATCCAGAAACAGAATGGAACAGAAACTACTGAGAAGAGTTTTACAACTGAAGAGGATCACTGTTGGCTTTTAAGTCAAACCTCATTAAAACAATGTTTTTGTGAACTTTTATACTTATGAAAAAGAAATAGTATGATGACAAAAATGCAGACCACTTGTGACAAGAAAAAACAACCCCAAATACATTAGAAATACTCTATTACATATCTGGCAAATCCTCAACAATAGTTATATTTTCAAATACATTCAATTTCTTTTCAGTCTCCAACTTTTTAGCTCCTTCAAAGGGTTTTTCAGACAACTTAATGATGTAGCAAACAGTTCAGTCTATTAAGAGTTCAAAGTGAAAAAAGTAAGCTGGCTTTCTAATTCATTTTTTTTCAGGATATGGCCATTCTATTTTGTGATATCTTGGGGTTTATTTCCATTTAAAACAATGCTCCCTTGTTATTTTTCTCCCTTCATTTACCCTTTTGGTTTTGTAAATAAACGTGGCTTACTCATCCTATAACAAGTGTTTACAGCTGATTCATCTTAATTCAGACTTTCAGCCTCTATCTGTCTTACTGCCTTGTCTTCTCTCTCTGAAATTCATCGTTTCCCTCTTCATTGTGTTCCTTATTTCTGTTCCCGTTGTGTTCCTGTTTATGTCAAGGTTGGTGACCCTAAAGCTTGGTATGATCCCCCTTCTTTCTACTACCATTTTCACCTTTATTCAACTTTCCCAGGCAAAACCCGTGGCCTTCCAATGGAGAATGATGGTCTAGGATTTCTTCCATTTAAATATTACTGTGCTCTGCCCATCTGTTCTGTCCCCATAGTTGTCTTTTTAGTGTCACTTTCCTAGAAAGTGTGCTGTATATGTGGATAGCCTGGGACTGCAGCTATGGCACGCTACATCAGATGGGCAAAACAAGCCCGCCAACTTATGGTGCTCTTGTGTCCTATCCCATAACTCCATATTTAAAGCACTGTTAAGGGTACTGTGATATACAGAAAGCATCACAAATCCACCCACCCCAACCCTCCCATCTCAATTTATATGAAACTAAAAGATATCTCTTTATATTTATGTTCAGAATTAATAGTTAACTTGGAATTGAGAGATGGATGATGATCAGAAAATGAAATGGGTTTTTAATGTAAATGAGGCATGTTCATTAGTGCCGAGGGATTTTTGACTGCAGGATAACTGAGTATAAGAATCTGTGTAGAGGAGCTCTCACTGGAGTCTACGCAGGACTGGGGAAGGTGCAAACAGGAGACATGCCTAGCCCTGTATTGTTAGAGGCTAAATGTAATCCCATGCTCAAAGTTCAACACAAATATATTTCGATTCTGAACAGCACTTGGGAGCCTCACTGATCAATTTAGCTCTCGTGCCAAACAAAACTGCAGTCTGTCTTTGAATCTGCAGAATCCACACACTTCCACAGAGCCAGAGTATTTTAGGAAAGTGTGTGATGACTAGCTCATGACCCTGAGCATTCTGACAATTTTATGTAAAGCAAGTATGCAGGTCAGATATAACATTAACATGAAAACCACTGTTTCATGTGTCTATTATTCATAATGTCGAGAGTGGTCTCACTTCATCCATGCTAAGTAACCTTTCCTCCATGAATGGCTAAATTCACCTTCAGGCAAAAACCAACCACAAAAGAAGTCAAAACCAAAAGGTTAGAGAAAGTTTTGAACAGTTATTTATTATTTTAACATGAGTTGATATTTTTAAAAGCCTAGAAATACTGATGTAGAGTAGCTATAAAATTCAGTAGGCTCAAAATTATGTCAAACTTTAATTTCTGACTGATGAATTCATTTAAGACATCTCCTTCTGTAGTGCAAACAAATCTCCAGCTTTGGTCTATTGCACTGTCCTTGCTTACAGTGCCTTGGGCTGGACTCTGAGCATCAGCACTGACTGAAGCTTATGTTCCTCCTGTTAGGCTCTCCCGTATGTCTTCTTATTTCCCTGCATAATTCCTTCTATTTCCTTTCTCTGTCTTTGGTTTAACTAGGCTGACATGACGTTATCGCAGCCTTATGTCAGCTTTATTTGGGGAACAACCTCTCCTATAATGCTGGAGTGAGCCTGTGACAGAGGGAGAAGTGAACTGCCTGGTTTCTATTATTTGCCTTTTCCATTATTTAAAAAAACCACAGGTTCAGATTCAAAAGAAACAAAAAACAAAACCCTAAGAACTTCCACTCATCTTTGCTATTTTTTCTCTCAGGAAGAATGACTTTTATCATCTTCAGTATAACTAAATGACTATCAAGCTTAACATTTTCCTCATAAAAACTTCTTAAATCTTATAGGAAAGGGAGAAAGGGGTGTTGTTAATGTAGAGACTTAATGAGTATATTCCAGACATCTTGAATATTCTATCCTTTTTGTAGGCACTACTCTAAAGCTGCAGATGCATGTCTAAAAAGTAATATTTTAAAACCACAGAGGCATCCCTGAAACATCTGGCATCATAGGGAAGAATAGCAACCTACCTGCCTTTCTAATTTCAATCAATATTAATTCCTAATTATTTCACTAGGTCAGTATTTGGGACAACAGGATTGCAGTTGTAAAAATTATGTAAAATATAATTCTCCAAAACACTTGGTTCGATATGGGTTTTTTCTGCCAAATATATAAAATAATGTTACAAAATTTACTTTATTTTTATTTCATTTTCATTTAGCTATGGCATATCTTAAGAAAAATGTTCAACTCTTCAGCAGTTACGAACGAATATGCATAATTATAGCTGTATCAAGTCTTTCTTTTATTTGGAAAATATGCAGTGAAAATGTGCAAAAACCCACTCCTTCTTAGAAACTTAGCATACAGGCCAGACAGTTAAGTGAAGCCTGGCCTCTTCTGCCAGGAAAATCTAAATCCGTCATTTAACTTTTTAGGCTGTTACGTGACACCCTTCAAACCACCCCTGTGTTTAACAGTTTCTAATATTGAGTTAAAATGTTAACATACATTTCCTATTATATAGATGTGTTAATCTTATATTTCACCAATTTTGTTGGATGTACGCAGTTTATCTGGAATTATATGTGGTTAAGAAACAGCTGTTTCAAAACTTTGGAACAGTCTTGTGTAAGTAGTCTAATCATGTTTATTCTACTCCTGATATAATCTGTGTGGATATACTTTATATGTGGTCATGAGACGTTAACTTTTCTTGTAATATAGAAAAATGAAATGTTAATAAAGCAATGTATTTAACTCCTTCAGACAAAAAAATAACATGATATATTTGACTCTATACAAAATGGGAAAATAATTCATTAATTTAATTTGTTCAGTGTGCTATTTACATCTTACCAAAACGGAGGCTATTTATTCCCCTTTTCCCCATGCTACATTTGAAGTCAATTGTGGTTCTGTGAGTTTCTTAAACAGCTGTTGACTAAAACTGCCATACACCCCCATATGTTGAGTTTGTCTACTGAGGTACAACTAAGTTTCTCTGAGATTAACTTCTGCACTGCAGTAGAGCTCATTAAAAGGGCAGTTTCCAATATTCCTTATCTGAGACAAATTCAGTTCTCATTGTTACTCAGTTCTACACATTTATTGTGCTCTTAAGAGGCCTTAGCTCATTAGGTACCAAGGACTCCAGAGCTTTGCTTATAAAATACACTACAGCAATACTGCTTGGAAAGAAATTCTCGTCAAGCTGTCATCATCTGGCAATTATACTGATGTTTTGATTACTTGCTATGTGGTACTTTCTCTTCAGCTAAATTCTCGTGAGTCACACCAGGCCACAGGCCAGGCATCCCTCATCCAAGCAAACAACTTTGCTCAGGCTGCCTCTGCAAAGCATTCAGATTTCCTAATTCAGCACTGATTCCAGATGAACTTTAAATCTAATTTAATTTATATGCATCTACACCATGAAATTGATGGTCTTTAAGGATAATTGTTTAAGATGGCTGGGGAGTATTTCTGCTCTAGGAAGGTTAGTTTTGCCTCTCTGACAGTTAGCTGGATGTTTGGTCCAACATCCATCGATGTCAGTTCAAAGGCTCCTATTGACTTCCACAGTCTTTGGATGAGGTTCTAGATGCCTAATTGACAATCTGTGTTCACGTTTACTATGGCTGTCCACATGTACTGGACCTGGCCACTGTGTGCAGTTTCCAAAAGCCATTTGTAGTAACTCGCTTTAAAACGCTATATCAATAACTGGTTTAGAATAATCTGCTGAAAGTGTATCACCAAAAAATTCAATGAACTCTATACCTAAGTATGAACGTATGGCAATATCTGCACTTAAATGTATAGACAGCACAAAATTTGCTTTTAGAGCCCTTTTTACTCTGGATATGCAAGTTATCTTAAAAATGCTATGACTGTTTTCTTCTAAGAAGAAATTATGTATCTTTTTAAAACTGTTGAAAAGCTTTAAAAAAATTATTCACTTTGCCACTCTAAAGGATAGATTTTTATTGTGCTTTCCAGTTTTCTACAAAAATTACCAAAAAAACCCTTGAAAATACATGCACAATCCTTATTTGAAAAGATGTCTAACAATAAAAACTAAGAGAATGGTTAATTATAAAATCATAAATAAAAATGATTTACAGAGCTGCTACTGTCAGGCATATTCCTGTAGCTAAAGAGATAGTAGAAGCAAGTCTTTATGATCTAGTATGTCATAAAACAAGCACATATGCTCTAGTTATCTTTGAAGTTTAGTCAAAAGAGGAGCTTGCAGAAGCCAAATGAATTTCTCTATGAAAGAGAACTAGCTAGCACAGGAGAGAGTTAGTGTTAATATAATTACGTATAGCTTTTGCCGTGTTATGTTTTGCTCCCCTGGTATCTTATTGCTTTTATATTTTGTTTTATCCCAATAGTTTCAGATTTTTCCAAAGCATATTCATTAATGCTTCTCCCTAGATAATACATCTTATTAAACTTCAAAAATCTTCATACCAATATGAAGTGGCTGTCCATATGCATGGAACGTGTTTGGAAAACAAACTTTGTTTCCTAGTACAACTGTTTATGTATATATGTATGCCTGATTGCACATGGCTGACCATAGATTAATCAAGTTATGGACTCTTTTTTTAATACTTAATATATATTCTTATTACATATATACAATATATTATATTTTTTGCTATATATGTTATCTGTGTGTTAATATATGATTCAGTTGTTCTCATTCTTTTACATATCTCATGTTCAAAATGAACAACAATGAAGAAAGATCACTGCAAGAAATAACAATTTTTCATTCTTCTTTGACTATCAACATCTATTTCTCGAAAACTGCATTAGCACACCTGCTCTCTGAAGACTGGAAGGAACATGGTAGTAGAATTGAATCTGAGAGACATCCACAGTATTCCCCAAGACCCTTATTTCCATATCTAACATAATACAAACCACAGCAGAAAGCTAATTTTTAACTTGCATACACCTTATTTAATAATCCAGACATGGGCCAAATGTCTGCCAAATATATTATTCCAGCTAGAAACATTTTACATTTTCCTACAAAGATATATGGCAATAGCAAACCATTCAGCAAGCTTTTATGGCTACATTACCTTTTAAAGGTATTATTAACATAATCTCTCTCTAATCTATACAGTGGAATTTGGTCAGTGTAATCCAGGATTACTGTCTTAAACTTTCGAATCCTTGAGACATATGGAATTTTTCACCAAGAAAAGCAAATATATGTGAAAACAGAACCCAAACCAGAATTATAATCCTGCATTCAAACTCCATTTTGCAAGCCATTTAGCAGCAGCAGTGATGGTTACATTTTAATTCAGAAATAGGATAAGTGAGCAGCTTGCTAAAGAAGAAAACCAAAGGCAGCAGTTACAAAATTACATGTAAATTAGGACATACTTGTAGAACAGCAAGTTATTATTGTCCACTAAAGAGGAGAAAAGCAAAGGAACCTATTGACCACTTCTCAAGGCATAGGGCAGAAAAGAAGTAATCAGACAATAAGAACAAATAGAACTAATAAACAAACTTCTTGTGTGCCTGTAGCTAAAAATTAAAATATCTTCACAAGTAAGTAAAAAAACCCAACAGAAAACCAGCAGCTGGATAACAGAAAACTAAATTGGATAACAGGAAATAATTACAGGAAAACAGGCACATGCTTGAAGAAAGAGAGTATTAAAAGAAAGCAATGGAAAGCAACATGACAAATGAAAGAAGGACAGTTACTCCAAGATCCCACTTGGAAGGACAAACAAGTGGGAAAAAGTTGTCCCCCCCCAGCTGAGTTCCAGTATCTCCCGTCACCAAAATGCCCAGGAGAATAACTGCCCCATGCTGAGCTCAGACCACAGCAAGGTCACTGCTGAGGTGACAAACCTCACATAACAAGAAAGGTGCTGAATAGGTCAATCTAGCAGAAAGAACACTATGTCTTAGCTGAACCGCAACAAATGGGACAGATCCCAGATCTAACTGGGGTCATGTTTCTAAATGCAACCAGATAATGTACCAACCGGTGTTAATGGAAAGGCAAAGCTCTTTTTGCCCTGTGGGTTAACTACAATAACTTTTACCACTTAGATCAGTGATACCTTGATGCTGTAATTACTCACTGCATGTGTCGGTCGATATTTGCAATGTGCTTATTTACTGCCCACTTTCAGGTTGGTAGCTGCTCTGGAAAGTGCAGATGGCTTGTCCCCCTGAAAATAAATCCATGTAATTTCTTTTTTTGCTTTTTCGGAGGAGCAAGCAATTTTTCAGCTCTGTTGTATCTTACAGCTGGCTGAGACTGCAGAATCACAAACTACAAACATGAAGAAGCTCTGTATGAATTTTGCTGAAACTTAATAATTACTCTACCGTTAAATATGCAGCATGTATAGATTTAGAGATGGATCCAGGGACAGGAGGGAAACCTAAACTCTAAGTTTTGTTTAGCTCTGAGTATGAAGCTGTTCATTACATGAATTGAAGCATTCTAGAAAAAGAAAACCTTGGCCATTTGCTCTGGGTATCTTTGTTGTGCATAAAACTAGAGATTAAGAAACTCACTGTCTTTAAACTGCAGTTCAATCTGAGCAAAGCAGACAAGTTAGAGGTTAAAATTATCTCCAGCCCTCGATGTGTCTTCTCCTTTTCAAAGGTTCAGAGGACACAGAAGAGTGTACAGTACTGAATAATGTTATCCTGTTGTTTTCTGCCTCCTTCATGCCAGGGGAATACTGCATGCATGTAAGCGTTTCTCTTGACGTCTAATGAGTGAAAGCTTTTGGGGTCATGTTTTTTGCACCATGTTTGCACAGGACCTATTTTAGAGAAGAAGTTTCTGTGTCAATTTCTAGGACCCTAAGTATTACAAATAATAAAAACTGAAAAAAAAATATTATCAATTCCTTACTTTAATAGATTTTGGATTACTAAGAAAAGAAGAATCAGAAGGTGAAATATTTGGTCTCTTCAACCACTTTAACTTGACTAGGAAAAGTCAATGCGTATCAGTTCAGAAAATGCGTATCAGCTAAAAATTTGCTTCCCTATCATAGTGCTTCTAGCTCAGATTTCGAGACTTGACAGCTGGAAACATTTTGCATTTCCTGTTATGGATTGTAAATAACAATAAAATGGGAATAGATGTCATCCACACAAAGGCATAATTTATGATATTAATTTATGATATTAATGATTTTTTATATTAATGATTATATTAAATCCCTTTATTTCTATTTAGACTTCATTTTGAACACGTATGAAAAGCAATTATAGTTACACCTAAAGGTATGATTTAACTGCAGAGTTACAAAAGGGACTTGCAACATATTTTTTAAATTATGAAAGATCTACCTTATACATTTTAAATACTGAGTAATACTTCTTACTCTTAAAAATGTTAATAGTTTTCTATTGCTTTAAAAATTTTCAGAGCTCACATCCAACACATTATGTCATACTCTTAAACCAGCAGACTGATAAAGAAAAAATGAGTAGTTGATTAAGGAATAATATTCATGGACAGCATAAAGTATCTTGCAGGTATTACTGAAAACCCTTCTCTCCCAATAAAATGCTGTCAAGTCTTCACTACAGTGAGTTTAAAATAGCTGACATTGTAATATGACCTGCCATAATAGGTCTATTCCAAATGAATGGCTAAAGTAATAGAGATTGAAAATGGAGTAGTCGCCCAATCTCTGCAAAAATAATTTTTTTTGGCATTGGGTGACATGCTGAAAAATGTTTGCATTTTGGAACTAAAATGACTTTTCTTGACTGTAGCCAGCTGAGTTGGCCCAGAGCCGGTGGGCAAAAGGGGCACTCAGGAAGTTATCTCATGGTAATCTCACTGCAAGGTTGATGCAGAAGGAACTTGCAGTCCAATAAAAACAAACAATACATTACTTTTATGTATATTTGAATTGTGTGCAATTTGCTGCTTTACAAAGAGGCTTGGCAGGTTCTCATAAACAAACCAGAGCTCAGTAACAACATACTGCCTATGTGTCTTTTTTAGCTGGACTTGGTGTATGACAAAAAAGATGCAAATCTCACTGTTCCTCACAAGCAGGGAAGCTACAGAGGAGTGACAAGGCCACTTTAGGCTGACAGCTAAGCTGAAGTGACACAAGGAATTATTACAACAGCAAGCTGTCTGAATCATGAATGAACTGACAACCAGCTCTTGGGAAAATTTTTGACAAAATTTCTATATCAGATGTGCTGATTCATTAAAATTAGAGCCTTTGGTCTTAACAGACTCTTAGAGAGAGGAGCCCCCACTGGAGCAGGTTTGCTGGCAGGACGTGTGACCCCATGGGGGTCCCAGGCTGGAGCCGTCTGCTCCTGATGGACTCCACCCCATGGAAGGGACTGGGGCAGTTCAGGAAGAACTGCAGCCCATGGGGAGGACTCAGTGTTGGAGAAGTTCATGGAGGACTGTCTCCCATGGGAGGGACCCGACGCTGGAGCCGGGGAAGGGTGTGAAGAGTCCTCTCCCTAAGGAGGAAGGAAGGAGTAGCAGAGACAACTATCACAACCCCCATTCCCCATCCTCCTGCGCTGCTCAGGGGGAGGAGGCAGAGAAATCGGGAGTGAAGCTGAGCCCAGGAAGAAGTGGAGGAGTTGGAGGGAATATGTTTTAAGGTTTTTATTTCTTATTATCCTTCTCTGATTTAACTAGTAATAAGTTATTTTTCCCAAGTGAAATCTGTTTAGCCCATGATGGTAATTGGTCTCCCTGTCCTTATCTCGATCCATAGGGTTTTCACTATATTTTCTCTCCCCTGTCCAACTGAGGAGTGATAGAGTGGCTTTGGTGGACACCTTGCATCCAGCCAGTGTCAACCCACCGCAAGCCTCTCATCCTGATGAAAGAAAAAAAAAAATCTAGCATTTGCATGAAAAAAGAAATTCTTTTGGAAAAATGGCAATGGAATTCTGTTCCAGTTAGTCATAAGAACTCTGTGGATTGTAAATGTATTAATGAAATAAGTGGAAGATATAACCAAATGTGACTCTGACTTTTTTTCAGTGTCTTAAGCGGCAGAACATTGTGTCTCTATGTCCTTATCTAGAATTAACATACATGGTGGCACAGTTCGTCCTGCTAAAGTTCTAGAAATAACAAGGAGTCTGTGTGACAGATGGCGTCACTTCTTAATGTAATTTCTGCAATTTGGAGTGCATTTTGTTTAAAGGCAGTGGCTGAGAAGAAGGGTGGAAAGGTTGTCTCTATTCCTCAACCTGGCACTTTCTTTGGGATAAAAAGGAGGAGAAAAAGATGCGCCCCTCTTAGGAATAACTGGAAAAGCCCAACAGAAATGCAAGGCAAAATGCCTGTTGAAAAACACAGCTAGTTTCTCCTGAGCAAAACCTGGAAGCCTCTTGTGAGAGTAGAGGTCTTTCTTCCAGTGGATGGATTGTCTAGCCTCAGGTATGGCCACAAGAATGTTTTCCTAGGTGTTCAGGAAATCTCTGAGTAGAGTTTTTCATGCCCACAAAACCACTGTGTATTGCATGACAAGGAACTAAGCTTGGGAAAAAGTTCTTATGCTGCAAAGGGATGGGGGAGATTTGTTTCCAAACCTATTTTTCAGCTGTCTCACAAAATAAATATATGCTATAGTCTTGAGAGGTGGGAAGCCCTTAGTGGGTATTCTTTAAAGAAAAAGTGGATCTATCATCAAATCATTTTAAATTTTATTATGAATGTGTACACTTCAAGAAATCCCTATACCCTATAAAAGTGCTGTCCACTCTTTTCTTATATTTGGTCAAATGAATAACGTGTGTTACTTGAGAGCAATTCCTTCAGTATTTGGCTTGAAATTTCTGCCTCTCTTTCAGACCTGAAGATGGTCTTGCCTATTTGAAAGATTGTTTTACCCTGAGCCCTATAAATTACTTTAATAAAAGATTGCATTTCTCCTTACAAATTTTGCTCCTCTCTCATTTTCAGTTGTTGTATCTTCTCAGTGGAATGTTCCCTTTGCACTGTGCTCCCCAGTGTACCATTGTGCCTCCCACTTACCTCATGTTCCTGCGATTCCTGCAACTCAGACAGGAAATACTGGAGTTTTTTTCCACACCAAGATGGTCTTGTCCTGATAAGTAATCTGGGTGCTAAAGAGAAATGCTTGCTGTTTATCATACCATGTATTCTTATATCAATCACCTAGCATTGACCTAATTCTGAATTCATCTGTTTACATGTAACACACAACTTCCAAAGTACAGGTGCAGTTCTGAGAGCACTTCCTTCAGTAAACATGAAGAATTATGTATCCCATTTTGACTAATTTCATCATCTGTATTGACATCAGCAGTACGTCTTTGTAGACACCGTGACTTTTAGACACGTGTAAAGCAAGATCAGCACATCACCGTTTCTTAGGGAAAATTCAGAATCATTTAGCGGTACCTTAACTGTTTCAACATTTTCACATTCAAAGGAAACAGAGTTTTAACATGGCTGAGCATTCACAAATCTTGTTCTGAATATGGTAGATCACTTTTTATGAGGAACAATATTAAGTCTGGGTACCTTTCTTATGGTACATTATAGCATTTAATTTTCTGTATTTATCTTCAGAAACAAGATCCAATACGAAATTGTTTTTCATTGAGTTTCCTCTTGAAAATCTTTTTGCCCTGATGATATCAATGCATCATATAACCTTGGTACAGTTTTATCCTATGTACATATTACACATAAATACAGTATTCATTTTAATGTCACCTGATGTATGTCTAAGATGGTAAACATTCCGAAACAGATAATGAAAATGACATTGTGATTACTTTCAAACAGCATCATAAACTGAC
The DNA here is from genome assembly GCA_033628505.1 of Tringa tobata. NCBI lineage: Eukaryota > Metazoa > Chordata > Aves > Charadriiformes > Scolopacidae > Tringa > Tringa tobata. The sequence goes on from JAHREE010000278.1 coordinate 1,799,611, forward strand.
ATTAGTGCAGCTAGAAATGAATCATACAGAAAAAAATTATGAAAAATATTCATATTCGAAATTATATTGTCTGCTGCGGAAGTTGCCCTATTATTTGCAGTGCTCAGTGAAGTATCTTAGTAAACAGTGTGAAATCTAAAAGTAAATATACAGTTGACTCTACAATCCATGATTTAAGATGGAGTAAGGCTCAGAGACAGCCACATCCACCAGTTCTCTGTTACCTTTATTTTTCTGCTCTGCAAAATGCATTCCTTTTTTCTCACCAAAACATATGGGTGTATTTTCCACTTCTCTGTCGCATACAAAATGCTCCTGCCTTATTACGATCAGGGTGGAATACCTCCCCAAGGCATATTTGTTCCATCTGATGCTGTCTGTGTGAGTCATTGGTCTACACTCTCTTCCTTGAAAGTGAGTCAGAAATCTCTCTTTTGTCTCTTCTTGTGGAGTAATACCAAATTACATGCTCCTGGAGTTACCCTGTACTGGCAAGGGTACCCTTTGTTCTGCCTTGCTACTCCCTGCCTGCCCTGCATGGCCAGGTTGCTCCACACCTCTCAGCACTGAGCATCTTCCCTGGCTGTGCTCTACCATCACTGTGTGAGCAGAATGAGCAGAGTCACCACGTCTCGAATACCTCCTGGCAATGGGTTTGAAAGAAGGGGCAAAAATGAAAGCCAGGCAGCTCCTCAGATGAGAATGTTGGGTGGCTGGGAAAGGGGTAGTACCAAGGCAGCTGTCCTGGTTTCAGCTGGGATAGAGCTAATTTTCTTTCTAGTGTTTGCTGTGTTTCAGATTTGCTATGAAAGGAGTGCCAATAATGCATATTGTTTTAGTTGTTGCTAGGTGATGTTTATAATATTCAAGGACTTCTTTCAGCTTCCCATAGAAGCTGAGAAGGAGGGTAGACAGAACAATGGAATGGCCAGTGGAATATTCTGTACCATAGACATTATGCTCAGTATGCAAATGGGGGCTGGCCAGGGAGTGGGAATCCACAGTCACTGCTCAGGACAGGCTGGCCAAAGAGTTCACAGAGTGGTAAGAGTGATTTGTGTTGTATTACTTTATCTTTCAAGTTCTATTATTATTATTATTACTACTATTATTGTTATTTCTAATCATCTTTTTTCTGTTATTGTTCTATTAAAATGTCTTTATCTCAACCCATGGGGTTTTTTTTTCCCCTTTTGTTTCCCCTTCTTTTCTGCCTCTTACCCCTACCCTTCTTGGGAGGAAAAGGGGTAACTGTACAAGTGACTGCATGGTCCTAGCTGCTGGCTGGGGTTAAACCATGACAACAGCAGGTCTGGAGGAGGCAGCATTGCAAAGAAGACCGGGGGTGAACTGGAAAGGCACTTACTAAACATAGTATTATACCTGAATGAACTGTTTTTTACTGGACTGGTCTGTAAGAAAAAGAGAGAGAAATATCAGGGAGAGGGGAGAACAGGGAGAATAAAAATCTAGGAACAAGATACTGAGACCAACAAAAGTGGAAGAAACTTGAGGGATGGGAAAAGACTGCCTGTGATTTTGTGTCAGAGCAAATGTGGATATTATTCCAGTATGCAAGAATCCAATGACAAAAATTATTCTGTAATATGTCTCTTCTTTATGTTTCTGCCCTTTCACTGAGCTAGCCTGTAGGAATAGAGAGCTATTGTACATCTTTCCTTCTCCTTTATTTGACAACATAGCCTTAAGAAGAGGAATGATCCTTTCCAGCTCCCCAAGATCAAAATTTTTGTCTCCCATCACAAAACAGTGCAGTAGCCATAAACAGCAATTTTGTTTGTCCTGCTATTCTCACCATTTGAATTTCTGACTTACCCACAGTATCTGGCAGGGCAGCCGGATAGCTCAGATGCTGGACACACATCCTCTCTCCCTGAGAGGGATCTCCATCTCTCTCCTGCCCACCCTGTTAGACACTTAGTCCAGCAGACCTTTTAAGGAGTCTATACATTATATCTATTGTGTAGCTATAGGATATCCAGACAGTATTACTGCTTTGCATTTGAGTGTCTGTGATTATTTTTTGTTTTAATATTGTGTAAATCAAACTGTATTCTAGATTATTAAGGACATAAACATGCAATATCCTTTTCCAGTACAGCAGTTAGTCAGGCTAAGACACAATCTAATGCATAATCTCTGTATTACTGATAAAATATTGACACAAATGGATGGTATTCCAAAATGGTCTAATCCTTTAAGAGGCTGAGTGCCCTGAGAGATGCTCAGCAGTCTCCTCTGCAAATGAAATCAGTGAGCCTCTGAGACCCAGCACTTCATGGGACCAAATCCTTTAACTACATTATAAATGTTTTCTACAAAAATAGTAATGAAAAAAACTAACAGCCAACCCTTCTCATTATGGTAATGTAAATGAGTAACAGATTGGCAGCAGCGTGCAGATAGAAGTCTGTGAGGCAACGATTGAGACTGCTGGGTTACCAGGGCTAAGGGGTGTAATTGAGGATGAAATACTGCAGAGAAGCCAAGGGCTACACTCTAATTGCTTACTCATGTGGCTGGTCCCACTGAAGTCGTCTGAAGTTAGCAATCCTACCCATGGGAATGAATACTCATTCATCTGAAGCTGAGGCCATATGAGCCGTTCTTTGCTAGAAGACTTCAATCTCGCTCCTTTCCTGGGTCTCTTTATCAATGCCAATGCCAAGCTTCCCCCCCGGCCTTGTGCCAGTATACAAGTTTGCATGGCTACAGAGTGACTTGGATTAACAGATCAGTCTCTTTAGGGGGAACAGAGATCCAGACATTTTATTTAGGGATAGATCCAGGGCCCTGGATCATCTCCTTGACTTGGTTCACTGCATGAACAGCTGTGTTGGCACCAGGGAGAGGATGGGCGGCCCAGAAGGGGTAGATCCTACAATTTTGCAGGCAGCTTAATTGGATAAAACTGTAGACCAGTGCCAAAAAGCCAGTTTAATTGTCTGATTTTCCTCTTCTCCCACTGCCAGCCATACAAACCTGTCCTGGTTTGAGGTAAAACAGAACCAATTTTCTGTTCAGTAATTTTACTTTGTAGCTAAGCCTCTTCTAACTCTCTGAAACTCTCTAAATTAACAGCATATTGTGCAGAAACTGTTCGCTCTCAGAGAGGTAAGAGCTGATTATGCCAAGGAATGGTATGCAGAGAGGCTCTTGCTTGTACTTATTGCTATAACAACCAAGGACGGCTAATTTTGTTATGTGCCCTGTTGGAGGGTCAGAAACAGAAAAGCGTAGAGTGGTCACACCTGCAGGGAGGAGCGGACAGGACAGGTCCCAAAACTGACCAAGAGTGTGTTCTATCTCATCTGCCTCATGCTCATTATCAAAGCTGAAGGCTTAAATGGGCAGGACTCTTTCTTCAATGGATGGTGTCCAAGGAGGTCTCTGTCCATTTGTCTGCTTTTCATCCCAATGCATGCGTTGCTTACTCCAGGTCCAGAATCCAGTTCCTGTCTGTCACTGAGTCCAACCTGTGACTTCCCCAGTCTGGGCTGGCAATGTGATTGTCACTCTGGGAGCTTGAGATGGTTTTGTATATATTGTATCTATTTCATTATATTTCCTTTTTTTCTTATTTTATTATTATTTTCATTAAAGTAGGTTAGTTCCTTCAAAACTCATAAAATCTTTATCTCTCTCCTTGGAGGTTTTGAGAGGTGGGGGAGAGCATCTGTCATTCATCACTGGCCAGTCCAGCCCCAACCATGACAATCCCACATTTGTCTGTGAGCACAGCTCCTTCTACAGGTATGATTAGACTTAGAGGAATAGTAGCCTAGCCAGGACCACTCTTTTGGCAGGAATCTGAAGCCACATGGGAAACTGAAGAAGGAAGGAGGTGGAAAGTGGGAAATGTTTGAACTGGCACTAGCAGTGTGGCTGCTGAATGTAAAACCATGGACACCACAGGGCTTTATGACTTAATACTAAATTATCCCTTTGCATTCATCTTTAGTACAAAAAAATTCTTGGAGTGTATTTTTGTCAAAGACCTTCATTTTCAGGAAATTAAAGGTAAATTTTATTTCGCTACCTCAATTTCTCCTAAGGGGGTGCTGTAAGAAATTCAAATTATAGTTAACAAATCATCAGGAAATGCATCTCCAGGTTTAGGCAATATGCATTCCACAGCTGTGGCAGAATAAAGTGTTCACTCTACTAACTACAGTATTCGATTTGTTTGTTACCAGGAGCTAATGCATACAAAATACTGTCTCTGCCACATAATGCAGGTGTAGAACTCGCTGTCCCAGGGCAATACATGGCTCAGAAGTTTAGGAAAAGATTCAGCAATGGATGAGGCATTTCTCACAGCATATTACCAATAACCTGTAATTACTATCAGGAAGAAGGACTCTGTAGAATAATTTTAAATGTGCAGGTATGAAAAACAAAACAATAATACATCAGCCAGCACTGAGTGGGGCACAAAACCATTTTAAGTTTTCTAACCTTAAAGCTGATTCTCACGGCAACTCAGCCACATAACTCTCTTGGATGAAGAAATATGCCTTCTGGCACATCCTTAGGTCATTACAAGCAGTGTACTTTAGATTACTATGATTAGTAAATTCCAGGTTTTCTAAAATTTCTCCAAGTCAAACAGCCTGTCTTCGGATAATTCTTTATCTTACAAAGACAGCTCAAGGCTCAGTGCTTCCATTGGATAAAAATGTAACCCTTTGGCCTGAAAAAACAGCTGTTGCTCAGATAAGTATGTCCTGTATACAATGATAGTCTTTTGTTGCTACTGCTGATAAGGAGGTAATGCCCTCGAGGATAAGCAAAGCATTGGCAAGCAAATTTCTGTAAAAAAAATATATCTTTTTCTTTTGAGCACTTTATTTTGCAGTTGTTCAAGTCGAACACTCTTGCATCTTACCCTGAAGCATCTGGTTCTGGCTACCGTCAGGGGCTGGGCACTGACTTCCAGCAATTCTTAAAGAATTAATGGAATTTCAAAAATCACTGTCTCATGTATGACATAACCTTTGAGACTTTTTTAAACATCCAAGCGTATCTGTAGTTTCTACATCATCATTATATAAAAGCAGACAAACCTGAGAATTTTGCTTGTGCACAGAGGCAGCAAGAAGGTCATACCACCCGTAATGACTTCTCAGAGCTTCTCTTATCATTGATCGGATGACCTAAGCTTCAAAAGGCAAATACATCTCCTACACTGTCTCATAAGCCTCCAATTATTGCCACAGATACAATCTCCTGCTTGTTATTTCAATATTATATGATAATAATTCAGACTTTCATAAATAAATAAATCTTTTAGAAGACTGTATTAAAAAAATGTGAAGAAAACACCAGGAAAAACCAAAGCCAAAATGCTTTGTACTACAAGTTAAGAGAATGTTTCCAAAGTGACAGGGGCAAGAACAGAGAAAATGATATTGCGAGACAACTCTGCGTAAGCCCAGCTCTCCAGCTGGTGTGTAAGACTCACAGCAGGATCTGGCCTGCTAGCTTTTGGGCATAGTGAAGAATACACTGGGGAGCCAAAATACTTGATTACAATGTGCCAGGGTCTGAATTGATAGGCTTCCCATCCCTTTAATTTGCTGTCACTTCACCTAAAATTAGACTGAACTCAAGGCTAGTACACTGGTTTAATCTTTTCCCCTCTTCTTCCCTTCAAAATTTGGAGATACATCTATAAATGTTGCATATAGAAACTTCTTTTTCATGTTTTTATGCTTTTGAGCAAGTAGGTATTCACCACGGTGTTGGTATTAGTGCACTGCACTTGTACTCTCAGGTTGGTCACATCTTTCATAAAGATGATGGTGACCACCTGCCATTACAATGTACTGTAATACTCAATCTTTAACTACTCTACATCTTTATTTAGCTATATCAAGAACACCTCTGACATGCTTGAGTGGAGTATGTCATATGACTTGACCCACCTGGCCTCTGTACCTTGAATAGTTTCAGCCCAGTAGGATCCAAGCACACCTAGACTGAACCAGGGCTCACCACTTATCAAACACGTTCATCTCTACCACCCTGCCGTCTTTACACACCTCCTTTGCAACACACAAAGAGAGGAGGGGAGAGGTCAGCCTTTTCTCCGATTTGATTCACAGTGGTCTTCCGAAAACAAAATGAAAGTTCAATTCTATATGTCAGTGCCCGGCATCCCATTTACCTGGAAGGTTTATAGAGCTCTACTTCCAACACCCTCAAAAAAAAATAATAATTTTTATTAAACAGAGAAGATGGCTGTATTTGGGGAAATAACTAACAAATGGTTGCCTACTTGTAAAGCCAGCTGTTTAAATTATCTGAAAGGTTACTACTTCAGCATATGCTATAGCAGAGAATTATCCTGAATACATGTGTAGACAGACATTGCCCAGTCAGTATCCAGTCCTTAAATCCTCAGATTATAGAGTTATGGTGGTATTAACATAAATTAATATTTTTGCTGAAATATTTCGATCCCAGTTTTCTCTATTATTCTCCGTCACACATGAATTTTCCTATTATAACAACTGAGAAAAATTACCATTTATTCCAGAAAGAATCTATATGTTAATCCTTCCATGATTCAGTTTTAATAAAAACTGATAAATATTTTGTGATTTCAAAAAATAATAATGGATATTTCCAAGTTCTTTTAATGGAAATGTACTTGCTTAAGGTGCAGATTTTGTTTCTTGAGGGGCACAGGAAACTCTCTTCAAGCCTGAACAAATGCACTGAAGCTCTCTTTATTTGTGTTTTCAGCTTAAGGACATGTGAGTTTCTTGGCCCAAATAATTTCTACAAATAAACTTTTTCTGAGAAAGAAATCATTGTCAGCTTGTTTTGAACCGAATTTGGAAGGTACATTGAGTTTCAGTAACTTCTTAATGATTTCTCTGAGGAAAGTTACCTTTTGGTGATGTTTTTCAAAAGACAATAGGAAAAGAATGAGAAGCTGCATTAGATGTGATTGTGGTTGGGAAACAATGGAAAATATAAGGATCCCTAGTAGTGTATTTATCAAAAAAATTGACAGTACAGTACAGTACTGTAGCCATATCAAATCTATCTGTTTATGAACAGTAAATAAGAACCAAATGTTAAATATATCCCTGCATTTGAAAAATACAGGAACACACTCACAATGTTCTGAAGACTGTAGAGATAATTACAGAGGACTTAAATCACCTGTTTAATACTGGGAACCAGCCCTGGGAAAAGAATATATGGCTTAAAGCAGTCTTCCCAGGCTTCTCAAGATCACAATACCACTACTTTCTTACAGTGCCTTAGACACTGTGAGGGAACGTACCTTTAGTAGGCTCCAGCTTAATAACACCAGTGTTTATGTTTATGCTTGTAGGTTGGTGAAATTCTCGGAAAAGTTGGAGCATTATCTTGTCTCACCCAACAATTTCCTCCCTTCCTCCCTGCTTCCCTGCCCCAGTCCTCACTTTCATGATAAAACTTGTTTGCCAACAATATCAGCTTAGAGAATGAGAAACTGCTTAGGAATAGAAACTGCTCTGGAGTAGAAGCTGCTTCTGCTAGTGGCTGTATTCCAGCTCCAGACCTGGCTGGGTCTCTTCTTCAGCAATGCTGACACAGTTCTCAGTGCAGAGAATTAATGGATGAGATCAAAACTTTGGTTTTGATATGGATCAGTTCCCCATTTATCTCATACAACTGCCCAAAACTTGATTGATCTGTCAGCCTAATTTATTCTTTAGCATGTTGTAGAACAGGTACAATGGTAAGCGGGAAAGAATGGGGTGGAGAGAGAAATACTTTCAAATAACATTTCTGGAGACTGAGTATCATAGAAGTGTAGCAGAGAGTTACTTGAATGCTTTTGATGCTTACTGGACTCATTACAATAACGGAGTGGATAATAGAATCATTAGAAAAGAGATATTGCTTTTATGGCCTTAGAGAAATAACCAGGTAAGCTAATAAAAAGAAATCCCTGCTCTCCCTTCCTCTTTCTTCCCCTTTCCCCCAAAACCAAGCCTCAGAAGTCTCCCAGTTGCAAACGGGTCTTTTAAGGTCAATTCTTTCCTCTTTGTCCCTCTTCTTGGGAGTAAAGGCAAGAAATGAGAATGAGCCTGTCATACTTGAAAGGTCACTTCAGTAACAGCTGCTATCACAAGAAGAAATCATTTGGGCAGATTTCATATGCTTTTCTTCATAGACAATCATTTCAGATGCAAACATTATTCATGCTACTTAAACAGAGGATATGGTTAAAAAATAAAAAAATCCTTTTTCAGTTTTTCTGAAGTCAAAAGGAGTCATGTACCATTGAGTTTCCTGACAGCAAGCAGTAATGAAATGATATTTGTAGATTATATTTTATTTTTGACAGGACAAATACTGGTGCTGCAAATAGCTCTGAAAACACATCAGATGTGAAAATATACAATTAAATCTCTTTGAAGTGTCTGGTAATGACAACAAAGAAAATTCTTCAGTAATATAATATCTATCCATAGGTCCTTCTGTGTTCTATGACCCCTTGAAAAGCATTTATCTATGTGAGTGGGTACATCACAACCTCGCTGAGCATAGCACTTCATCAGAACAGTCCTAGCGAGTGTTAATGGACCTTAGAGTAAGAATGCTTAATACATTTGAAATGTATAATTTTGAATTCAGGAGAATAGTTGAATTATAAATGGAAACAGAGATGAGAGATAATGATTAATTTGAAGTCAGCTACAATACGTGCTGATTAGTATGGAATTTGCCATGCCTGCCCATCAAAAAACAGGGTTCTTGAATATGAGAGGGATACCAGGAAAGGAAACATATGAGAAGCTAATACATAAAAAATGAAGACACTTCTGAGAGAGTGAACAGATTTGGAATTTATTTTTGAAGTGCATTGGAAAAACATCACAAAATCAGGCTCATAGGAAAGAATAAACACAGTTGCAATTTATCTAGTGAAGGTCACTTTACATTTCAGACTCTTATATTTCCTCTTCAACATACCTACAAATTTGTTTCGTTTTATTTGTAAAACACCCGTGCCAAAATAAATCTACTTGTTAGCTTTTCTTTCAGGCAAGGAAAGAGCAGTGACATTACATTTTTTTGCTGTCTAACTAACATAAAACATGAAAACCATAATTAAGAATAATATTAAGAAACATATTTGTAAAATTTAAAGTATTGCAATTTTTTTAAGAAAATCGCATTTGTGGGGAACAAAACCATAGATTGTTCCTTTAAAATGACTTGTGAAACATATTATTATTTATAATCCGCTTTCTTAGATACAGTTGAACATGAAAACCTAACTTTAAAAATGTTCTGATTATTCAAGCTATACGCGTAGACAAAAGATTATGTGGAAAGTTCTGAATGAACATAAAAAGTGTAAAAAATGTCTCTAATTTTTTTTTTGCATTTTATTCTAAATCGCCACAGTGCTACGTAACTGATATTTTAAGTTCTGTGTGGCTTTAAAATACTGTACTCTTGTTACTTACTGTCATCTCAAGTTTATCTTACAATAATGGTTTCCTAACAAAAAAAGTGCTTGCTACAGTGATTACCATTAAAATTCAACAGTGTTAACAAATTCTTCACTGTTTCCTATTGTTTTGTATTCAGAATACATGTAGAAAAAATGGCTCAGGTGACATTGACTGGAACTCTTGTTAAAAATTGGCTTTTTGATATATGACTACCATACTTAAAATGTTACAACCTTCCATGAAGGCTGTGTTGAAATTGCGATGAAACAGCATTGCTGTTGTGTCAACAGCATGAAAAATTCAGGGCCATACCTAGAAGATCAGCTTTGGTACACGAAATTACCTTAGAACAGAGTCACGGAAATGCACTTTTAAAGACTATTTATCAATTTCATTTTGATATCTACTTTCGCGCTACCCAGGCACCTAAATTGGGGTGTTTATGCACAACTTGCGGTTTCAAGAGCTAAAACTTTTAACCCTACTGAACTTCTGCTGTGATGTAGCCCTGAGTCAGAGGGATGTCAGAGGATCCTGAGCTGCCACCTGTGTTGAGAACACACAGGAATCTGTATGCATCAGTCACTGCACAGCAATAACACCGCTGAATCCAGGACCAGCCAGGCAGATTCTAGAAGAAGGGGTTAGAGACCACTCGGCCAAACTAGACATACCATAAGTCTATGGGTCCTGATGGGATGCATCCACAAGTGCTGGGAGAACTGGCAGATGTTATCACTGAGCCACTCTCCATCATTTATGAGAGGTCTTGGAGAACAGGAGAAGTGCCTGAGGACTGGAGGAAGGCAAGTATCACACCAGTCTACAAAAAGGACAAGAAGGAGGACCCAGGGAACTATAGGCCAATTAGTCTCACCTCTGTCCCTGGGAAAATAATGGAACGACTTGGTCTGGATGTCATCTCCAAACACATTGAAGATAAAGAAGTTATTAGAAGTGGTCAACATGGATTTACCAAGGGTAAATCATGCTTGACCAATCTGATATCCTCCTATGATGTTATAACTAGATGGCTGGATGAGGGGAGAGCAGCAGTTGTCATCTATATTGACTTCAGCAAGGCTTTTGACACTGTCTCCCACAACATCCTCACTAGAAAATTAGTGAAGTGTGGGCTAGATGATCCCCTTCTCTGGAGATATTCAAGACCCGTCTTGATGCAGTCCTGAGTGATGTGCTCTGGGCAATCCTGCTTTAGCAGGGGAGTTGGACTGGATGATCTCTAGAGGTCCCTTCCAACTCTGTCAAATCCGTGAATCCATAATATAAATGCATGAAATATTCTGAGAATCCAGTTTCTGCCTAGTTTGAAGACTTTCATTGAAAGAAATAAAAATCTAGGTGCTGATTCTTTAGAAACCCTTATTTGAAGACCCAAGCCAGGCTCTTATTCTTGATATATGGCTGCTAGCGGATGCCCAAATTGCTAGTCACATGGAACAGCATTTAGAGGCAACATAATAAACTATAAACTTCACTCCGGCTCCTCCCAACAGAGCTAAGATTAAACAATTAATTTTAGGTACTTCAATGCCATTGTTCTAAGTGTCTACGTAGTTTTTTTAGGATCACAAACCTGCAGGTTCCAGCTCAGATGCTATGTCTGAAGTATACGAGCTCAATGGGAATAGTATCAGGCACATCCATCAAGGGCAAACAAAACCAACAAATATTGCCCTCTAACTTTACGTGGACACAAATGGCTGTGTGGGAATAACCACAACATGCTTTCTGCAGAATAAGAAAAATGGCTGTAGATTTGAGGAGAGCTGCAGTTAAGAGTTCCTGTCCTCCCACCTCCTGCTTGGACGCTGGGCACACAGCCACACAAATTACGGCTGCCTCCTGTGCAGGTGCCTACATTTGGGGGGGAAACATCTCTCCTCCATTTAACACATTTGTACAAAGCCGAGAGAATTTGGCTGACTGCTGTTAACTGTAATCCTAAAAGAACAAAAGAAGCTGCATGTAGCAGGTACTGTCTTTTATATTCAGACTAATTACAATACATGATAATATAGGCAAGCTTTGGAAAAGATAAGAAGAATTAGCCTTAAGTTGAATTCTCCAGAGATTATTTTATTGGAAGTAACCAGACTAACAACATATCTGCAGTGTTCTTGGCTTCCTTTTGAGTTATTTTGTTATGATTTATTTAATAAAGACTAGAGTAATTAAATTAATAATTTTGTCAGAAAATAACACAGATCAATCATACCTCAAACAAAACCAGCATAATTTTCTTTTCTTTCAAAGTAATATTTACATTCGAATATCAGTAGAGCTTTACTTTCTAGAATATTAAATTTGCATTCAAACACCTGATTATCCAAAATGTATATATTTATGGCTTTACACAGAGTGTTGGCATAAGATCTTCATTATTACAGTATAAGAGCATTTGGAACAAAATTTTCCCATTAATGACAGCCAAATTTCAAAACAAGTCTTAAAAAAAAGAAGTAAATTGTACTTTTCCAGGGAAGAGGTGTGGAAAAGAACAGATAACACGGAATAGTTTTATTACGCTTTATTAAAGTGACAGTTGAGCAGTTAGCAGTGCAGTATTATCAAAGCTGAGTACCACCTTGAGATTTAACTAAATGTCACATGTTTAAGGACAGCATTTCGTATTATGATTTCATCTCTGGAGGTCCAGTGCTTTTAATAATACTTCATCTCATTCTGTATAATTATCAGTGGTCTTACACTTTCATGGCAAACTGCTTATTGCACTGAAAGACAGAAACTACTATAATGCAATAAAGTGCAATAAGCACTATTGCCCATTAAATTCGATTTGATGGGCCTGAAGGTATCAAAGATTGCTTGATCCCATGAGTTTTTAACAAAGATCTTCAATTTTCTCTAAAGTATTGAGGACTCACCTTCATAAACAGTTAGGAGGGAAGGAGAGGTGTAGAAAACACTTCTTGGTGTGTCCTTATTGCCATGCTCTGTTATATCTACTCACCCACTGAATGTTTTCCCTGTTTAATTGTTCAGTGGGCTGCATGCCACACTCTTTTTGATGTTCTTTTGAGTTTTGTCAAATATTAATATTCTTTTCCCTGCACTGTGTCTAGAAGCCACTGACAGGTGAACTTACATGACTATTCTCATGCTATCACACCATCCTCCTCTACTACTGTAATGTTTCAAAATAAGTACTGGACATCATAGATAAAAAGGTCTCAGCATCATCAGGCTGGTCATACTGGCTGAGTTTTAGGAATGCCCTGTCAATTCAAGTCATTTTCTGTGTTGGAACTGGATTCAGGATAACTGAACCATAGTTGGTGCAGAAGACAAGATACAACTACATTTATCCTACAGTACGTATATGAGTATATAGTAAGTATGAGCTATTGAATTTCTTAAATTTAGATAATTTGTGTAGAAGTCTGAATGATTAGTAACAGAAGATTTTTTAATTGTTCTACTAGAAAAATACAGAAGCACTATGGGCTTCATGTACACCCTGCAGAGATTCAAGTCAGTCATCATGCAACTTTCTTTAACATTTAATGTCACAAAAAAACTAGAAATAAGAAGACTCTCAAAATAAGGTATTATAAACTGTGAAAACTATATTGCACTCCAAGTGCTGCTAAACTGCAGGTACTTTTGAATCTAAACTGTTGCATTTGAGACAATGCTCTACCACAGATTATTCTATCTCACAAGGTTCTTTTCTTCTTCTAGGTTTTGGAAGAAACAGACATAATAAGCACACTGCTTTCAATCAACTTCCTTAAATTCATAATCTCACAGCTGCAGAATGCATCTCTGAAGGTTTTTGGAAAGGGTTGAGTGTTGGAAAGAAGAACTCTGTAAATACATGTTAAAGTGATCCAAATAAAATCAAATGTATAAATGTACCTCTGGCTCTCTGGATTCTAAAACAGGAGAGTAACCAGAACTAATCCAAAATAGAGGGTGGTTGGGACAGACAATAATCCATAATTTTAAATATTTTGAGTCATGAATTGAGGTCATGCACCAGGTTCTTGCTTCATAATTGATATGGTGACCTATGTGGCTAATTTCCTATTTAATACAAAAATTTAACTAAAAAGCACAGTCTAAACTATAAATTGAACTGTAATACCTACTTGTGATGTTCATTGGTCATAGAAAAGAATTCCATACTTATTCTTGGAAATCTTATTATTAATTTTTTCAAAATATTATTGAAGTTAAGACTTTACTACAAGTATGAAAGGATTAGAGATTTATGAAAATTAGGAAAACTTCCACAGTTATTTACATAAAATGAAAACATATGTTGACTGTACAGACACATATTTTAAGTCTCGTACCCAACACCAATTGTGTGGGATATGGAAGACACTCTTCTACAAGCAATTTATTCTTCTTTTGAGTTATGGAGTTTCTGGCACTCCATATGAACCAGAGAATACTGACAGAAGATACTTGACATAGTACTTCCAGTTGTAAATCTCCAAAATGAATAGTATAACTTTAGGCGTGAATTTGACCCAGTGAGGTTTATTGATGCACTGAAGTTATTGACCTAACAGAACAGTGCAGTCTTCCTCTGACTGGCTATTTAATAAAGCACCACAATTTGCTTCAATATTGAATATCAGTTTGAGCTGATAGTTCAGATCATGGCTTAGTAATTGATTTTAAATAGCATATTTTAATGATTACATCTGAAGGCTTTAAACAACAGCAGTGCATGTAGGATTATAGGATAACTCATGTTGGAGAGGAACTCAGGAGACGTTATTGTCTGACTGTCTGCTCAAGTGGTGGGATCAGAACAGATTGCTCAAGGCCTCTTGAAAACCTGCAGGGGTGGGAGTTGCACATCCTCTTTGGGAAAACTGATCCACTGCTAGACTGTCCTCACAGTGGAAAAGTTTTTCCTTACATCCAGTCTGATCTTCTCTTGTTCAACTTTTGGTCATTGCCTCTTCTTCTTCCATCATGCACCACACATACTGTAGGGCACAAAACTGTATTGCATCACTCTAGATGTGGTCTACAGAGTGCTGCATAGAGGGGGGACAATCCTTTCCTTCAATATACTGGCCACTCCCCTGCTATGGCTGGTGAGCCCTCCCTGCTGTTCACATGCTGCTGGCTCACCAGCACTCCCATAGCCTCTTCCACAGACCTGCTCCAGCCCAGCAGTCCCCAGTCTACACTTTGCTGCAAGGAATTATTCCTTCCCAGATAGGAGAGGTATATTGGCCATTGGCTGAAAGTAATTAGAAAGGTAGATTGGCATCAAGAAGAAATCTGCTACTTTTTTCTTCTGCCTTTTTTGACTTTGACACTTCCCATTTTCTCTTCTTTCTGTTCTTTGGGGTCTATTTCTTCTCAATTTATTTGGCAAAAATGTCATTTTAACATTCAATCTCCCATTCAGCTGTTGCTTAGATTTTCTTTTACTCAGTAATGAATTTTTAAAAAGTAACCATTTCATTAGTCATATATATTTGTGTGCATATATATGTATGTATCTGTAATCCGTATGATCGGTGTTGTCAAAGAGTACAAGGAAAAATACGATAGCTTCTTTTTTTTTTAGTAGTAGGAAGAGCTTTAAATTATTTAAATTCATTTTCATCTGGAGCTGGGTGCACACTAATGAAAAGCCTGAGGTGTCAGGACTTCTGGGAGTGAGGAATGTGCCTGGGGAGCTCTGAAATATATACACAAGAGATCACTAAAAAGAGCAGGTTTGTTATCTCCGGAGATACCTAGACTAGAATGCACTTTATGGGGGTCCGAACCTCCACTGGCATTCTCAAGATCCCTGAAGACTGAAAGAAAAGTGTTGACAACCACAAGACAACTCAGATGAAAAGTTCTGTCACCGAGATCCCATCCTCCACTGTTGTAAAGGAGACCTTTATTACTGGTTACTTCAAAAATCTGATATATTCTCCTGTTATTATAAGCTGATTGCCCCTTTTGTTTTCTCTTTTAATCATTTTGTTAAGTATCCTCTCTTGGCTTTAATTTTTGTTATAAACACTTCAGGTCTTTTATTTCTGCCATGTATCCTGAACCCAACAAATATTATCTCAATCATACAGCATTTTCTGGTGCTGAGAGAGGCAGCACAGATTGCACAGACTTGCACATAAAAGCAGAATTTGGTCTTAAATTTGTTTGACAGGGATGCTGAAGGGGGTGGGGTTGGTATTAAAAGAAATACTTCAAATACTGCAAACATATGTGCTAATCTGAGGTTGAGTGATAACTTCTTATTTTTCTTTTTCATGATTGCTCATGTACACATCCAAATTTTAAAAGAAATAATCAGTAATAATAAAGATGAATTTGTCTATTAAAGATCTAACAGGATTGCAAGAGTTGGAAAAGCTAAAATATTGCATGCTGAAATCTTTTACGATTACTTTTACTAGAGTACTAGAACTACTCTTAGTTCATGTCAATACAGCTATTTCTTATTTTTGCTAATATTCCGTGTGCCATTTAATGTTGCCTGGAAATTTGAATGTCCTTGTATCAAAAAAAAAGTATTTTATAATATTTATATTTACTAAAACTCACCTCTGGGCAAATTAGTCAGCTGTGTATTCACTCTTGACAACTTTGGTTTCTATTTGCTGACTCATAATGACATTCAGTTGCACTAAATATCCATAATAATGTCAAGAGGAAAAAAAAAAATATTTCTTTATTCTAAAACAGTTTTCACCTCTACCTGAAATATATAGACATTTTCTTTCTGTGACAGAAATGACTATTGGAAGAAAAAAAATATTGGAAGAAAGATTCTCATTATGCAGAGGTGTTTTTTTTTCCCTTAGACTGTATTTTGACAAAGTATGATTTTTAATTCAGTTCTTAAATATCAAAACTGATTCATTTTCCAAAATTTCTTGTAAAACTTTTCAAATAGTGTAATTGCAGTTTGGTTATTACAGTGTAAGAATATTGGATTAGCACTGAAATAAACAGTGTGATTTAATAGGTCTTTTTCATACCTACCCCTAGTACCCTATTATGACAACCTAGGATAATATTTATGCTCACAAAGAAGAGTTACTTACTTAATAGTCTGCCTTAAGTTTCCAAAAGTGTTGTCTATTGATGTAGATAAAATTATTTTCTGTTAATGTCACATTATCCATATGGATATAACCACTCCTGAATCCCATTCTTGTGTCCTTTATATTCTTTCACTGGGCCTAATTCTGGCTTTCTCATCCTAACCGATTGTTCTCATTATTTTTTAATTTCTTCTTTTTCAGGGAAGCCAAAGACCAGTGAAAGAAATAATTATTATTATACTTAAATTTCATTGCTGCAATTCTGTATAGGGAAGAAATATCTGTATTGTTCCAGTGTTAGGCTATACAAATGTGAATGGAAAGAGAGAACAGATGATCAAGTTTAATACTTGTATTCCTTATACCCCTTATTCACAGGAGCTTGGACTTTCTTGGGATTGTAACAGAATCAGATATTTCAAAATCACTAAACAATGGCTTCTCATCATTCATAGATGCCCAGAGTAAGTTAATTTCTTACTTCAATGAGAGAAGAGATAGATTGTTTGTTGAACACCTTTCCATACTCTACCATGATTAAAAAACACACAGAAAAGCAGCGGCTCTTAGGATGGAACTGGTGTTTTAAAAACGGAGGAAAAAAAAAAAATAATAGGAAAGGGATGACAAAGGAATAAATAACCACCCTCTAAGTACCAAAGAAGAAATATAATTTTCACGTTTACCTGTACCCCCTGCCACATTGAAGGGACAAGCCAATTATGTAAAGAGATCCTACATCCTACTCCCCCTCAGGGGAAAGCAGCTTTCAAACAAAGCCCCTATTTCGAAGCCATCCTCCCGGCAGATACTGATGCTCCTCTCATCCAGCCCTCCTTCAGCCACATCCCTGCCTTTCCCAGGCGCTGTGTCAGAACAGGGGCTGCTGACAGAGGTTAAGGTTGCAAATGCCTCTGGCATGAGATGGGTGGGAGCGGTGAATGAAAAGAAGGAACATGAGAAAAGAAGAGATACGTGGGAGAAAAATTGCATCCCCACCTTTGTAAGTATATCGAAACTCCTGTGATAATAAAACAATTCAGACCATAGTTGACCTTACACATTCTAAGAAATCTGTCTTGGTCTACACAATTGTAATTCTTTGCAGTCCTTTTTTTTTGTCTAAAGAATCATCAAAGCTATAAAATATTTGCTTTTTTTTTTTTATTTTATTTCACATAGTAATTTCCAGTCCCTGGACAGGAAGTTGTTAAAGAGGCTTAATCAGACAGTGACCTATTGGCTACAGCATTAAAAGAATCAAAGGCAGTATTTCAGAACTCAATTAAAAGTTTCTCATTCCCTTGTGACATTCCCTTTAACAGCAAAAGAAAAGGTTTAGTTTTTTTCTTTTTAAATTCAGTCTTCACATACATTAGCATGTAGACCATGATTACTGAATTGAACATCTCCAACTTGGGTTCATAATTTTATTTATAGTTAGTTTTGGCTCTGCTTTGATCTACAGATTGATACGAATGCCCAAGCATATGTCCAGCATTTACCATTTATAGGGAGAATGTCCAAAGGCCAAAAGTATCTGGCTTATATATATATAGGTCAAAAACCAAAGTTATAGCTGCAGTGCAGAATCTTAGTCTTGAAATCTTTCTAACTCTTTGAGAGCAATTTTACTAGTACTTAATTTTAAGTTAGCTTTTGAAAACTTTCTATGGATACCTATTATTTGTGAGGCTAATGGTAATGTTTTTTAGACCTAGTAATAGAATTTTCAACATTGTCATTTGCAACAGGTAAATCAGCTTTAAATATATTCCTACACATGTATATACACGTGTGTATATACCAATATCAATCCAATATTAAAAATGTAAACGTATTGAAGAAAGATAGATCATCTGATCCATAATGCCAAAAGTAAATCTTCTGATGCTCTGGCATCTCACTAAAAAATACATTTTAAAATTTGCTTATAAACTGGGAAAGAAGAATAATGATGGAGAGGGCAGTGAGCTGCAGTACTTATTCTTCTTATATCTAGTTTCCAGTTTCTCTGAGGGACAGGGAAAGAATGAAAACAAACTTTTCAAAGGTTGCCATAAGAAGCTAAGAAATTGAAGTGATGCAAATCTGTGCTAAATCTTCTGTGAAGCTTCTTGATTCTGAAACCAAAGCCTAGTAGGAGATCTTACAAGACCTAAAAAATCTAAATGGAAATGCTGTATGGTACAGGAAGATAGAGTCTGATACGAGGTGATGCTGGGGTAAGCTGATGTTTATAACTGCTGAGGTAGGGCTGATGCGTTGTGAGAGCTGCAAAAACCCAGCTGCAGAAACCCATGCTGCCAGTAATTTGAAGAGACAGAAGCCATTATTCTCTTCTGTTATTTTCTTTCCTTCAATAAAACGTCCATTTCCCTTTACTTGCAGGCTCTTTGCTCTGCTGTTCTGTGTCAGCTGGTGATCAAGACCTCTCTCTGCACCTATGAAACTGCCTATTAGAACTGCAGTGTATGTATGCTGATTTAGCATGGAAGCGGTTAATCAATCTGAGCCATTTTCCAAAAGACCTTTTATTCCAAATCAGATTAGGTGGTTAGCAGAGGAGATTATGTTACATTATGGCATCATATTTACAAGTGAAGTTTTGAACTCAGAACTTGGAAACTAATTTCATGCTATTCTGAAAATACCAACTTGGGACCAGTGGCAGGAAATGAATTTAACACAAATAAAACTAACAGATGTAAAACAAGGCAAGCGATGAATATCCACATTTTTAATTTAGATGACTACTTTTACATGGAAAATGTAGGAGTTTTTTGTTTGTTGCATTGGGGTCCCTAGCAGTGTTTGAACTCTCTGGGCTATAACAAAACCAACAAATCAACCAAACAAAAAAAAAGACTTATTTTCTCAGGTAAATTAAAAAAAAAAAGAAGGAGAGAAAAAAAAATAAGTAATGTCTGAAAAAGGTAATTTCAGGCACTAAGATCTCTGTGAAGAAATCCAAAATACGACCTAGAGTATTAAAAAGAAAATAGAAGGGAGAATCAAACCCTCATGCATGTATTCAGCTCTTTGTTATTCAGTGAGCTGAAATGCTCCTGACCCCAGATGACAAAGGTATGGAGGTCACTGCAGAAACTTTCCGGTTCTCCATAATGAGTTAGTTCAGGGTCAGCTGAGCTTGTTAACTCTGGCTCAGCACTTTTCTCGCCAGACTCGATGTGGCTGCTCTGAAACCTCAGCAGGGCTCTGTGCTCTGCACCTGAGTACTCCAGCAGCAGGGCTTATTAGGTTGAGCACAGAGGTAGCCTGGATCTGGACCTGGGGTTCCCACAGGGCTAAGCCAGTTTGATAACCCTCCTGCAACCAGAGGATCAGTGGATCTGTGTAGCTGGCGTGGCTGGAGGTAACAAGTCTACCTGACCTTGGTGTCCTTCCAAGCAAAATTGCTAAAGTGTCTCTGGAGCACAGAGATGTTCAGCCTATTTAAAAAAAAAAGCCACAAAAAAAAAGCAAACAAACAAAAAAAAATACCCCACAAATGCAACAAAACCACACTGCCTTCAGCAGCAAAATATCCATGTTTGTATGGAGTTTATCTCACCTAATAACACTGTCTGTCCTGAGGAGTCCTAGTAGCTAAAGAACAGTTTAAAAAGGGTATCAAAACTGAGTGTCATTTCAGTATGTTTCTATGAATATAAAAGCTTAGAGATGCAGAGTGATACATTTTAAAGAATTGAGCCCATTCAGAAAAATATGTTTAAAACCATTTCTCTCCAGAACAGAGACTTAGCATACACCTAAATTAAATTTGTTCTGATAAACTGCCCCAAACAGGGGTCCTTTTTTTCAGTAGGGTTTAGATGTTGGACATGCGTGAATTAAAATTCAGCAAGTAAAATATGATGCCATTATATTTTAATTCTTCACCTGTCATTCAAGAAAATAATGACAACTCATATAAAATATATAAGATGTGGTGACTTAATTACAAATAATTGATTACTACTAGCTTTTTTCACAGCACAAGGATTCAATATAAGAGATTAATTGCATCTAGGTGGTATATGACATTATGGTATTTGTTGGCTTAGTATTTGTCCTGCCTGAGAAGTCACATAAAGGGACAAAAATCCCTGTGTATGGATATCGTCTTTCCTTTAGTTCTGGAAAGGATATGGTAGCAATCCTGTATCTTACAAGCAATACAAAACTGTGCTCTCGACCCAAAACTATATGCAGTATGTGGAGTCCTGAGAGCAAAAACAAGAAAATGCTCAATGTTTGGCTGAATATAAATTCAACATGTTTACCTGAGAAATGGTTTGAAATTTCCTTGAATTTCCAAAATTTCTGAAGCTTTAGAGTGCAGCTGAAAGTCAACAACTCCATTACTTAAAGATTTCCATATCTCTAGCAAAAGTGAAACATTTTGAAAATATTCTTGAAAGAAACTGTTGAAGAGTAGGCAGGTGATTAGGGAGTTCACTTGACATAAGGGAGAACTTCTCAGAACCTCTTTTGTTCTGTTGAGAGTAATATTTCTCAGACCAGATCAATGAAGCGAGAAGAAAATAGTCATTTCATGTGTGTCCAAAGCAAAGCATAATGTTGGGTTGAAGAGACATTTTCAGCTTCCTTTCACATCTTAAGTTAGAGAAACTTTTCCTAAAGATCGATAGGAAAATGACCAAAGTCCAAAAATACAATTAAATTCAGTTAAATAGCAGTTTTATATAGAACAAGCCCCTAATTTTTCTACAAACAGCACTATTACAAATGATCTTTCAAAGTTATGTGATTTGCAGTAAAATAAGTCTGTACTGGTTCTCAGTCACCAGTAACTAGGCCGATGAGAAACACGTCAGTGAGCTTTGTACAGGCACTGTTCCTCATTAGCAGAACTATATCAGTGATGGTCTCTTTAAAGAAAAAGCCTAGAGAAACCATTAAAACTACAAATTCTTAGGCAAAAGGAAATGTAATATGCTAAAAAGAAGAGAAAAGAAAAAATAAAATGCTCAGCTAATATGATTGGAAAAAGAAGTATGGGCTACTGCCACATCTGCTGAGGTAAGTGCAGAATGTGAGAAATTTAGGTTGTTTCACAGAGCAGACCTTTCGCTGGCATACTTTGAAACATGAAGTAGTAATTTGAATTTCTATCTTAAACCTAGTCCATGACATAAGGAGGAAACATAAGGGAAATACAGGGAAAATGTAATGAATAACTTGAACTATTAATTGAAAAAGGATGGTAAAAGATTTGAATTTTCTACTAGGTGTTATTTGTAGGATCTTGATGAAACTTGGATCAATCTCTGCACTTAGGTAAATCATAGATTTTTCTGCCTTACAGGTCTACCAAAAGAGAAAAGCTAACTGGAATAAATTCTTCCTTTATCTTAGGCTTTGGTATTTCAGTGGTGTCATGATGAATTCCATTGAATAAGCTTACTAGTAAAAGTAACCACTTACTAGTGGTTTTTTAGACAGGGTATGGCAAGACAGACCTCAGTGAGCTGTCAGAGTGACAAGCAAGAAAAATTAGTCACATGGAGCCTGCACAAGCGACTCCTGGTATCCTCAGCTACTGTGGGTGCTGCTGCATCACACTGCTGTCTGCAGTGGCTCACTTTCCTTAAAGTAAAGAAGCTGCGAGGTAATTAAACGGCATTTAGCAGTAGCATTTGAAAATGTAGATTATTACAGGAAAAAACAATAGGTTGTAAGTTAGCTCAGACAGCGGAGATAGGAGATAGCTGACATCTGGACTAGTTTCTGCTTTCTGATGAAGGCAATTTTAGTTGGCTGTTAGGACTGAATTCAAAAGAAAATTATGAGAATGAATTCAAACTGTATATGAATGTTACACAGAGGAATACTTGAGTGAACGCTGTTGTTTTTTGGGTTTTTTTTTCTTTTATTAATTTCCTTTTTAGATAGCTATGTGATGTCTGGGTCTGAAATTATTAGTTGAAATAGGATCTGAAAGCGGAGTCTTCGCATCTAGTAATAACTCTGCCTTCCAGCTCTTTTGGCAAATGCAAAAGAAATGCAGCATGAATTAAATCTAGGCTGTTCCCTTCATAACTGTAAATTAAACAGTACTGACAAAGTGCAGATACCAAAACCACTGACAAAGCAAAATCTGGGCAGATATCACATGCCAACCAGCTCTGCCAAAATGAATATGAACAAAGATGCTTGTCCTGATTTCTGTAGAAACCTACAACTAAACAGTTACAGAAAGAATGGGAATTTAAAGTATTACGGTAAAGCCCAAATTTATTTCTAAAATGTTAGAATATGCATTCTGCAGATTCTAAGATCTTGGGGTTTTGTTAACAATTTTTTGATTTATTGATTGTTGTCCAAAGAAAGATTCAGCTGAAGAAAAGAGAAGTTGTCCTCCTGAATACAAAATCACAGGACAAAGGTTGATAAAGAAAATCTATGACAGGGTAAAAAACCAAATTACCTTATTTCAGATCCAAACTAAGGAAAAATAGAAGCACATACTGGTTTAAATAGCACTCCTCCTCCCTGAAGAGGGAAATAGAAAAAAAAATACCTAAACCCCCACTCACTGTTAAAGTGGAAGAGAACAACTTTCCTTTCTTCTTTCCTTACCCATTAAAATCATTATATCATATTTTCTACATAATTGGCTATCTCATTACAACACTGTTATAGCACATCAATGCTATTCTATGGAAGAACATTGTTGCATTTTGTTTAGACAATTCATGAGTTTTAAAGGAAGAAGGACATTAGAGAAGGGTAAACAAGGAATAGTTTTAGGATGGAATTTACCCGTGGCTTTAGCACTGTTTAAAAGCAGCATGAGGGAAGCTGCAAATACAAATTATATCAAAGGTATTGAGAAATAGGCTCAGGTGCGGGAAGGCAGAGTGATGAGCAGCAGAGAGATGGACAGAAGAAACTATTTGGAGTTCAAAACAGGTCATGTTGTTACTGCAAGGCACAGGACTTAGTTACCTGTTCCTGAATGATAATTGCTGGCATCTTATCTATCTGCTTCCACGTGGGCTCTACATTTACAGAGCACTTCAGTCCACAGAGATGGATTGCTGCTCAGTGAGGGCTTTGCAGCAACTTTCCCAGCAGATGTATTTGACCTATCCAACTTCTCACATGGAGCCAAAAGATTAAGACTTTCCATAGATGCAGTGAATCTCACCTGTAGTTGCAATTTGCGTCAGTATTTCCATTCATTCTGTGCTTTAATATTTAGCCAGACTCTGTTCTCTGATGTAGGGAAAGCATGCTATTTCCAGTTCACCTCTGGAGTTATGTACGGTACTAAATTTCCTCCTTGACTTGAACGGAGTCCAGTATATTCCTATTTTTTGTGAAATGCCTTCCTATTGGTGTTTTTCTCAGACACTCACTTTCCCCAAAGGCACCGTGATTAATTATTTGATGCATTATTTATACTGCAGGCATGTAAAGGAAGACAGAATCAACACTTTTTAGCACTTGCATTCTAAGATGAATAAAAGACAGTAAAAGTAACAGGATAAGAACATATATACATTTGGGTTTAGAATATGTATTATATGATATTATGAAGAATTTTGTTGTGAAGAGATATTAATCCGAATTAAAGAAACAAATATGAGCAACTGGAAAAGATTAGTTAAACCACAACGAGGCATGAGATAAAGGACAGAATTGTTAAATCAATTACATCATTATATATAGATTTTATTCCCAGTGAGGAAATGTGGATATCAATCTCCTGGCTGCTGAAAAAGATAGCATGACATTCTTGATTCAAGAGAAAAAGAAAAAGATATGATGATACCCTAAGGAGAGAAAGTTGTAACCGCCTAATACAGAACTGGAGGCTCAAAGAATGCTTGGCCTTAGCTGGGATGCAACAATAGCTCATAAGTGATGGACTGAATGTGATTTGGCTCAAAGACTGAACAAGGAATAAAAAAAAAATGATTTCTGTAACCTTATGCTTCCTGGAAGGAGGTGACAGGCAAGGGTCCACTGTTGTGACATGAAGGAACAAGCTGTCCAATTTTAAATCATTAACTTCAAGAAAGGGAAGAAGCAGGAGCAGCTGAACACTGAGAGAGGAAGGAGTCAAGGCTCTGCAGCTGGAGTACTACAGGGGCAGACTGGGAAGGAAGAATTGTGCCTACGTACAAAATGAAAAAGCTGTGAGCCTTTTCTGACCACATCTGCCACCGGCTGTTTTCAGGATTGCTGTGTTAATACCTGGAGATTTCTACTTTTTGTTGCTAGAAGAGTAGAAGACAGTGCTGTGTTAAGCAGTCCACATGGTTCCAGCTGCAGAGACAGTGGGATGTTTGGAAGCCTTGGCATAGTCATGCTGCCTTTGGCTAAATCTGTGTATTACTCCTAATACAATAATACCTTTTCTTTTTGTGTAGATTGTTTCACAGTGGTAAGTAAAGTGTCTTCTAAGAGCTGAAACACTTTATGAAGTTTTTATGGTAAAATATGTACTCCCTTACTGTCCAGTTGAAGAGCAGTGTATAGAGGATGTATAAGATGGTTCTGCAGTATTCTTGTAGGAGGATGTGGTTGAGTTGAAGAAAAACCTGTTACCTGCTAGAGGCATAACAATTGTATCTGCCTTTGCTCTTCTATGTTATGGTGAGAACTAGAATGGTTACAGTAACAGCTCTGAACAGAGCTGTGAAACAGTTAATAAGAGAATTATTTAAATAACATGAAGTATGACTGTCCCCATCAAAATCCAGAAAGGCTGGAAATATGGAAAGCAAGCCACATCTCACGGGACACCCAATCAGGTGTTACATCCTAATCAAAGCTCAAAGAACAATACTTATGAGGTTTGACTGTCACTAATGCTAACTATTCTTAATTACTGTGTTATAAAAATTTCTTTTAAGTATCCTTTGATTTCTAATACCATTAGAATGGCAAGTACCTAAAAAGTTCCCATCTCTATCTTTCAGGAATTTCAAAAGGTTATTACATAACAGATTGTCGATTCATCCAACAATGAAGTAAAAATGCAATGCAGAAATCCAGACTTCAAATAAGTCTGATGACCCAATTCTTTATCAAAAGCTACATTATGAAGCAGGTGTTTAATTATAACATTTTCACTGCTATTAGGGTGAGAGATTCAAATACAAACATGAACTACAAACACTTCTTCCAATACTTATATTACCTGAGCTTATTTTATCTTCTATAATACAATGATATTAATGCCTTTCCCACTGCTATATGTATTATAGGTAGCAGTATGAAATATTCACATGAAGCACACTTTGAAGTGTCTACATTACTTAGCAACTTAAAGTCACTGGTAGAGGAATGTAAAAGCAGAAGAGCGTGTAACCTTTCCGTTGTTCTATTCACTTTGCTATGTTTCTCTTTGCACTAGGATTTCTTAACATGCATTGAAAAAGCACAGCTATAAACTGGATTTTATTAAGGGTCTTCACATAGTAAAATTCTGCTAGCAACATATGCCATGATCTTGGAAATTTTTATCTTAGTATGACTATCTGTGGTATTGAAGCCTTGCTGTTTTCTACAAGATTTAGACTCTTTATTTCTAGTGTATCTTCTATCCCAAACATACATTGCCTGAACCCATACACAATGAGTTTTCTCTACTCAGAAATACTTCTGAATTCATTAGCCTTCCTAATTTATCTTGGTAAGACAGCCTTCCAGAGGTGCAATACATGGGACAAATCATTTCTCTGCAAAGTAAATGAGCTGAGAATATAGGTCATCAAACAATATTCAGCAAATATTCATTATTTTGTGCTGACTTCTTAATATCCAATATATTGTGTGGTTGGATTTGTTATAGTTTTACTATTGTTTCCTATGTGTATGTATATAACGTGTTTATCTTTGTAGTGCACTTTCTATGACAACAACAAAGTTGTATAATGTTTTCTGATGTTATTTATGTATATATGTATCGCATAATATGTATATATTAGATGTAAACCTTATCATAATGAATAATAGCTTAGAACAGAGGTTGTATACATAATATACATGGAACCTTAACTGCCATATATAGATAATATACCTGGAACCTTAACTGTTCATATCCAACAGAATGTGTTGTCTTCCCTTAGATACTCGACCAGATCCTGGAGAATGTACCTTGTCACTGCATCTGCCTTCTGACATCTCCAAAGCTAAGCCAAGAAATTATATCCTGCTCTTCCTTCAGTACTTGTGCTCTCTTGTTTATGCATCTGTAATACACAAATATACTTGCAAATTACATGGACATGCTCAAGCTTGCCTGGATGGGCTACTTCAGCCAAGTACCTGTGAAGCAGCACAGATTGAACTCTGTGGAGCCATAACTGCAGAGTAATTAGGAACTGCATTGATTGAGGTACGCCTTTAGAGACTGCACACTGCATTGTAGGCATACACTGTGTTAAACATACCCATTCACTTAGCATTGCCTGTCATCTTTACTGGATAATAACAACTGCAAGTAACTAGTGCAGTTTGCATACCTAAACCTGTGATAACTTTGTTGCTCTATATAAAGGTATATTGAGAGATGTAGAAGTACTCTGGTATTTTAAGAAAAAAAAAAAAAAAAACAAAACCAAAACAAACCGCTGTGAAGCATTCTAATCCCAGAGATTAATATCTCATCTCCACCCTATGAAGGTTTTTGACCAAATATTTGCAGACTTTCCCCATGGCGACAAATAATATTCCAGTTTGTTCCATGCAGTTTGCTAGCTATGGAGCTGTTTCCAAAATAGAATCATAGAAACGTAGAATCATAGAATGGTTAGAGTTAGAAGGGAACTTAAAGATCACCCCGTTCCAACCCCCTGCCATAGGCAGGGACACCTCCCTCCCACCAGACCAGGTTGCTCAAAGCCCTATCCAGCCTGGCCTTGAATCCCTCCAGTAATGGGGCAGCCACAACTCCTCTGGGCAACCTGTGCCAGTGTCTCACCACCCTCACAGCAAAAAATTTCTTTCTAATATCTAATCTAAATCTCCCCTCTTTCAGTTTAAAACTGTTACCCCTCGTCCTATTGTTCCACTCCCTGATGAAGAGTCACTCCCCATCTCTCCTGTAGCCCCTTTAGGTACTGGAAGGGGCTATAAATTCTCCCCCGAGCCTCCTCTTCTCCAGGCTCAACCGCAAGTCTCAGCCTGTCCTCATAGTAGAGGTGCTCCAGCCCCCTGATCATCTTTTTGGCCCTCCTCTGGACGTGCTCCAACAGATTGTAATGTATTTTTATAACTAATATCAAATAACTGAAGAGAAAGGGGTGGGGAGACACCTATTTTCTGAGAGGCGGTACCATTTCCATCAGGTGAAATTTATAAAAGATTGAATCTGAGTATCTAATCTTCAGCCACCTCTCTCTAATATGATTTTAATGTCTCACATTCACCAGTGTTTTCTCTAAGACCTTAGAGATGAATAAAGGGGAGGAAGCCTAAGGATGTCCTTCAGCTTCACTTGGCTCACAGATGCCACTCACCATTTCATCATAAAACTGCTTCTTGTAACTCAGCTGAATTTACCAGGCTCAATAAAACATGGTTTTAAAACTACTCAGAATATCTTGGTGCGGGAGGAGCATAGTCGCATTCTATTTCATCTTTGAACCAAAGAAAATATGGAAGATTCAAAATTCAAGAAAAAATGCTTTCACTGAACTAAATGGTGCAAGAAGACAATACTGTTGGTTTCAAAAGAATGACTTTGGGATTACATCTCACAGAATGTCGTGCTTTCTTTGGAGGAAAAATAGAAAACAGTAGTGGTTTTATTCATTTTTACTAAGGAATTTGAGAAAGACCCTGGCTTTATAGAGTTAACTGGATATTTTACCGTTCACTTCAGTTGATCCTGGTTTTGTCTGTAAGCCTGCTGATATTTTAACTAAATTGTTTTCTCCTTATATTATTTCTGAAACAAGATAGAAATGTTTGGAAATGGAAATGTCAGTTTTAATGTTTTTTATAAAAAAAAACAAACCACAAAACAAAAAACCCTAAGAGCTCTTTGTAAAGTGCTGCTACCAAATGAAGAAAATACATGCCATTCTCATTGCTTCATTCAGTTCATGTAACACTGTAAAAAAAAAAAACCTGATTAGATGTACCCTTCTACTAATTTGAGCCTAGTACTCCTTTTAAGCATTAAGGCAACAAATTTAACTCTCCTCTGATGATGAATTGCTGTTTGTTTAAAGATGTACTTTCCCCTTCTTTTCTCATGTTCAATGTATGAAATTTCCTTTATTCCTCATACTCTGTTAATATATTTTTCGGAGATTTTGTTGTTTCCCACCAAAATCTTCTTACTTATATTTTATCTTTTGTTATTTGTTTTAATGAAGAACATGTTAATTTTCTTTAAGTTCAAACCTCAATTAGGTTTTGAGGCACTATATCAGTATGAGTGAAATAAATATCTTTCCTCTTCGTGTACCACTGCATAAAAAAAAGATAACTTGTAGACTCTTGCCCTGCTAGTCAATGGCTTGCTATGCATCTTAACACTTGATACGTTGATTAAAAAAATGTAAATTTCCATTAATGCACATGCAAAATTACTTAAAACAGGAGAAATTATTTTTTTTTAAGTTACGCAGCTCTTACTCTTGGAAAATTCAGATGCATTTTTAATGCCTGAAATTAAATGACAGTTCACTGCCAGCTTCCATTTGAAGGTTTATCAGAAAGAGAGAATGCATGGGGCTTTATTCTTTTCATCTCAGATACAGAATTAAATCAGGTTTTGTTTTAACTAACTGACTAAGAGAAAGCATGACCTGGTTGTCATGGTTACCTGTCTGTGTTAGACCTATCACTGACTGAACCATTAAGAGTAATTCTACTTAGATAGAAATGGACTTGACTACCTCTTATGTTTCTTTAGCAATAATAAAAAGTATAAAGGGGAATGGAGGCTTACATTACACCTAATTATTGCCCTTTTCACACTGACAGATTGTTGTTTATAATACTAATGGAGCTGTACATAAATCTTTATGATCATCTTTGTTATTCTTATATTGATCTCCCAGAAACTTCCAAAGGCTTTAGAGTAAGTGGACTGAACAAAATAAGGGTATGAACTTGGGTTAAGCAGTATCAATAATATGTAGTGTGTAGCAGTTTTGGTCTCCAGTAAGCAGTTGCTCCCTCTTCTAAAGCAAGAAGCAGAGAACTTTAAAATAAATGAATGTAAAAGAAAAAATAATATAGAACACCACCAATTAATTTAATTGACCTTCTGGTATTCACATTTAAATATTCACATTTGGTAATATATATCTTCAAAAGGGCAAAATTTGACTTGCAGTAATTAAGAAAACTTAAAAGTGCTTCTACTCATCTGTATCTTTTATTCCATTACTAACAGAAAATCTGGCAGTAACAGAAATATCAAAACAAAGTATTCTTGAGATAAGTAGCTTACGTAATAGTGAATCATTAACTGCGTTTCTTTCCAAAGCTTCTTATAGTCTTGAATCCTGTGGAGTATAGTTTGAAAAATCATAGAATCATAGAATCATGGAATGGGTTGGGTTGGAAGGGACCTTAAAGATCACTCAGTTCCAACCCCTCTGCCCTGGGCAGGGACACCTCCCACCAGAGCAGGTTGCTCAAAG
This sequence comes from Tringa tobata, assembly GCA_033628505.1. NCBI lineage: Eukaryota > Metazoa > Chordata > Aves > Charadriiformes > Scolopacidae > Tringa > Tringa tobata. The sequence continues at coordinate 1,829,824 of JAHREE010000278.1, forward strand.
CCCCATCCAGCCTGGCCTTGAACCCCTCCAGGGATGGGGCAGCCACAGCTTCTCTGGGCAACCTGTTCCAGTGTCTCACCACCCTCACAGCAAAGCACTTCTTCCTAATATCTAATCTAAATATGCCATTTAAAACCGTTACCCCTTGTCCTATCACTACACTCTTGAATAAGAGTCCCTCCCCATCTCTCCTGTAGCCCCTTTAAGTACTGGGAGGCCGTGATATGGTCTCCCCAGAACCTTCTCTTCTCCACAGTGAACAACCTCAACTGTCTCAGCCTGTCCTCACAGCAGAGGTGCTCCAGCCCTCTGATCATCTTTGTGGCCCTCTTCTGGACCTGCTCCAACAGGTCCATGTTCTTCTTATGTTGGAGGCTCCAGAGCTGGACACAGTACTCCAGGTGAGGTTTCCCCAGAGAGGAGCAAAGGGGCAGAATCCCCTCCCTCACCCTGCTGGCCACGCTGCTTTTGATGCACCTCTGGATGCGGCTGGTTTTCTTGGCTGCCAGCGCACATTGCCGGCTTATGTTGAGCTTCTCATCTACAAACACCCCCAAGTCCTTCTCCTCAGGGCTGCTCTCAATCCATTTTCTGCCTCTGTGCTTGAGATTGCCCCAACCCAGGTACAGGACCTTGCAAGGTACGTAGAAAGTACACATATTTGAAAAATCCATCAGAAAGATATTTTTTACAGTATTTAGGAAAGCTTAGTATTTGAAATTCCGTGAGATATTTAGAATACTTGCATGGGGCCTACTACAATAGTTCTATGAACAGGCTTTGTTCACTCTTAGAAAGAAGACATTGGTTCTTCATAACCAGTGATAGCTAAAAGAGCTTACATTTTCAGTGCACTCTAAATCAGAGCATTGAACAGATGTCCCCCCTGCTTAATGGGTCTGTGTCACTGTTTGAACAGGGGTCATTAAGCCTGGATCACCAGACTGTGCTGTAGATCTGTATAACATCCTCTGTGCACCTATGACTCACATCTGTGAGCGTGGTGGGGAGAAAATTATTCAAACTTGCTAATTCACAAGAGTTAAAATTTTGAGTTCATAAGAAACCAGGAGCCCTGTTTTACAAAGTGACAGCGTGACACCTCCTCCCAAGGACATTAGCGCTAAAGCACACTCATTAGTTCAGAACAAACAGCAGATGGCCCTTGGAGTGTGGGATGCTTATTTGGAAACAAATTGTGAGCAGGGATACAGAAAATCAACAGTTTTTGTCCAAACACAAAGGTACAGGGCCAAAGAAACAGCTGGCATAAACTGGCGTATCTTCACTGAAGTCAGTTCAGGAAGATTCTCCCATTTCTATTAGTGGAGTCCTGGACACCAGAGCTTTCCAGGGTTAGGAAAGGTTGTAATTAGAAGGAGGCTCAGGAGGAAGAGAGTATAGCCATAAATTGAACAAAAAAGCTCTAAACAAGCAAATTACAAGCTATGCTCTGGAATACATTCCAATCAAATTCATTTTGGATTAATCAAAAAAATGGTTTGTTTTCTCTGGGAAACGTTAAGCTACCTAAGTCTGATTTCGTCCCTCTAAAATGTGGGGGGGGTTATGTGAGTGACACATGAAAAGATATTTCTGGCAACTCATTTTGAAATCAAAATTCCAAACTTTTCAATTCAAAATGTCACAATTAGGAAACAGGGTTTTATATACAAGCATAATTTCAGGCAAATTAATCTACTTTTGGAAAGTTTAGTTTCAACAGCTTAAAAAAAATCTAACAAACTTTAAAAATAACTTTTAAATATCCTTTACTTTCCCATTTATAATGAATATACAGTGTTTTTCTTTTGAGTCATAAAATCTGATAAGGCATCAGGTGCTATATAAAAAGAAAATATGAAATAAGAGTGGTCAAAGGACATATTTTCAATGTTTAGATAGTGTCAAAAGAAATCTTATATAAAAACTCTGCCAAGAACTTGAAACAAAAATAAGTGTTAATGAGATCAGCTTTAATTAATGATAATTTTTTTAGAGGGAATTGGTGGCGTTTTGATTAGTTGAAGCTATTAAATGGCATATGATATTTCATGGTCCATCTCCCATTTCTATAGCGCTTTCAGTGTACCTTTCCAACTTTACAATCATGACAGGCACTTTCCAAAGTAAATAATGTGACCCTGTGAAGATGTGTTGATGGTATACACAGAGGACAATTTCTGAGCTTTCAGCAAGAAATAATGGTCTGATACTTTAGTCCTTCAACAATGCAGAAATAAGTAGAAATCAGTAAGAACATATAGCTTTTATCCAAGGAACAGATTGATAGATCTGGGGCAAGATCTCACAGTAGTTTAGTATGTTCTGCAACCTCTTAGCGGCTTTAAATTGCAGTGCCTATTTGGTTCCTTACTACTTTTCCAGCAGGTGGATCATATTTACAGCTTAATAAAATAATAAGCTTTTTCCTTCTAAGTTTTTCTTATACTAACCTAAATTTTACAGCTTGATAAGTATCCTTTTCTGCTAAGGTTTTGGTTTCTTATTGAAGTTATTTTCTTACAATAAAGTTTTAAGGTATGGCTTTTTACAATCCATATAATTAATACATTGGGAGCTAAAATTATCCCTTTAAATGTTCTGTGTTTTCTTTACTACAATATATATGTAAAATTTATTAAAACAAATAAAATATTTTGGACCACTAAAATTACGTTGCAATGTCTCCAGAAGGGCCAAATGTGGAAATGGAAAACTGTTACAACCTATGTCCATGACATCTGCTGTTCGTTGTTGTTATGCTTAATTTCTCAAAGATATATTTGAGTAAGTCAAATATGGATTGACATTCAAATTTCTTATAGACTGTTTCTTGTAGTATTTTTACTATATTAACAATTTTTGATAATGTATTCTATAATAAACATTGGTGATGTTTAAACATTGGTAATGTTTATTACCGAAGATTGATAAGCTGCTACAGAATTATTAAAAATATCTGAAGAAACAACTTTCTGAGAAACCCTCCTGCATTATTTACAGGCGTTTCAACAAAATGAGGGACTTTGCATAATCTTGTTGTTTTTTTTCTTGTGTTAGAAGTGGAAAACCTAAACTTGATTAAACTAATTTTGGATCTAAAGACCAGAAGAAGAAGATGTTTCTTTTACTGAAAATATCAATCCATTTGACTGGGTGCTGTAAAGCCAATGAGACATGGAAAAAGATACATGGAAAAAGAAGTCACTTCTAAGATCTCAAAAAAGCATTCTAGACTACTCATTCTAACAACCTTCAATTCCCTCCATTTTCTCAGCTATTTAGAATAATACAAATCTATTTACTTTTACCTCTTTTTACAACTAAAGAGAATCAGAATGTTCACATGACCCAGTCATGTTTGGAAAGAAATATTTTATACAATTTATCAGTATTATCTAGGTCAGAGCTAATAACCTATCACTGCCTCAAAGCAAAGCAATATTTTGAGCTGAAGTAAAAGTATCCCAGTGTTAAAGATTTAGAAGCACATCTGTAAGAATGTGGACAACTTATTAGCTATTCTGCACATTTAATAGGAACACTATGAAATATCCCCCAACTGCCAGATTCCCTTTCCTTGTACTAAATTTCACTCTGGTTTAACTCTAAAAAAAAAAGCTATGATTAAAGACTAGATTAATTTCATCTGGTTTTTAGCTGCAACACAGAGAGAAGGCCAGTTCTTCTGAGAGGAAGGGACTAATTGTCTGAAAAGAAGTACCAGTACTTATTCAGTGTATTTATTAATGACATGGAAAATGTTGAACAATGAGGTGACAAAACCTACAAATTCTATTAAATCATTCCACTTCTCAGCTTTATGAAGCACTTCAGAATGATTTAACCAATCTAGGCATTTAGGCGGTGTGGTGACAGGTGTCAATACAGGTGAGAGGACAGAAGTGGACATTAGGAAGAGCTCTCCAAACTGTATAAGAGCTAAGAATAGAGACCACCCTGTCTTAGCTCTAGTAATACCCCTGTGCTTGCTCTTACCACTTCCCTACCACAGTGTGAAGAATCTGTTTGAACCCTTCTTTTCCACAGATTTGTGTTAAAAAGCAGCTACAGCAGAGTTTTTAAGCGATTATTCTTATCAACTCCTACTAAACTGGGGGTATCTGAGTCCTACCAATAGACAACTGCTTCACTTCTTGTTCCTTACACATTTTGACATTGATTTTCCTCTTTAATGTGCGAGGTTCCGGAAATACAAAAACTGATTAAGAGGCAGATTTGCTTGCAAAAGATTGCATTTGTTTGATGAATTTTAAAGAATGCCATCCTTTTCTGGTAGATGCAAAATAAGCCCTTCAGATGGAATATGGAAGATCTCTGAAGCAGTAAGGAGACCAATTCGCAGAAGTAGGGTTATTCTGTGCTAATTATATGATATCTGTAAGTTCCTGTGGAACCTTTTGTTCCTGCCCTCTATTGATCTGCCTTCCATAAACTACCATGTGAAAAACTGTAAGATCATGTTAAATTCTGCTGTTGAGGGTGTTTCTTTCATGGCTACCTAAGGAAAGCTTTGCTGTCACGGGGTAGATAAAGCACTTCTCATAAGAGTTAAAGCTGTATAAACCAATGCTCTCTGTTCCCACATGTAAAGATTTTGTAAAAGGATATATATTTTTCCCTTTTATTTTTCATCATATGAAATGAGATTTTTAAGATTAATCCAAAAAAATCTAACCACAGATTAAAAGAAAAAGGGAGCATTTTGAAGTAGTAACATAAGTGTTATTTTAAAAGGAAAAGCTGCAGTCTAAAACAATTCTGATAAACATTCATACGAGAAAAGGAGGTCACTTGGTGCCAGACAGATACTATATAAAATAGGATGTTTTTTCTTGTCAGAAAATGTCATTTTGATTTCTTGAGATCAATATTGTCCTCATCCTCTACAGCTATTACATTTAACATGGGTGAAGGACATTGTTTTGCCATGTTGCTGGGGGTTTAGTCTAGCCTGCAACAGAAATATAAATGAGGAGATATAAATGACAGCTCTTTTACTGTAAGAGTCGCAGATATGATCAGAGGGCCTGATGAGTAATATGGAGAACATCAATGAAAGATATAATTAACTGCACTGAAATGTTAGAAAATTACAAATCTAAATTACATATTCTTGTGGCTCTGACAAATTTTGTTGCATTGACCCAGACCACTAAATATTAAAGTTGTAAGTGGTTTTCCTGAAGGATGTGTGAAGTCCGTGAGGAATAAGCTAAGCCATGCAACTTGTATCTTTAGCACACCTGCCAATTCATTGTTTGCTAAAATTATTTCTGAGACTTCCAGAGATTATGCTGTATGGTGGAGCTAAAGAAACAATTATGGTATTGTAAGGTTTCTCTCAGAGGAAACTCCATAGCACTTAACCCAGATTTCCTCTACCTGAGTTACTAGACTCTAGAGACAAACCTAAAAATCTCTCTTTTTACATTAAACCACTTGTTGAACTCTACTCAGTATTCAGGGATGGAAAAGGACTTCAGCTTCAGAAATTTTCTGTTTCAAAACAGAAAATCTTCTTAAAAGGTAGTTTTATCATTCCTGTCCAATTGATTCAAAAACGCTTAAAATGTTTAACTTTTCTTCATGTAAATCCCCACTGCTTACATCAGTGCAACTTGACCTGCCATCTACAAAAGATGAAGTAATTTTGCAGCAGTTGAAGAGCTTCCTCATGCTGCTTTCCCCTGCAAAAAGAGAGGAATCAAGGGGCTGAATTGGGGCTCTCAGTCACAACCCAGCCCTTTGCTCCTCCTGGGAAAAAGTAGTTCCACCCCATCTCTTAATCAGGTTACTGTCTGTTAACTCTTAACCACGCTGGATTTTTTTTGTTGTTTTCTGATATGGAGGGAGCTACTAATACCATAACAGCAGCCATTTTTAAGGACGATTGTTGTAAATGTCACACAGCATGGCTTGTTCTGCTTTGAACTTTCTATAAAGGCAACACAAGTTATATCTTACAGATATTTTTATCTCAAACATATTTTTGGATTATATAAGAATAAGCATAAATATATGCTTAGCTAAAACTAAAAATAATTACATTTGCTTTTTTTATATATACTACTCTTCTGGGAAAATAAACCAGTAACATTTAAACCACATGAGAAAAAACATGTTATCCAAAGTATTAAAAAAAAAAAAAAGTCTAGTGAAACAATTTCTAGTAAAAACAATGTGTGTCTTTTACTGTAGATTAGACTTTTGAAAAGGATTATTGTTTCTGAAGATCAATAAAAAAGCAGCCTTCCTTGCTCTCCTGTGTGTGTCTTCCCATTTTAGGTGTGATCAGGCCTGGCTGCCTCTTGATACATCCCTGCTATTAGATGTCAAACATCATTTATCCTTCTCAGTGGAGAAGAGATGCCTCTAACGAGTGATATAGAGCACCTAAAGTTGGCTACTTACACTTTATCAAAACCTTGAAAAAACAGACTCTCTGTGTTGACTAGTAAAAGACTATCCTGCCGAGATAGAACTTTTCACATGTTTTCCACAGAGGCTCAATACCCAAGAGACAGGGTTAGGACCACTTTGAAGGCTTGATTTTTATCAATGAATTGAACTGAGTTTAATATCTTGAAGTCCCAGTTAGATTGTTGCTCAAGGCAATCTTAAAATTTATTATCGCAGTATAGGAGTAATAACAAGATTTGTATTCCATTTTTCAGGCAAATATGCAGATTAGACAATAATGGTCTGGATAGTATTTGGGAAAAGGAGGAAAGAGAGAGAGAAATAAATTCCACTGATAATAGGGAGGAATAGACTGGCATTTTAGAGAGTAGTTTATCTTTTATATACGTATGTAATATTTTGGCTGGTGTCTGTACTTTTTCTTTTAGGATAGAGTACTGTCATTATTCACTGCAAAATCTGAATCCTTCTTCTGTAATATAGGCTTTTAATAACTCTTACAGACTTCAGAGAGGTTTTGGCTCATTTATGCATTTAGTGTCCAAAAGGTCAGGGCTTGAATAGAGTCTCAGAGAACAGCTTCTCAGGTCACATATTCTAAATCAAGATCAAAGCAATTATTGATTTACAAATGACACTAATTAACTCATAATCAGTGAACTCTACAGTCAGGATCAATATGAGCAGCAAATCATACATAAATGAGAACTTTACACATTTACAAAATGTTAATAAACACCTATAAATTTCTATTCACGCTGCTAGAACTAATTTCAAAAAGTTCAATCACACAGCTGCAACCACCCTCCCACCTCTCCATGTTTCCACACACCTACAGTTGGAAATGCGGGTGCTCAGGCTTTGTGAGCACCAGTGCTGCTGCCTACAAACCATTAATGCACAAGTCAGGAAGAAAGCCCACCTTGAGCTCACATACACACACCCACGGCGTGTGTCTTCTGATCTTCTCTTACAATGGGAGAGACTTTTCTCCCCCAGTACCTGCCTTGAGGTCCGTGCACTGGAGAGGTGTGGGGAGAGAGGCAGCCAGTGATGACTGAGACAATACAGTTGTTGAGTTCCTCAGCCTTCTCCTCATCCGTTGTTGCTAGTTTGCCAGTCATACATAATATACATCCATACACACACACGGTACCATGCACTCTTTCTTTGTGTTGCTTATGTCCAGATAAGAGACAAACAGTATAATTCAGTATTAAGATGTATAATCAATGTTGTTGATGGTCTGACTTCTGAGATTCTGGCATTTTAGTATGTTAATATTGCATTTCCACATTCATTTTTCATCTTAACTCTGAACTTTACTTTTTCTGAAGGAGTGAATTTTTGTTACTGTGAGCTTTACAAATGACTGTAGAGTTTTCTTGTGTTGAATGCCACCAAAGAGCTGTAAACCCTGTGGTATATGAGATTTTATCTCATATCCTGTGTAAGACATGCATGGAAAAATGATATTTTCATTCCTTATTGATAACTCCATACTTTGTTGAGAGTTAGGAAAAAGACAGAACTATAAATTAGCTTTAATCAACCAAGAGGAACAGCAGATGACAGAATGCGCATTAAGGTGTCAAGGCACATACTATCTTTCAGTTTGAAATAAATGGAAACGAATGTAACTTTTACTATGGAATGAAAGATAACTTACTGCCATTTTTACAGAACAACTTGATTTGTATGTCCATGATAGATATTACAATTATTTACATTCTTTAAAGGTGTCTCTTTCAATTTACTCTTATATATTATTATTTACATTTCAAAATTTTTTCTCAGATTTTGCAGGTATTGTGTTATTTTTCCACATCTGAAAACTCTTTGAGGATAAAAGGCTTTCAGTGGAGACTTGTTGATCACTGTTCATACACTGTCCAGCTGAAAAGGTTCATTTTCTCTCTTTGCTCTGCCTGAATTAGATTGATCTGCACTTCACCAGGTTTTCTGGGGGGTTGGGTTTCGTTTTGTTTTTTTTTTTCACTTTCTTTTCTCTATAAATTTCATTTTCTTTTCTATAGATGATTGTTTTTGAACTTGGGAGTGCCTAAACTGGACCTGTAAGACCCTTAATTTTCACTACGAATATGTACAGTGAATACTATTCATGTCTTAAATGTAGCCCATCAATGTCAGTATCTTAAGCTGCAGGTTTATGTTTGGGAAAGTATTTGAGGATTGTCAGTACAAAAAGGCTATATGAATTAGGTGGCATATCAGATATCTGTGTCATAGATATTGAAATCATACTGTATGGTTTTCTTGAACAGTGTTTCTACAGATATACAAGTATTTATAAAAAAATATGCAATCTTTAAAATCTTTAGCCATATAAAAGAAGTATTTCCTCATCTCTTAGACTTACTATCTACAACTCTATTGACCTGGGAAATGTATTACTGCTAATAAGAACTATGTAATTGCTTTTATAGCCTCATATCTTTGTCCAGGTTAAATAAGGAATTTAGATTTACCATTACCATAAGTAACAAAGCCTTGATTTATGCCATAGTACCTACTCTGATTTAAATTTCTATTGCCAGGCTCTGAATTTTCAGTGGAGAAATATAATAATCAAAATGTATTCTCTGAGGAATGTAAATGTAGCTAAATACAAAGTTTGCACAGTACCAAAAAGAATCAAAATAATTAGAGGAAGAAGATCAGATTCATAAAAATACTATTTAACTAAGTCACAGATTGCTTCTTACTTTTTCCTAAAGGTTTGCTAAAAAAGGCCAACAACTCCAGTAGATGAGTTATAATTAATAAAAATCTACCAAAGTCAAGGTTACTATTTTGCTAAAAAGATCTCTCAGACACATGTTAGGATTAAACACATCAAACCACACTAAAGGAAATTGCTTGGCATCGTGGTATAGGTTCTTCAGTCAAGTCAGATACAGTTTGTATGTGTAACAGTGCCCAAGCTAGCTCTACACAACTCTCTTCAGCTAAACTGATGTAATGCTGTGTATATGTATATGTAATGAATGCATACTATAAATACAAGATATAGTTGCAATAATAGAATGAATGGATGTTCTTTTTACAGGCTCAGTCTGAGTTCCTTTAAGCTAGCTGAAAGATATCCATTAGGTGAAAATACTACATAGGTTTTATTAAATGGCTTTTGAATACAGAAATAAGGTAAGGTAGAGCTAGAACCTTAATAAATTACATTGAAATTCAGCTGTCTATCCATTTATCTGCATTATCTGTAGATATCAATCAGATAAAATTTACATTTTTAGGAGCAATGTTGCCTGCTGGAATACCTAACTTTGTTAGCTGCATACTCTGTAGCCTTTCCATGGGTAAACCTGAATGCTTCCAGAAAAGGTGAAAAGGTACAAATGCCAATCAGGCAGTGAGCCCCATTCCCTATTCTGTCTTTCCATCCTGAAAGAAAACAGCATTTATAGTTAAATTTGAAAACAGTTTGCCTACTTCCTATTCAGCCAGAAAACTAAAAATCAGTCATTTATTACTCTTTATGTCTGGTGACCAGAAAAGGAATAGTCAATTTAAACCATATTCAGTCAAACTTACCTGTAAAGTAAATTAAATACTCCTCTCCACAAAGCATAACAATTTCCAGTCAGTATAGGCTGAATTTATTAGAACATTTTTCAAGCCGGACAAATTTGTTTGCCTAGCACATTGAAAACATCATGATACGGGAGATAATTTCTTTAATTTCCCCTTCAAGGATTATTTTTTCTATTATGTTGATCATGAGGACTTTTGTCATTCTCCTCAGCACTACAGTGATGTTGAACATGATTGAAAAATTACTTTCCTTTTCACAACATCCTTCAAACCCAGATGTTGCAGCAAGCAGATTCATTGCAGTCTCTTTCTGATTATTTTGCTTCTCTCACAGAATTTATACTTGTTGAATAGAGACCTTTATGCCATATCTATTTCTATATCTCCTATATCTAAATATAATACTGTCACCTTTGAGTACATGTAATTGTGTTTAATATTGGAAAAAAATCTGTGCAGTATTATTTAAGTAGCTTCTAAGATGTAGCATCTTTAATCATGCATCTCACAGGGCAGCCATACAATCTTCTTTTTTCTGTCTGTCACCTCTAAGCTCTTTCACAGTAAAACATTTTTCAGCTAATAAAAATCAAATATTTTGGCCCTGTTGATTTGTCTGCATTCCAAGGAACTTGTGAAAAATATAGACGACATTAAAAACAAAATGTATTATTTTCAGTTTATTAAACCAAGTATATAGGTAGCAGTATGTTTTAAAAGTGAGAAAAATGGTGATTGTAAGCCCAGATTTTTTTACAGCACAATAAACACTTGCATGATGTTATATTAGTCAAATAATATATTTAAGTTACTTGATCAAAATGTACAATTGACAGTCTTATTTAGTAACATACTGTAGAATAAATTTAGATTGGCTAGCCTCAGTTTTGTCCAGTATAACAGAATCTGACCTTAAACACTCTCAAAATCAGCATTCACTTGCATTTTGAAAATCAAATTTCTTCTTACCGACCCTCTGAAGTCTATTTTCAGTAAAAGTAAAAAGCATTTCTTAGCTCCTCTCCAACCAGTACTTCCTAAAGTGGATAAATTTTTCACAGATCTCTAACTGACTAGATATTTTTTATTCAGTCATATGTAAGTGAATGCTAAACTGCTTCTCCAGAAATTAGTACATGCATCTGATTCTTTATGCAGAAGAAATCATCAAAGCACCTTTTCAAGGCAATTTTTAAATAAATGATCTTCTACTTTGACCTGTTTTTTGCAGTCAGTGATGCATAATATTTTACCTTAAGTTTACTGACTATTAAATATACTGTCTCTAGAAAAAAATTGGAGCTCATGGGACAGGCAGAAGTGCCATCCTGGTTGGATAACCAAGAATTATTTTAGATTATGTTTACTCAGATAATATATTTTGAAAGATGGAAAAAAGGCAACTTGTTGCAGGGCCAACACATGGTTCTCATTGTGGAAGTATATTTACAAAGATCTGTAAATGCCTCAAACATTGCTATCTTTTGAACTGTCAAAATGTTACCAAAGAAAAGGAACAGTGGGAATACATCACAGTAATGAGAAGGAATGGAAAAGTAGATTAGTTTAACTTTGTAATTTCTATTCAAAATTGTATTTAAAGATATCCAAGTACTTTGCATACCGAGAGCTTGTACATTAATGCAGACACCATGGTGGTTTTTGCAAATAGACACTTGGATTTTCTGTTATTCTTCTAATTGTTAGTAGTATTTTTTAAAATTTGTATCTGAGAATGAATCTCTGTAAATTGTTAGACTCACATACAATTTACTAATTTTTGGCTAATCGACAAACATCATTAATGTTCCTTCTCATGTGGAGTTATCTGTCAGTCATTACGTATTTACAGGGGCAATGGCTACAATATTAGACTAGTGTTACATTCTGCTTATGAGATTTATTTTTTTTAATTAATATGTTCAAGTTTAGAACAAGTGAATTCAAAAGTTTAACTACATCATAACAATATAATACATACAACTAGCATAAAAAAATAAATCCAAAATCAAATATTTACATTCACTTTTATTTTCATGTTTCCTTGGTCAAAAAAATAATTCAAAGGTTATATATGGAAATCTACGGAGCTGTTAGCACATCACTAGTATGCATCACTAGTAAAATTATTCACCCAAGAAAATGTGCTACCCATTTTTTGTATGCTGTTTCAAAATTTCCTTTCATGCAGCTTAAGAATTCTTATTAATCTAGGTTTCACATTGCAAGTGGAACTGTCACTTATTCATAAATCACTTTAATTCAACAATTTTGGTTTACAAATCGGAAATTATAAAGAGGTAACTAGGGAAAGTATTGTTAATCTTAATATATATACATATATATTGGGTGGGAAATACAGATTTCCTAAGTGAATTTTAGAGGCTTTCATGAAAGAGGAAAAATCCTGTTAAAAAATGATTTTCTTAATATCTTAATATTCTCTATTTTCTATGCTGAATATCCCTATCTTCCAGATCTTGGCAGTGGTACCTACAGTACTTGTTTTTTAATTTAAAACTAATAATAGGAATATTAAATTACAAGCTCAATGCTTTGTGTCTGTATCTTCAAAAAACAAAAAATAAACCTCAACCTTCATAGACCTAATACTACTCTGTCTTTGGTCTTTTGGAATGTAAAACCTTTCTTGGCTCATAAAATTGTCCAGTTTTTATGCAGAGCCTGAAACAGAAATGAGAATATTATCCTAAGTTGGTCGAGACATTGTTAAACACCATTTTGCTGGTTAAGAAAAATTCAAATTGGAAAAAGACATTTAGAACAGGCTAACATGGTTAGTGGCACATTATACTCTGTCTCACCAAATAAACTCCTAATTATGCAATCTGTAGGCTAAATTCTTCTCCACATAAGCTTCCTTTTTTAATGATTTTTATGATAATATACCAATATTATGATAATATGATAAAATACCAATTTTCCTTGTTTAATGATCCCAAAGGTATACCCTTTAAAGCACAGTATGAAAAGTATGGGAGCTCTAAGAAATTAAAGAAAAATACTATTTATTAAATATTTTTGGTAAAATAAATATGATAAGCTATCTTCATCAAGTTGGTCAAAAAAGGAAATATGTAATCTTTGTTATTACTTCTTGAAAATGTTGTTTACTGAATTTCTCCCTTTATTTGGCTAGAGATGTATGTGCGATGAAAATATCAAAGATTTTCTGTCAGCTGTTCAATGACTCACTCAGAATGATGGTTTCTTTGTGTCAATGACAATTTGAAAATTGTCCCTGACCTCCAAATCATCTCTGGGAATGATGGCATCAGTAGCATATTTGTGAGCTGCCAGAGACCAGGTAAGCAATCACTGCGTACACCCAGAGAATTCCGAATAATCAAACACCAGAATTTTGTCAAATGCACCAGGGATTCGAGAAAGCTGAAGAGCTGCCCTTTTCCCTTCCTTTGGGGTAAGACTCACTTCTGTGCTCAGGTGCTGATGTCATGAATTATCCGTCAGTATCACATAGCAATTCCTATATTGTTATGAGAAATCCATAAAAACAATGAACACAGGTTAGATAATGCTGTTACAAGCAGTAAGTCTGACCTTAGACACAGAGAGGGGCAAGTATGCGGTGAGTGACTAAACTAGAAAATATAGTCTACATCATCTATAGAATAGAGAGAGGTGTTTTGTGAGATAAGAGGAACTGTTTAATTTTTCTCAGAAGAATTTGTTGTTATTTGGGGGATACTATTCTTTATGTTCAACAGGATACCAATATTACAAATGTAGACAAATATTTACAGCAATCTGTGCACAGAGAATGAGTTAATCTAATTATCAAAAGGTTATGTGATGAATAATACTGCCGTAGCTACCATGAATCTTATGCATTTAATGCCATAACAATACTAGCACTGGGTATGATATCTGCATATTTTTTTACATAGAACTTTTACAATCAAGGTGTTTGTCCTTTCGTAGCATAAATTCTTTTATTTAATGCACTGGTTGCTATTCCAACCCATAAACTCAAAACAACTGAAGTTGCAGCAGATGTTTTCTACTTGTCTGGTGTCTGTTTCCATATCTATGATTATTTCATATAACTCTCATTACTCTTAGAGAATAGAGAGGAAGAGGAAGAAAGAAGTTAAGGAGAGGGAAGAGAAGAGAAGAGAAGAGAAGAGAAGAGAAGAGAAGAGAAGAGAAGAGAAGAGAAGAGAAGAGAAGAGAAGAGAAGAGAAGAGAAGAGAAGAGAAAATGTCCTAGCAAACCCAGCAAGTGCTAGATTCACCACCACCACCATATTAAAACTACCAGAAAATATTTTAAAGATAAAGAGAAAAAGTGTTGTAGCAGCAGACATGAATGCTGGAAGAAGGGGATAATAGGAGACAGCGGAGCTATGAACAGAAAACTATTTGACAAAGCCACTCTCATGGAAAGACCACCTACCCTTGGTGGTGTGTGTGCTGAGGAAGCGTTGCAGGCATTTGACAGACAGAGTGTTTTCAATTTTGGTCCAGGAGATATGCATGGGACTTGCAAAGCAAAAGAAGTTGACACTGAACCACATCAAGACTCAAACTGATGCTTAGCAAACCTCTGCTTGTTTGTGTCATATGTAAGTCATCTGCTACGGCTATTAGACACCGTCTGGTGAAAAACAGTGGTACTAAACATATGACCAAATTCCTCACCTCTTCTTTCCTTTTCTATCCCAGTTAACTGACTTCCTTCAAATCAACGGGAAGATGACAGGAATTAGAGTCAAAAGGTTATGAGGGAAAGGGGACATACGAACCAGGGTTTTGAACTTCAATTTTGTAAGGAATGACAGACTGCAGGAATTGTTCTTGGTTTTTTGAGAATTCAGTGATAGGATCGCACTGAGTTGACTTTCTTCCTGGTAATGTACAACAGCAACACAGGAGGAAATTATAAGCATTTTTATTTCTCTCTGGAAAGCACTCGGACATTTAAAGTTTTCTATAGACAAAAAGGTTTCACAGAATCACAGCATGACAGAATGGTAGCAGTTGGAAGGGATCTGAGGAAATCATCCAGTCCAGCTGAAGGATCTCCTGCCAAAGGAGAGTCACCCAGAGCAGGTTGGACAGGAGAACATCCAGGCAGGTTTTGAATGTGTCCAGGGAAGGAGACTCCGCAACCTCTCTGGGCATCCTGTTCTAGTGCTCTGGCACCCTCAAAGTAAAGAAGTTTTTCCTCATGTTGAGATGGAATTTCCAGTGTTCCTTTTTGTGTCTGTTGCCTCTTGCCTTGTTGTCCCGTTGCTGGGCACCACTGAAAAGAGTCTGGTTCCATCCTTTTGACACCCTCCTTTTAGACATTGTTTCCCTGAACGACTTTGCTCTGAAAACATATTTTTATACTACATGATCCACATTTAATTTTTGACAGAAAGTCACAATCAAATTGACTTCATTGTCCCATAAGAGCCCACGGAGGACAGTGAGGTATTGAGTTCACAGCTGTTGTAGGTAAAATCCTGTGCTGCAAGGCAAGGTCCCACCAACACATTTATTCTTGTGCAGACTGCCCCAGAGAGCAAGGCACGGTTTCTACACTGAGTAATTTTCCCTGCATGGGGGCAATGGAGGAGAGCTAGAAGGTACTATTTACCCTAGAAAATCATTACTTATTGTCTTTCATGTGGTTGTTTCCTGTAGTTACAGTAAAATACTATATTTATCCTTATGACAACATTTTCTGCCATTATATGTGTTGAAGATCCTTGATAACTTGATTGTTGGTAGAAGGAAGGAATATCTAGTGATTTTCTATGCCCTTACACTGAAGTTCAACATCATATGTACTGATTCTTATCAGGCTTTACTTGCCTAGCTGAGGTCAGTGTTAGGCTGATTAACTTCCAGACTTTGGACTAATAAAGAAGATGGTATAGATAGCAACCTCAGATTTCAAAGCTCAGGATCATCATTCCAAGCCTTTGAATCCAGTGCCTTTTGCAGTGTAAAGCACCCTTGTTACACATTGTGCCTAACATTGAAAAAGATATATATTATTTTATTGGAATTGAGACATGCCTACCTTAGTTAAATGCCACATTAGGTTATTGAGATGGTCATGTTAGGACACCATAGTGCACCCATTCTACTTTATGTCAGTTTATCCACAGTTACTGCGAATGTCCAAGTTGAGGGATAAGGAGGAAATGTAAATCTATTTTTCTCTTTTCACTAACTTTAAAAAAAATACAGGGTTTCTTCAACTACATTCCCTGTGGGAAAAAAAAATAGAAAAATAATCTTAAAGCTTTAAATACTTAACTAGCACAAAATAAAAATCAATTCTCCAGCCTATACTCTTAGACTACTCTCTATAGCTAGTGGCTGAACACCTGGATCTCCCTGCAGACCTCTCCCCAGAAAAAAAAAGCCTCACTGCTAATTGTGAAAAGACAGAATAAAACTATACTGAGAAACAGTATTTAAAGAGTTGTTTTTGCCTGAATTTTGTAGCTGTGGTGGCTACCCAAATCATCTGCAGTGTGGTATGTCTGCTTCTAAAGAAAGCCTTTCTTTTGATAATCTTTTCTGTTATATTGCTAAAAGCAAGCTATTTCCTAGGTATGATCCACAGGACAAGAATGAAAATCAGCAGACTTAATTCTCTATTGTCTTGTACATTACACTGACTTGTTTTTGAATGGTCTTGTCATGTTTATTTTAATAACAATGTAGAATAGAAGTAAATTGATTCTATTCTGATATAACACTTTGTGCCCACTTCATCTTCTATTTACATCATTGCAATCAGTAAGAAGGGTCTAAATCTGAAACTCAGACTGGTTAAACCAACTGCACTTCAAAAGTAAGCTAGAGTTTTCTCAGTGTCATTTAGTGAAAGCTCACCTTCTAATATAAATTGGTTTGAAACCTGAAAAATAAAAATAGTGCTATTTTTATTATAACTCTGATTACAGCAAAGTAGAGATGCTTGAATGACCAACTATAGTGTGTCTCCCATAGTTATTTAGCAGCTCAGAGTGATGCATCTTTTTTCTGAACTATACAGCCATTTTAGTCTGGTATTATGTCCAAGCTAATGAGTCAAGTGAAAAGCAGCTTGGCTGAGCTATGGCATCTTACTAAATAAACAGCTTCTAGAAGGTTTATCCCAAGCTGACTAGATATTCACTCCAGCTAACTTTCACTGGTACTAAGGACAGTCTTTCCTAGTTTAGTAGTAATTTCAGAAGAACCAGTGCATGAATCACTGTAGCAGTTTGTCTTATAGCTATGAAATCTCCTTTTTTTATCTTTATAAAAAGACTTTACGTTTTTTATTGAAAATTCGTATAAAAGTATAACAAGCTAATTTGAATTTTAGTAAATCACAGCTGTAACATCTCTGATCTTCTATTAACTTTCCTGGTAATAATTCTTTCAAAAAATATTTAAAGCTCTGCATAATCACCATATAAACTGATGTATCTGCAATTTCTTTTCAGAACTACAGGGTCTGTGCTTACTTAGCCTTCAGTTTGACTTATAACTGCTCTTATTCATCTTCAGTATAGTGCACCATGTCTTTTATAATTCTACAGCAGCAACTCTCTGTTGTGCCAGCTTGGGCACAACAATGTTGCTTTTGTTTCCATCTTGATGTGATAATACCCTATTAACTAACTTCCCCTTGCAGAATCACTACCCTTTCTTGGATTCAAGGAAAAAAAAGTATCATTTTATTTCTTAAATATTTAATCTGTACCTTCTTCTTACCATACAAATATGACTATTCTTCCCCTTAATCATTTTTTACTTATATCACTGAAGATGTTTTTAGCTTTAACTGATTTTAACCACACCAAGATTATGTTGCCTGTCTAAAACTACAAGTCTTACCTTGTTTTCCATCTTCGCTTTCATTCTAAAAGCCTTCTTAATGCAGTAATTAATTCAGCTAGTTCTTTAGTCCTCTTCTACACAAATATATACCTATTTGCTACTTATACTATAGTATTATACTAATACTACTTATTACACTAATATATACTTATATGACGGAAAAACTCTTTTTAATCATATGTGTATTGGAGCTTTAATAATTTGTATCTGTTCCCTCCCACTAGGCTCAACATTCCTTCTAAACTCCATTAGATTATAAATTCATGAAAATACAGGCAGCAAAATTAATTCTGTTAAAAAAAAACCAATAAAAACATTTTATCATTCTTTAGAGAGCAAAGAAATGGCCAAGAAAATGTGTGGAAAAAAGACTGTAAACAACGCCCCTTATGACAAAAACCTTAATTACAACTGACTGGTTGAGAAATCACAGCAAGTGTCAAAAAAAAAGGACTTCAGCATGTGAGGGAAAGAGTAAGCTTTGGTCAGTCTTCCAGAACTACAATAAATAATGAACATATTTGCCTAAGTTAATGGGGGCTATATAATAATGAGGCCAGAGATATCTCAGGTGGTTGAGCATTCAAGCTTTGTGATTCCTGGTGAACATATTACTGCTGATCCCTAATAACAGACAGACAAACCAATACAGGTTGTTTAAGACCACCTAAGATCAGTAAAGAAGGGATTTGGTAGGTAAGTAGATAGTCTTTGTTTTCTTAACAAAAGAAAAGATCATCATGAAAGCATAAATTGTCTTATAAACACTTACGAAAAAAGGCAGTGAAGGTGGCATCACCTAAGCTCTTGTTGCAAAAAACGCACTTTTTTTCCCCCTGGTTTTGGTCACCTCAGTCAATGATATTTCCTAAAGGTGGGAAGGATTCACCCAGGAAGCCACGTCAGGCACAAAAATGGATGGCGGGGGCAAAGGCTGGGCTGAAGGCAAGCACCAGTATACATTGGAAGTGGCCCATCTGGGAGAAAAATGACCCACAATGCAGAACAGAGGTCTCTCCAGGAGGCAGACAGAGACAGGGATGTGGGCCAGCACTCCTACGGCATGTCTGGCACAGGAACTGAGGGGCCCAGGCTGGGCTGAGATGTGGTCTGGAGCCATGAGCAGTTTTTGGCCCCAGGGAGTCTGTTCAGGGCCATTGAGGGCTGGTGGTGCCCTCAGGACCCCAAGTAAAGAAAGAAAAAAAGCACATGCTGAGACAGAGCATCAGATCAGCAATTGTAAATTAGAGATAATTGGCAATAAAATGAATGATGGAAATGTCTATAGTGAGAAAGAGGAAGAGCTAGCAGGGAACATAACCTTAGCAACACCAAGAGGAATTTTTCTCAGAGGGAGACATTGAGTTGACCATTACAGTGATCCAAAGAACAAAAGTGTGATTTATCTTCCAGCAGCAAGGACATCTAGTATGAATCTGAGGCTGAAAAATTTTTTTAGGGGAAATCCACAGTAAGTATGAGGTGTCCTTCATGTCAAGACAGATGATGCTGCTCTATTCTCCAGTGAAATGATTCAAGGGCAATAATGCTGAGCAGGGTATCAAAAGAAAGGGGAGGGGAGGATTTCAATGATCTGAGTGGAATTCTTCAAATCCCTAGAGAAGGGGATTAAAGATGACAAGATACTAAAGATCCCTAGGAAATAAAACACAGAGTTCTGTAAAACCATCAGGAGTTTAGACTGCACAATCACTGGTAAAAACAATTTATGCTTTAATCTTACATAAATTAAGATCAACACACAGACCCGCTTCAGCCACTATTAGATTTCCCCTGGGCTATTAACATGCTTTGTCCATTCTGTTCCTTTAATCAATCTAAATTAGGACCACAACATCTTTTCATGGCGTGGCTTCACATTATAGAGATTGTCTAGCAATATTTATCTTTTTGGTTAAGAGCATTGTTTCTGTGGGAAAACATAAGTCCTTTCCTTGACTGTTGACTACCAAGGAAATAAATAACAGAGCCTAGTTCTTTCCAGATAGAATTTCTGATCAGTATCAGTAAGAACAATATTATATCAGCGTGGGTTTTTTTCATACAAATTATACCAATATCTTTTGCAATTCAACTCTGGAATCCTGAAGAAAAACGTCTTCGGATGGATTCATTACAGTAGACCGAAAAGCAGTGTGCTCACTCTCTTTTCCAAATGATCTCATGCTTTGTTTCTGGCTCACCTGGCTCACCGTGCTGTGCTTGAGGACCACCAGTTTAGAAACTCATGGTGTAAACTTTCAGGTAAAAGTTATCCTTCAATGTTGATAAAGGAGACTTTTGTCAATGTACTCAAAACCTTTTACTCACCTTCTCTAACGGGCTTGATCATTCCATAAACTCTTCCTTAATGATTAAATCTGAGAAATGCAATCTAGCTCTACAATGTTAGAGTAAGAGCAGAAGTGATCAATCTGTCTCTCCTAATGATAGTTTTCAAATGACAAAGGTGGTCATAGAAGAGATCTGCCCAATATTATGCATTTGTCATACCTTTCATAAAACAGGAATTTGTGCTCTCCATTCATTACTGGCTAGCAGGGAGGGCTTGATGGGTTTTTCCCATGAGGATAATATTTGATTTTCTGGAGCTCTTCAGAGGCAAAGAGTCTGCATCCTGGGCTCTCTTGCAAAAAAGGAGTTGTGTCAATTACAGTGAAAGCTAGTTGGTGTGAAGAAACACGGAAAAGATGGAGAAGTAGCAAAGGAATAGTTCAGCTGGTACTTACCAGGGATGAGTCTGCTTCATATCATAGGAGCCTAGAGGTAGCCTACATCGTTTGGATAAGTGTATCCAAAAGACTCATTGGCACATACAGAAATTATTCATGTGGCACAAAATAACCACAGCAGAGCTAAATTTAAGTGCATAATTTGGGGAAATCATCTAATGATGCTTCAGATTTTCTACTCAAGACAGTTATATGCCAATCAAGGAGTGAATAATTGCTCTCTAAAGCACTGAATGAGCCTCATTAGATCCAGAACATTGTATACATAATCACATTTTCAGATATTCTAACAAAAATTCATCAAATTGGGGTTGATATTTCCCGACAGGAAAACAACAAATTAAAGCTCAGATCTTTTCAGCAGGCTATAAGAAATAGGAATGTGCATTACTTTCTTCTCCTCTCCCAGAGATGAAGGAGAAAAAATCCAGTCCATAAGGATGACAAAAGAGCTCTGCAAGTGACTTACTCTGTAATTCTAGTAACGATTTTCTCTGTTCTGTATCAGTCTACTTTGACATAGATTGTTTTTCTGGTTAACTTCTAATATCAAATAAATAAATACAACTGGCTAGGTGCAAAATCTTCAGTGCTAATAACAAAAATTGACTGTAACTATACCAAAACCTTTGTGAAAACCAGTAATAAAGTTGTTTGTTTACCCTTTTCATGGATCAGCAATATTTGTGTATAAGTATGCAGCTACTCTTAGATATTAATTTTCCTTTTCTGCAGTGGAATTGCAGAGAGAGTATTAGAAATAACAGTTTAAACAATTACACTTGAAGAGTGAAAATATGAAAATATTAGGATATAATATGAAGGAACAGAGAGGAAAGACAAAGACTGTCAGAAAGAGCAGGTAGATAAAATTCAGGCTGTGCTGAAGTGGGCAGAGAAGAAAGAAGTGCTAGGTATGGAGGAGCAGGAGCATGGGTGGTTTGTTTTCTTTGTTATTATTATTATTTTACTCAGATACACTCAGGACATTGTCACACATGTTCAAAAACTTTTATTGGGCAATTTTCATCTCATTGCGGTGGCCAGACTTGTGGGCACACACCATGGTTTTCAGTTTATGCCTCCTGGGTTTCCACTTCAGTCTCTTCACTATTACTACTCCTCAGCTGAAATCATGTTCTTCATATTTAATCAGAATCCATTTAGCTTCCATCACATATAATTTAAAATTACATGGCTAGCCTGTAATCCAAGTTGTTTTTTTTTAAATGGGGAAAGAAATGAATTCTGAAATGGAGTTGTGCCCAGAGCAAATGGACAAAAGAGCACCTCTAAATTGTGGGGGTTCAAATATTGTCTGCTGAACCAAAAAACCCTTGTCTGATTTAGTGACATGTAGTTTAAGTAAGGTGGAGGAGGGGGTGAATGTGATCTCTGTGTGATTAGTCTTAAGGGGTTATCAAACAATAAAAGGGGCTGCCCAGGGAAGTGGTGGAATCACCATCCCTGGAGGTATTTAAAAGATGGGTAGACATGGTTCCAAGGGACATGATTTAGTGATGGTTTTGGCATCAATTGAAGTTAACTGGTTGGGGCTCAGGACAGAGTTACTGCCAAGAGAAACATTCGTTTATTCTAAATTAAATTGGGAATAGGTGAAGTGAAGGTCATAGTCTTATTTAGTAGAGCTAGTACAACATCTACCCCTGATTAACCTAACACTTAGTTTGAGTGCCACATACATAAAGCCACTCCCTCTGGTCCTCTGCAAAGAACTAAGAGGATACTATTTAGCCAAAGAAGATAGCTGGCACAAAAATCGCAAGACTGGGAACATAGAATTAAGCAGTGGAAGGTATTAAGCAGAAAGAGGAGAGAAAGTTCTATTATTTTCCCTCAAAAATCAAACATATTTGTTAGGAGTTCCCAAATCCAGCAGCCCAACAGAGGTGAGGCTGCCACAGGCCCCCTCAGACACCCAAAAGATATCTTTATGAAGAACTAAGATATGAACAGTACCAAATCACGGTCAAGAGCCAGTATTAAGTATATTTAATGCAGTATTCCAGCCTGTATTAAAAGATCATTCTTCATGTAATACCTTCTCTTTCAAAGGAATTAAATCAGAATTAAGTTGGTCCATTACATTTGATTAGTTATATGGCATATGATTGATGAAGTAAACATTTTAACAAAATGCATGCTACGAAATAATGAAACCATTAATAACTGTGGTTCATTAGAAACAATTAGTTGTAGGAATAAAATTGTTTGATCTTGAAGTTTGACATGATCAGCTTGCAAAAGAGTGTAAGACTTATAGTATAATTTCTCTCCTACAGAATTTAAATAAAATCACATACTTCATTACTGTTTTAATCATACAGGGGAAAAAATCTATACTCAATGCTTATATGGATTCAAGTCCACTAAGTTAATATATTATTGAAAATATTTGTTAATTGATCTTAATGTATAGTAGAATATGCACAGAAATCTTTGAAAGCCATATCCATTTATGGTGTTCAGTGTTATGATGAGGAATAATCAATTGTATACTTACACAGCAAAATAAAAGTTTCACTACAAATTTGGTATGAAACTCATAAAGGGAGCTCATACATCAGGTTCCACTAAAAAGTTCAGAAAGATTATGTCCCAATAATGAAGAAACACAATAGCAAAGATGACAAATTATAGTGGTTTTGAACATCAAGATAAATAATTCTATTCATACAATCTTTTCTATTTCTGTTTCACTTTTCTTTGGTGTTATAGTCTTCCAGGTATGTTTTAATATTTTTTTAAAGATAGCTTCTAAAATAAATTTATTTTATTTTTCATTAAAATATACAAAAATAGCTTGTTCTCTTTTTTCTTATATTTTGGACTCTCCTCTAATTCACGCTGACACCCAGTGAACTTGTAGTACCACTGAGACTTTCAGGATACTATTTAATTCAGGATACTGTGTAACCAACTGCTTTTATTTTTCATGGGAAGTAAAGCAGGCTGTCTTTATTTTGTCATGTGTAGTCTTCTATTTCTGAAAATATTTGCACCAATTTCCTCATTTTTAGTAAATAATTCTGAATAGAAAACATATAGGATATTTCAAGTCTTAACAGCACAGGTCTTGAAAAATACTAGCGATTCCTAAGCCGTGGTTCATAAGGCCATGATAAATGGTTTAAATGCAGTATGCATTGCCATTGTCACCATAACATTTATAAATTGTTAAGACTGGTGGCAGAAAGAAGTTGCAAGGGATTAGGAGGTAGGCAATCATGATTTCAGTAGGGGACTTTTTACTCTGTCAGTCACCCTTTACGATGAATTATTGGATGAAATTGGAAATGAGATTACCAGTGCTGTGAAAAAAAAAGTCAGGTTAGGTTATCATAACCCTTTCTGTTCTTGAAATTTATGATGCCTAGATTTTGAAAACTTAGGCAAATAGTTATGCACTGCCTTATCTAGCCTATGAGCTGGTGTAGAGGGAAAAAAACCCATGAAATTTACTGTAATTGAATTGTTTTCAGTGAATGGAAGAAAATGGCTGGAAGGCTCTGTAGAAACATAATGTTTGCTTTTTATACAGACAAGTGGGAAGAGTAGAAGTAAGGGCACATCAGCATGTCTGGGAGAACGTACAGCCTGAGGCATTGAACTGTTTCAGGTTTTCCTCTGTCCTTACCAATCACTTCTTGGCACTTATGAAATCCCATATTCCTTCCCAAATTCAGCAAACCCAGGACAATCAATTAACCTTAATTCTGGCATAGAGCACATACAGCTTTGTGTCCTCTAAACAAAAGAACGTTGTTTTGGGGAATAATAAGAAATATTTGCTAATGCATACTTCTACTATTTTCAAAATGACCTTCCAGTTTTATTTTTTTCTGGACATCCCTGGTCTTAACATTCTGCAGTGCTTGTCTGAACTATATCGTTATGTCAATATGAGCATTGTCAGTAAGCAGTAATACAAATGAAATGCGTAAAAAGATCTTTAAATACTTTAAAATTCTGAAATATTAATGTGAAGAGGAAAAAAACTGAACCAGGGTTTAGCTTTGGGAAGCAGTGAAACTTCAAAGAAATCGGTGGCTTTGGCCAAAGGTATTTCATAGGTTTTAAAACTTCATAAAATATGTGTGTCCAAGGTATCTGCTTTAGGTGATTAGATTACTAAAATTAAACATAGCCATCCATCTGAGAAACAGCCCTTAAAGCACAAATATGTATGTCCCATACTGCAGTTCGCACTCAGCCATC
Source organism: Tringa tobata (assembly GCA_033628505.1). Classification (NCBI taxonomy): domain Eukaryota; kingdom Metazoa; phylum Chordata; class Aves; order Charadriiformes; family Scolopacidae; genus Tringa; species Tringa tobata. The sequence goes on from JAHREE010000278.1 coordinate 1,854,704, forward strand.
CACGAAATAACTGAGGGTGGGGGAGTGAGGGAGAGGTGTCAAAACAGGTGGTCCACCGGCTGAAATGATGGCACTGTTTGTATTTTTATTGACACACAATAATGCTCGTTTTTCCACAGGCTAAGGAATATCTTTCTCAAAGGGAAAACGTCAGCTTAGCTTATTGAGGGGCTGCATCGTTGCGGTGAGAGACTGACTCGCTGCAGACGGTGTGCTGTATTTCAGCTGTGCCTCTCCCCGTCCCACACAGGCGCATTTCACGGTGTTCCAGGTGGAGTACATCGTAACGCTAGTCAGCCCACATAAGTGCAGAACTTCATTTTTTCCTATGAGTGCGAATGGTATGTTTTCACCTTAATCCCTTCACTTGGATAACCAATCCAATATTTAATTACCTATTCAGAACCGGGGTCCTAATTAGAGCTGCACAGAGCTATTCACACGTTGAACTTGAGTGAACAAGTCTCTCACTGTTTGCAAGTTTATTGCCATTAAGCCCAGCAGGTTTGCTCTTCACCACAAGACTTAGTTCAACCATTATGCTCTAGAGAAAGAAAAACCCTGAGAACACTAACACTGACACTACTGCACTCTACCAAGAGCCTACTGTGCTTTTCTCTCCTTTTCAATAAGCTATTAAAAGACAAAGTAAAAAAAAAAAAAAAACTGTAGCAGATCAAACCAGCGGTGAAATACTTAGGCAGTTTTACAAAAAGGGTATTACTGAAAGAATGGAGGAGCTTTAGGGGGAAAAAAAAATTAAATTGTTGAAGCAATTTAAGATAATAGGATGCTAATTAAAGAGGAATTATAGTGGAGATTTTATAATACTTCTAACACTGGCGTTAATGTTGACTGCATCCGGATTGGAACAAGCACAAGGAGCGAAGGAATTACTGGCAATTAGGAACCAGATACTGCCGCTCTCAGGGAGCAGCAGGTTTCTCTGTAAGCAGGTAATGCTCAGGGAAAGAAACAGAGGCAAACCCTACCCTAGATACCACTCACGGTGATTGCTCTGCCAACGTCATGGCACTAGATAATTAGGAATAAATTATACAGCCAGCTCTCTCTCGTAGGAGTCTTAAGTGTGTTACTAAAGCGTAGGGTCTCAGTCTGAATGGATGCTTCCAGGGTCTAATTCTGGAATATACTTACCTTAAACAGCTCAATGCAGTTTTAGGCAGCTGAAATGCCCTAGAAAGGTTGGTTCCGGGTACAGCTCAAATTATATCATCAAAACTAACATGAACAGCAGTTGGTTATATGCTAAAAAGATCACTCTCAATGGAGAATAGTCCAATTACCAAAGAGATAATGCATGATAAATCTGGAAATGTTTAAATATCTGTTGACTTTTTTAAATGACTCATTTGAATCCTTTTTTTTTGTGTTTTGCCTTTTTCACTGACCTATGGAAAATTACAAAAGCTTCAAACAGAGCAAGTGTACTTTAGCTCCAGTTTGGTGTGGTTAATAGAAAAACGTTCAAAAGCTAAATGGATGTTTTATTTTAATTAAAACAAATAAAAGTGTTTGGTGTTGGGAATATAACAGAATTTTCAGCCTGGAGCAAAGTGTTGTGATTGGGTTATACATCTGAAAAAAAAATGGAGTTTATGAAATTGAAAGCACTGAGTTTGCTGACACAACTGTAATAGTCTGTATAACACATAACCACAGTAATGTAAACATTGCCAAACAGAATACCCAACAAAATATGGCACTATACATTAGAAACAAGAGAAACTCTTATTCTTTACCACTCAAAATACATTGATGTGGCATGCTCAGTGAAAAAACACAGGAAACTGCTGAAATTGTACAGCTGTATGTTTATGCATTTTAAAAATATGCTCTATTTGGCCCACACTTGTCTGGTGTATGGCATCTAGTACATCACTATAGGAGACCAATGGCTAAATACTGTGATAAGCAGAAATTGAATATAGACTGAAGAAGGCGGCGTATTACAAATCATATAATTACCCTACCCCAGAGGTATTTTCTCCCCTGAGGTTCTGCTTATTCCAGTGCTTCCAGGGTGGGACTCAGCTGCCTACCCCTACAACAGCAGAGACATAATGACTCCTGCTCCCCCAAAAGGGCTCAAAATAAAGGAATGTAGAAAATACTAAGCAATCTGTACAATCAGCATGTGATTTCCTGAGGGGCTAAGAGGCAAGAAAGTCAAGGTTATATTTTAATTCTGTTCTGATTTATTCTATTCTTAGTTTTCTATTATTACCTCTTCTTGAAAGAAAAAGTGCTCACATGTGGAACAGTCTAAAATAGGAACACTAGCCCTAGATCACTTTGTGCCTGTATTAGTACGTAAGATCATTTACAAAGAAAAATCATTATCTAAACGTCTTTTTGAAAGTCCTGACCTTGGCTACCTTAAATTGCAGAAAACACATCACCTCAGGAATGTGCTCCTACTTGCACCCACAATAAGGGCCATTTTGGAAAGATAAATAAGGTATCTCTATTTACATGAGCCTAATGATACTGCAATATTGAATACCGTGAGGTATGAAAGAGGCTGCAAGCATCTGACGGCAGCGGTGGAAGGAGAGATAGCAGCACAGTGTGATAAAGATCATAGAGGCAGATGGAGACAGATGACTCCAAGATGAATGTTTCAGAAGATGAAGGAGTGCAGATGGCTGTCATGATGTCTTGCATGGAATTACACAAAGGATGCAGCAAAAAACATTTGAGGTACATGTAAAAGGAAGAGGAAGGACTTCTCTGAGTGCACACAGGGAAAGAAGATTTTAAAATATTCTTGATTTGGATCAGTGATAAAATCTCAGAGGTGAAGAGAGGGAAACTGAAAAATCAAACCCAAAAGCCTACTCTTCTATCTAAACATGGTGAGAGGAAAATCACCTGCAATACAGTCATGATAGGGTGTCCTGGGTTGAGAGACACAGGACTAACTTTTCTCTAATGCTGGGAAAATTGCACTTTTAGAAGACTCTAGCATGTGAATTTGTGAAAATATTTACTTTATAGCCAGCCAGGCTCTGTGGAATTCAAGGTCTTAGTGCTTTCGAGCCTTGCCAGGTGCAGGGACAAGGAGGAGCAAGGCCTGGGCATTTGACCCAGGCTGGCCAACAGGATTATTTCATACCAGGAACGTCACAATCAATATAAATTAGAAAAGTTTGCTGCGTAGCTCTCTCTCCCTTGATCGTGGAGGCCCAGACAACTCCTTGCCCCGGTGCCGGATCCCTGAGGCCTTCCCTTCCTCCTGAAGCCATTATGCTCGCAGTGTCCGCCATTTGCTGTTCCTGCTGGGAGTGCACAGTTTCCTGCTGAGAGAATTGGCTGAGTATAATTCTTCTATATCTTATATCAGTATCGGGATTAATACTGGTTCTTTAGTATTATTGTTAATTATTTAGTCTTAGTCTATTAAATCTATTTATATTTCTACTCTTGTGTTTCCTTCTGTTCCCCGATTCCCCTTTTAGGATGGGCAGGGGTCATCGGGTGACAGAATAATTATCTAAATGACAATAGATTGTTATGAGTTTTCTCAAAATATAACAGAGGGTCAAAGTAGGAGACCAGCCTTTGGGGTGCTGTTACACAGATGCCCCAATATGAGAGTGTGTAGGAAGAAGTACTTTACTAAGGTATAGCCAAAACCTAATGAAAATGGCATGTTAGAAATCTGGTGAGCTCAACCACGAGAGTACATTACTGTTACAGACATACATCTCCTTAGGAATGGCAGGTGTGAGGACAAGAAAGAAAGGTGTACCATGTATCAAAGATGTACTTTTTCATAAGTTCATGGAAAGGAAAGAGGATTTTTAGATTTCCTGTTTAACGATAGACAAGGAAAATAAATGCCAAGCTGAATTTACGTGATCCACATAGGCCAGAGAATAAGATGATTAGGTAGGTTTTGGAGGAATAATTTCATTATTATAAATGTTTTAATATTCAATTACTTAATATTAATAAAGCCTTTGTAAGAAAAGTAGATTATAAATGTTTAGATATAGTTAAAAAGCAAAGCAGGATGACAAAGTGCACAGAATATTTGGGGGGCAGGTTTTGTTTTGGAGAGTAGAGGAAGCTCCTGGTTTAGATCTTGTGTCAACTAATAAAAATGATAGAACATGGGGAAGCAAGCTACCTTCAGCAACTGAAACTATGAAAGATTACAGAAAAGCTTTGGGAAGTAATATTAATATGAAGGTAAAAGAGCAGGAAGGTGATGGCTGAGGGGGAAGGCAGACTTCACCAGTTCAGACTTCACCAGAAGTACAGGAGATAGTCTACTGGGAGAGAAAAAGGTTTAAAGGGCAAGGGAGTGCAGCCCTGCTGGGATTTACTGAAAGAGAAGATATTTAATACATAGTGGTAAGTTATACAGAAGTGAAGTAAAGAACGGCAGAATAGTAAGAAACTATTGTGGAGGCATCAGAATTTCTCCAGTGACCTGAAAATTCAAAAAGAATCAAACAAAAAGTGGAAAGAAGATTACAGGTCTAAACGTGAATGTAAAGGAACAGCTCAAGCCCCTTAGGGATAAGATCAGAAAAGCACAGAAACATAAAAGGAAACAAGATAAGGTTCCCTAAACGCAGAAAGAGAAAATCAAAATGTAGGCTTGGTGCTTAACAGTAAAGTAGAGAAAATTAAGAAGGGCTCAAAAAAGATTGAAATATTCAGTGGTATCTGTACTCTAGTCTTTCTGAAAAAAAAAAGGAAACAAAAAAGCATCTGTAAAAGTTCTGTGGATCTTAAGGTATAACCTCGATCAGTAAAAAAAAAAATCTCCAGCACACAAAAGACTTTCTGTGGACAGTGTCCAAAGGTTTTGATAGTTGTTCTTGTTGGTGTTCGTTTTGGTTTTGGTAAAACATGGGTTATAAACAGCAGGTGGTGATGGTCAATCCTATCTCGGTCTCCTAGGGTGGGCTAGATCTTATTTTGGGCACTTCTAGCACTCTTTTTCCTGTTAATGTGAATACCATAAATATCCTTTGTGCAAATTTTCTTTTGGAGTTTTTGTTGTCTTTTTTGCACTGCTTTATCCTCACTTTTCAGTGCTTGATGGAAACAAGAAAATTGGGGTGCAGGAGCAAAAATCATGTAAACCTCCCTCTTCTTACATACATAGTATAACACTACTATGGTTGCATGTAAAACATATTCCTGTTTTCTTTATATGGCTCTATAAAATAAGGTATAACTATCCATGATAAGAACAGAGACAAACAAGGTGTTTTATATGTCTTCTTACTGAAAAGAGTAAAAATATTTGTTAAAATTCACTCTGTAATTTCTTATCTGACTGAAGAATCTGATGCACAAAGCAAACACTCTGATTTGCTGTGACACTGCTTCAAACAGCATATTTGCCAGGGAAAACGGTAGGAAGGAGGAAGATTGCATCTCTGTTGGCAGGATTTTTAAGATTAGTGAAAGAGGCTCTGACTTGATAATGATACTTGAATAGAAACACTAAGTATTATTTATTTTTTTTCCCCATCAGCTATATACTTAGCGGTTTAGAAAGTCAGATTGGCTGGGACTGTTTGGATAAACCCCCAGCAGGACAGGAGCTGGGGAGGCAAGGAGGGAGCAGACCTGATTCCTCCTCCTCTTCACACAGCTGGGCAGAGAAAGCTTGCATCTCTGACCTTCATGATTTGTCTAACACCAACAGACATTGTGTTACTGTCCATCCCATTTCACACTCATTAATATCTTGTTCTGATACCTTTTGATTTGCAAATTGCAAGAACTTTACAGAGCCTTGCTGTTTTTAACAGACTGCCTGAAGCAGCATTTCTGGTAACATTAGATAAGTATAATTTATCAGTATCTTATAGCACATGTTGCAGTAAAAATCCACCCTTCAGTGCCTTCCTTTAAAAAACAAGAGCAAGAAACAGAAGGAAGCGATGTTTTTGAATCTCTACTCTTCTTGGTTTATAATGTGAGGCTGGGACTGTGTCCTGTTCCTAGGACAGTTTTCAAGGTGACCTCAAGAATAACTATCATAACATCTATCAGCCACTTTTATTCAGATAATTTACCCAGGCTGACATTTCTCTGTGCAATCAGAGCATTATTTTACAAGGACACTCTTAAACCCACCAGAAATCCCCCAAGATTTATAGCACATTATCAGACATTGATTTATTTTTCTCATCGTTCTCTCTGCAACTGGATAAAACTGAGAATAATAATTTTAGGCTGTATTTTACTATAGGATTAAAAGTTACTACCTATAGGCAAAAAAAAATTATACTTAAAATTGAGCATGCAAAAACTAGGGCAAGTTTATGCAAGGAAAATTTTGATTCTGGAAGACAAACAGTGCAGAATTCCCTTCACTGCATGACAGTTTGTAGAAATGCGTCTTCACCATAAAGAAGCCTTCTGAAACCCTATATTTACACCTCTTTCTGTTAGACAGCAACAAGACAGTTCCTGCTGGATGAGGATTACCAGCTAATTACTAATTGCTCAGTACAACTTTTCTTTTTGCACTCCAACAATGTGAAACTGGTGCAAATACAGCGGGCAGCGTCCTGTTCCCCTACTGATTGTCCTCTACCTCTAACCAGCTCAGGCTGAACACCGAGCTGATCTTTTGGCTCTCAAAGGGAGGTATTATATTGCTCTTTAGAAATACGCAGCAAGGTAAAGAAATAATTATCCCTTGCAGTCTCTCTGCTAAGCAGGTCTGCTTTCTCCAGCATGCTGCTGCAGCAGTGCTCTATTTATCAGAGCCAAGGACAGTTATGTTTGATACATGGCGTGCCAGGCGTACAGCCATAAATCTGGGCTGCAGGAGAGAGTGAAGCGATTAGTTTAACGCAGTGACAATGGGAAAAGGATACCTGTCATCTGCTAACTGAAAACCTTAGGTTATCCTCGGAAACAAATCAGTGTCCACGTGTTGCTGGTTTCAAAGCTTGTTGTGTGAGAGTTGCCTTCCCCATGCTACCGTCCCAAAGGGCTTCTCTCCAAAGTTTCTGCATATACATCTCTGTTGGTGTCCTCATTCCCAAAGGAATTCAAAAAGCCTTAAACTCACTTCCCAAATAATTCAGTTTTTCTAGAAGATTTTTCTGATATTCTATAAATATCAGAAATACGTAGCTATTTTTTCTTTTTTTTTCAACATCTGTGAGGCCTTCATTCAGAAGACAAGCTGTTCTTCCAACCTCAATAAGAATAAGAAGCACTGGAGATGTTTTTAAATTAATGTTGCTTTTAGCCAGAATCATGTTACTGATTGAATTACATCACTCTTATGTAGTCTTGTTTCTACAAATACATTCCTGCATTCTAAATCTTAAATTAAGCCTGTATTTTTATTTTTTTTCCAGTGGAAAAAAAACAATAGTAATACTGTCAAACTGAAAATTCTAAATTTTTTATTTCACATTATTTGATTTTTCCTCTCCTTTATTTAAGTTTATTACATTACAGGAAAATAATAAATCGCATAACATGTGTCACTTTTCAAGCCCTGTAATTACTTCAGTAACAGGATTTTTAGACCCACTCTTTGGCAGAAGATTAAATTTGTAAGACCCTGACAAATTGTCAGAATAACAGTCTTTTGTCACAGGTCAAGCTGTATGCTCTGGATATTTAGATTTTAAGTAGTGAGTGATCCTGCTTGCAAGGTACAATCTATGTCACTGTTCTTCTTGATATATGAATGAACAACAGAAATGGTGTAATCGTGGCATCTCTCAAGTCAACTGCAACCTCTGAGGAGTTTTCCTTGTTGGAAAATGCAAGTTTCTTCAGAGCTACACTTCCTTTCAGGAAGTGTTGCAATTACAGTTATGATCAATGTGGTTCAGCAACATATTTTCTTAATTCTAGGATTTAAGAATAAATTAACAGTAATAAAAGACTCATTTTGTAATGGATACTCAAGTATAGAAGATAAAAATAAAAGAAGTGATGATCAGAATTTGGACAAAACACAATTTGTGTTGATATTCCAACACAAAGAGGACGTAACAGAACTGAAGTATGGGTTTGCCTTGAATTGCTCATGGAAACACTTTGGAGAAAAGTAAGCGGAACAGTCCCCCTGTCTAAGAGTCTCTTGCACTACGGAATCATTGCGAGAACAATACTCTGATAATATACGTTTGTATATGTAATATTCTGCAAGGTTACTCTGACCTTCAGTTGTCATCTGCCATGAATTTGCCTTGCAAATTTGAATTATCTCTCATTTCCCTCCTTCCCTCCCTTCCTGAATTACTTAGGTTTCCCTCTTTGTTTAATTTGCTTGTTGGACCAGATCCTCCCTTTTGCAAATTAATTATCCAGTTAAATGTAGGTTACTTTCATAGGAGCTATGATGTTATGCTAGTTCTAAAAATTATCAACAAGAAAATGAGCTTTCTTATACCAGAAAAAGGACTCAAAGGGTTCAAAAATTCTAAAACATTACAAAAGGAGAGAAATTGTTATACAATCTTATTTAAAAATAGCACATCCTGTTCTCATCCCATCTTCAGTCAACAAGCTTGTCTAATCAGTCACAAATGAGCTATAGTATTTTACCTTAGTTGTACATGTCTGTTATCATCAGTCTCTTAAGACATTGTTATCTACAGTGATGGTAGTGTTTAATAAATAATTAGCATTAGGTTTTTTTAAATCTGGAGAGAAATGCAAACTAGAATTTGACTTGGTAATGGGAGATTTATCACACATATCCACAAAAACCAACCAACAACAACCAACAAAAAAAAAAAGCCCCGAAATTTATTTTTTAATTAATGTGTTTAAGAAAATTGAAAAAAATTTATTATAAACATTTTGGTTGAAAGCTGTTTTAAAGTGGGTTTGGATGTCAGTTTTTAACAACTTCTGACTTGTGCAAAAGTCTCACTAACTGTGCTATAAAGTTTTGGGAACTTTGCATTAGAACAATTAATCACTGAGATGGAAAGAAACTAGTGTATCCATTGGCACACAGATAAATCACACATGATTTCTTTCTAATGTCTAGTCACCAAGAATAATAGAAAACACAGCTGGCAGGAACATTAGGAGATTATCTACTCCATTTCTTTCCTCTAGCCAAAATCAAGTGCACCTTGCCCATGCTTGACAGATAGCATCTAACATCCAGTTGTGGTGCTTCCACAGTCTCCCAAAGCAATATGGTCCTTAAAAATAGAAACTCTTCCAAGGTATTTCAGCCTTAATCTGCCTTGGTTTAATGTCTTTCTTGTCACACACATTCAGATACGGAAAGCAGTTTATCCCTTTCCTCTCTGCAGCAATCTTTTATATATTCGAAGACCATTATCATGTTTAACATGATGCAAGCTTTTTCAGCACAGCTGGCTTTTCAGGGCTCAAAAATTGCAAGAGACCTAAGCCCGAGTCTACCCTCAGCTCGCAGAAACTGAGCTCTGAATGGACACTGTGCTTGGAGGAACTAAGTTTAGGAAATCTATTGCAGCAGAAGAGAAAAGGAAACGAAATGGAGCCGGTAACAGTTTTCATGCACAGAAAGCTGCATTATCCCCTTGTCACAATGAATATGGAGTGCCCAGTTAAAACATAGCAATATAATATTTATGTGTAGCTCCAATGTGCTTTTGCAAATTTTATGATGCAGTGAAAGATACAGCATGTGTTTTGGAATGTATGTCAAACTTGGACAGATTTCCTAGAGAGTTATGTAACCTCAATCTCTAGCCAAACATCTATACACAAATTACTCATAGGTAATTGACTTCCCTGTGGCGGCTCATGGGTGTTCAGTTCCTTGCTTAAATTAGGAAAGTAGGAGTCAGGGCCTAGCTTTACAGTGTACAATATTCTTCACATGAGAGGAGCTTCTACTAACCTTATTCCATTGAGAAGCATAAGTCAGAAAGTATTTATTTAAAATTCACTGGCTTCTTTCACAATTTTTATTTGCTTTCTTTTTTCTATGGTTTTATTTTATCCTATTTTTTTACTGTTTGTTTTGGGTTTCTTAGTTTTCTTTGGTTTTCTTTCTGTTTGTTTTTTACTTTACTAAGATTTCCTTAATCCCTCATACAGTATTATGCATTCGCATCAGTGTTCTGTCACAGGGTTTGTGTTGGAATACAAAATCGTAAGCTGAATAACAATTTGGATCTATATGCAGGGGTGCCCCATCTTCATCACATCACTGAGATCTAAAATATTACTCATAAGAGAAACATTGAAACACCTGGGAACTTTGGGTTGCACGAATTGTTGCATTTGTAAGCTATTTATTTATCTCTAAAAACTAGTGGACAAGTCATTCTTGGTTTGCTTTGAATTTCAGTTTACTTCTTTAGGCACAAAAGAGTGCCAAACTATCTTTCCCCCCTTCTTCTTTTCTTATCTAGCTTGCTTTTTTTTTTTTTTTTTAATTTATTCAATGTAATAATCTCTTTAAACTTCTCTTCCTTCTTGGGCAAATCTTTATGACCTTGGGATTATCATACCTTCTAGTCTCCATTTTCTTTGGATGGAAGTAGATAAATGGCCACTGATTCGCAGAGGCAACAGATAATTTAGAAGGAACCAAAAGTAGCACAACCTGCTGCTGGATGTTCACGTTTTCAATTCAATGCAATAATGTATTCTTGCATAAATGCTGCTCTCTGTAGGACTCTGAATCAGCTGAATTCTCAAGGCCTCTGTAATAACCCAAGGGAATATCTTAGAGTAAATATGACAGAGCTCTCCTGGATTTGGAGAGCCAAAATTATTTAAAAAAAAAACAAATAGACAGTCTTTTGAGGAAGGTGCTGCATCCTTTTTTAAAGACAGAAGCAAGAAGAAGAAAACTGGACTGGAGTTGGAATCTTCTTTCTTCTTTTATTGGCATTGCCATTATTTTGCAGAAAGCTATTTCCATAGTGTTTGAGCACAATTCTACGCCAACACTTAGATGACTCTTCCTTGAGCTATTTCTTTGCTGATGGGACATTAAACCAAGAAGATAAGTAAGTTCATAACAGCCTGTTCCAAAACACTTTTCCATATGAAGTAGAACAATTATTTGTTATTAGTCAGGTAGAATCTGCTGCTCTGCACATTTCAAGTTCTGCATTATTAGGCAGTAAAAACAGACTGTCACTCAGGCTCAGGATAGCTTATATTTAAACCTAATACATATTATTCTAGGTGATCTAGTTTTGCTATAAATCTTTGCGTGTGTTTTGGAATGTGTGTTCTATGAGTGATGGTTAAAAATGAGAAGAGGATGATTTAACTGGATGTTATCCAATCTGTGGGTGGTATTCAGTCAGCAAGATTTTTCATAGAAAACTCTACTCAGTATCACACACATTTTGCTTTTCTGTGCAAAACGTATTCACAAAGAGAAGTGCTGGCAACATTAACATCTCCAATTATGCATTTTAATGAGTGTTTCTAATTCAGAGATGATTTTAGAAATGGTTCATAACAATAAGTAGCAAGAATTCTTCATTTGTTTTTCAGTATAACCAAGCTCTCCTTTTGAGCCTGATTTATAGTCAAAGAAATGACAGGAAACTGGCACTATTTTCCAACACAATCTCAGTGCATTTTGACTAAAAAGAGATATTTCAAAACAAATCAAATACTTTGCTTCTTTCTGTCAAGAAGTGTATTTCAGAGGCCTACCCTTGCTATTGATGGCTCTTGAAAATTATTCAGATTTTCAATACTGCCACTGAGTATTAAGGTCTGTGCTGCAAGGTTAATGTTTGTATTGCAAGTTGAATTTATTTCTTAGTAGAAATACGGCTTAAAAGGAATATAAAGTCTCCACATTTTCTTACTAGGAAATCTAGTAAGGCCCCTTTCTGCATATAAAAGTGTTATTTTTGCAGTCATTTTATCCCAGATATCTTGCTCTCGGTCATATCTTTTTCCACTGAGTAGGTTAAAATAGAATGTAGAATGTTACTAGGCTCCTGGATGACTATCATATATAGCACTTTTTATGATCAGCTAAGATATTGCACGAACTAAAAAATGTAACCCCAGGCTTATAAATTGTTCTTATAAATCTGGCAGAAACATTTCCTAATTTAGAATCTGTTTTTGTTTGAGTCCATAATTTAACATTCTCTGAAGAGTAACTTGTGTTTCAAAGTCTGTCAGATTTATGCACAGAAGTTACTTCTGCTAAGCAAGAAGGGTGGTCCTGTCTTACTTCTTTTATGGAAACCTAAACAACTTTAAACTTGAAAAGCTTAAAGAGAATTGAGACTGTGGGGGTTTTCTAGTTTGGGGAGTAGCAACACATAAACACTTCAGTTCCTGCAAAGGAGACGGTTCTTACGAGCGCTCTACAGTTGCCTCAGAGTTTCCAACACTTAAGTTCTCGCAGCTCTCACACATGAATTCTTACAGTTCTAGCAACTAACTGAAAAAGTGCAGGGATGGAGAGATTACACAGCATGGATTCTGCAGAGAAAGAAAGCAGAAAGGCGACAGGGAAAGAAAGAATGGAGGGGAAAGAGCATGTGAAGAGAAGAAATGGATGAAACGGGAAACCAGAGCAAGCATCAACATACTGATGAGATTGTCTAGTTTATAATCAGCACTACTCAGTGTTGAAAAAGGATTGTATCACTTGTTAACATTTGAGTAATTGAGATATAAAAGGAAATTGTTGATTTTCATGAGAATCTGGGCTCTGGAGTGGTGAGGATCACTATAGGGGTATAATTTTTAGTCTCTATTTGGCTAGTTTTTGCGTCGATTAAACAGAAAGCTCAAGTGATGCTCATTGTTCACACAAAAATATTTGCTTCTTCATGGTTACATTACCACTTCTACCTTCTACCTCACCTGTCTCAGAACAGAAGTGATTTCCAGTACTTTTTCCTGTAATTCTTAGCACAGTCAAAATCTGATCTCACTTGAGTTTTCCCAGAAACAATGCCGTCTAAATAAACACAAAAAAGATTGAAAGAGTTTAAAAGTTTCATCTAACTTAACTTTCAAAGCCAAGAAAATCTTTATCTCAGACAGTATAAATCAGATGCTTAAAATCAATGTATTGGCATTTACTACAATATCATATTCAATATAGTTAATTCCAAGGATGATACACTTAAAAATTCTGCTCAACATAACCTAAGGGGAAAAGTGTGGCACGAGAAAATTTCAAATATCAAAGTTTCCCCCTGAGAGTCTCAAAAAAGCTATAAATGCATCTAGAAAACAAATTAAGGAGAGATTGATTGTATCACCTTTACTAAACCTCGTGTTTTGCTCTCTGCCTTCACAGTCCTTTCAGATGCATTTAGCTGTTTACAGGGTATCTGCAAAGTGTTAAAGCAGATGGAAAAAAAAATAACATTCTATAATTACAGGCAAAATCACCAAAACAATATACTAAATTGACTCCCACTCCTAATATCATGGTGCAATTTGTAGATACCATATGTTGCAAGAGTTGACTGTTTGCTTTAAGTACTCATCACAGGTTCTGGCAATTATAGAGACTATTAACCTCTGCCTTTTTAAAATTGCTCAAACAGATACCTCAATCTACATATTTCCATCCTCGGGAGGAATAGACCATTTTTTGAATCTGTCATTCATTATTAAACTGTCTTTGCGGATCAGCATTTAACTACTGCTAAAAACAATGTCTCTAATACTAATAATGGGTCTGTAACTCAGATTCATTAATATTACATTACACATTTTCTTACAGGACCACTTATAATAAATTTTCTCTTATGGATTTTCTGTATTAATAATTTATATCAGACCTTAACATTTATGATTTCAGATTGATTGTATCTGTCTATCAGTTATACACTCCTTATTTCATTTTAAGACCTGATATACATTGTCCATTGTTTATGAAAATATTAATAGATCAGTAATTACACTTTCTCGAAGTCACACTGTGCATCCCTTGAACAGCAGAGAATAGTTTGCAGATCTTGTAAGTTTTGTTTATTTTAGGAAAAGAACAGAACATACGTGGCAGCAGTTCTCTCTTAACTAATTCATCATTAACTTGTGCATCTTTTATGAATAAGATCCTTAAAATGAGTAAAGACTTAGAGTTCTGCCTTTAAAATTCATAATTTAACATTCATGGAAGTATGGGGGGGGTTTTTAAGCTTGGCTTATTTTCAATAGCAAAAAATGGAGAGAAAGTAAAGTTTGAAAAACCTAGTTTCAAATGCTTAAATTTATCTGAGTAGAAACACCTTTGACAGACTGTATGAGGGAGAAAGGACAGAGTTTATTCATGTCCTTGCACGCAGGGGAAAAAAAAGGAGGAGAAAGAAAATACAGTAAGGATAAAAATTTGGTCTGAGATCAAGAAAATAAAAGAAAATTGTGAAAATTATGAGCAATGGAAAAAGCCCTCAAAGATGTAAACAAGAAACTAAATTGTATGTACAAGAATGAGAAAGGTTATTCATAAATGAACTCATAGAGTTAAGTTGTTAAGATAGAGGATGTGATGGTTGTCTCAAAACCATCAGGTTTTGATGGTTTCATCATCAAATTTTCAATCATCAGTCAGGGGTGATAATATTTTAATTATATGTAACTGCAGTATGTGAAAAGCAGTTAAGGAGTCAACAAGTAAATAAATAGCAGGACTAAAAGATGGAGGAAACAGCTGGAAAAAAATATCAAAACAGATTAACACATTAACAGACTGCTTTCAGTATATTATTTAATTCAATTTTCTTTTTCAGAAAAAAAAAATAATAATCATGTTAAACAGTTAAATGAGATTAAGCAGACATACTTCAACTAGGTGCTCTTATCCCAGCATACTGGGCAGAATGAAACAAACCACACAGTTTACAGCTCTATGGATCTGACACTTTGCCAAAAAATCAAGTCTTAAAACAAAACAGAAAACTCCAGCTATCCTGGAGTACTTTAGAAGCCCTGCTAACTGAAGAAGAATTTCTTATTGGTATATGAGGAGTTGGTATGCTTTCCATCCACTTTGATAAATTTGTTTATTAGATATAGTTTTCTCCTCCAGTAGGACGGGGTTAATGGTGGCATTCCCCCCCACGCACCCCCACCCCATTACTGGAATATTCTCCAGTATTTCATTAATACTGAAGCAAAATTCCCCATATGGAATAGGGGAATCATTCCACACTTGTGTTTGTTAGGACTGGAAATGCCATTTCAAGTATGTGCTATAACATTTACAGCACAATCAAGATTTATTAAAACTACTCCACAGAGCACTATTGTAAAGAATTTATGAACTGTAAAACTGCTATAAAGGTCACTTGAGATGCAAAAGTTTAATTTGGAGTATCATGTTATGGTGTAGTACTGCTAAACTTAATGCTTGTTTAAACAAATGGCTTGAGGATATTTGTCTCAGAATGTGGGGTTTATTAACTTCAGTAAAACAACTTTATATTATCTTTTTTTTTCCTGCTTAGCTTTGATTTTTAAAGGTTTTTTCACCTTTATATGTCCACTAATCCATTATTTTCCTTCTATGAACATAAGCATAAAGAAGGACAAGAATTAAATATTTTTCTTTTAATTTTGTAGCATGTTATAGCTATGTGCATAGTTCTGTTGTTTATCATTCTTTCGAGGTTTAATATTCCATTTCATGACATTTGTTTTCTTTAATCATCAGCTACAAAGATTTAGAAAACATTTAACTGTCATCTGGAAATAGAGGGAAAGTTTCATACATCCTTAGTAAAATTTAGGTTAAAAGAGACATTGTTATTTGTAGATAATAATGTAGAAATGCATATGATTTCCACTGGATGAAGAGAAGATTCGTTTGCTGAAAATTAATAATATTCATACAAACTTCAAAGGCAAAATTTATCTATTTCTATAACTCACAACTGAATCACACATCACATCACATGGGTCAATCTTTGTGAACCTGCAGAGCTCAATTTAAGTCTGAAGTGAGAAGTAAAAGATCACTATTCAGACAGAACTTCTTCATTCTTGCAAATCTCAAACACTTTGGAAAAAACCCTTGCTCATATACTTAAAGTCAGGCAGAGAGTGTCTTTAAACTACCAGGAAGCTGCACATGCCAAAAACCTGCAAATTTGTAAATGTGGAACATTTATTATTTGCCAGCAATAATTGTTTCCTGTTAAAATTGGCAAGGGTGATTAATTGCTTTCTCTTAGCATTTTATTGAGGATTTAGGAAATTAACAGAGGGAAGCTGTAATTGGTAATCCTACCTAGCCTAACAAATAGCTAGAGCTAGTCCCTTATACTAGCAGAGTTATGAAAAGAAGTGATTACGTGTATCTTCATAACAAGGTATAAAATTATCTGCATGTTGATAGCACCAAACAATGTATTTAAAGATCTTTGAAACAGTTTGTCTTTTGGCATATGGTTGTACAACATAGAGGCAAGTATATTAGGATCATAATCATAACAAAAATGACAACAACCAGCAATAACAAATAATAAATAAGAAATAAGGTTTTGTCTTTTAGAAAATTGAAGAAAACTTGGCATTTTGAGCTCATTTTTTCATGGAACTTGCACAGATTCTACTGTGGCCTTTATCTACTGGATGAATGAAGGTTTTGATGATTTCTAGATTTCTTCAAGATGAAAATATTTTTGCTGTGTTATGCCTCAGGCATATGGAAAAACATATCTCCAGACTGAGGAGTGTTAAGGAGCAGACATTTAAAACAAAAAATAATAAAACTTGTTAACATTTTTTGATGTTAAAGAAAAAGTGTAAAGATTCATTATCTATTTCTTGGAATACATGCCTTATCAAGCAGATCCTTTGGCAGGAGCTTCTGCTATAGCTTATACAAAATTATCTGCTTGGAATGGCAGAAAAAGTGGCTGCTTCACAGTAATGAGCTTGCTATTTTCTTCTCTGAGATACTCAAAAAGAATTAAGACTGAACCAGGCAGGACATCCTAGAAGTAAGTGTTGGAGATGTGTATGCTTTCCCACTGCATCTGAGGAAGAAATAGCTCCCAATCCAAATAAATGAAATGTTTCGTGAAACAAGAAAAAGACTTTGGTCAAAGAAACAAAACAAGCTCCTGTAGTTTATTTTATTTTTTTTACTCAAGGTAGTGGGAGTGCTGTGGTGGGTGGAGAGGAAGAAGAGATCATAGGCTTGTAAAATGGAGGATGGAAAAAGGATGTAAAAAAAGGGATGCTGCCCATGATGGTCAGAGTGACAGCTAGAATGGACCTAGGCCTGTGGTCAGTTTTGTTTATCAAAGTTTAATTACAGGAAATCTAGTCAACTAAAATGCCCATAAGGAAGAGGAAATATTGCAATGTCTATTCTAGAAAAAGGGGGTTAGACTTATGAAAATACCGTCACTTTTAAAAATAGAAAAGACAGCAACTTGTGTTATCTACCATTGATTCTCTGCCAATGTGAAGCTCTAAAGTCAGACGTGCTTCCCCCCACTTTCAGTGCAACAAATTGCCTGTGGTCGTCGATGTATTTCTTCAAGTGTTAAATTAACAAACCAGCTCCATAAGCTGTCAGCGAGGAATGCTCCTGCGTGTTCATTTTCAGCCTGAGACAACATTCACCCTGCAGACTCAGCAGCCTGCCTAGGTCAGGACTTCTGGTTTTGACAGGACCGTATTCAAAATAAGGGTATTTACTATAAAAAGAGGGGTTGGTTTGTTTGAGGTTTTTATCTTGACATAGCAAATACAAATAAATAAGCATGTACTGCCATGAAATATTTAATCAGAGCCATAGGAAAAAGTAATTTCCTGAGGTCTCTGAGCAGATATTTTTAAATATATTCTGCCAACCCTTTGATAAAACTTTCATTTAAATTCCAAGTTACCCAAGGAAGCTATTTAGGGTTTTGAACAGTATTTTATATTTCAAGGGGAAAAATATGTTTGTGTTTACTTATGAACTACATACTAAATTCTGCACACTAGGATGATATTTTTATGACTAAAAGACCTTACATGTATATTTCTTTATGTGTCTCAATTTCTGCTGAAAAACTTCGTTTTACCCATCAGCACACAGACAAACATGCCTTTGTGATACAGGCATGAATTTTGTGCTGCTTTACTGTGATATTTGTTCTACATGACTAGCCATAAGTATCTCTTAGACTCACCACAAAAGCAATCTAGAAGTAAATATTAACATTTAAGCTATTAGCCTAAGGAAAATGTGCACTTTTGCAAATAAGGAACCAGTACTTAAGATAAAGCATCGAGACAAGTCATGCATTAAACATTTTTAATAGTACTGTGTATGTAGCATAACACTGGGTTTTATCACATCATTTTATAGAAATGTGCAGAGGTCATATACTAAGTAGTTTACAGGGAGACTGGGTTGTAGGCTAAGCGCTGGGCTATGAAGTGTTTTGAAGTGAAAATGGATAAGGCCAAACGAAGCAGATTATGGGGAAATTTTATGGATAGAATCCATGGAGAGAAGATTCCTCATGTAGGAGCCTCTTTTCTACAAGACCTACCAAGATCTTGTGGTACAGAAAGGAAAAACTCAGGATTTAACAGTGCCTGTTGATAGGATTAGAATGAATTTGAAGGCAGAGGCAGAAATTCACAGGATACTAAGACAGTAGCTGAGTAGGACGATAAAGAAGCATGAACTAAAGAAGTAGGACAGCATTAATTCATGAAAATAGGTTGCCAGTAGGAGGCTATGATCAACGAAGGGGAGCAGATTGAGAAGGACAAGAATGCAAAAAAGGCTATGAAGCTTTGAGGAAACTGAGATTGTTAATGCCAGTAGGAGTGTTTATAGGTACTGCAGGAAGCCAGCACAAAGAGGCTGAAGGGGAATTAGCAGTGAAGAAGCTTAGCCTACAGAACCAATTACAGCCAAAATGGTCATTGCTGAGGACAGAAAGAAGTGAGGGTGCTGGATGCAAGACTGAGATCTTGAATGGTTCTTTGAAAGTGCCTGCTGGTGTGATGTCCTGTGATGGTGAAGAAGAGGAAATGGATGCTGGGAAAAACTAAAAAGGGAAAATGAACAAAAGCAAAGCACTGGTACACTTAAATCTACTGCATTTTTTTATCTTCAATACTGATGACGGACAGAAGTCAACAAAATCAAGAACCACATTGAAGAGCTTAAGGGGAATAATTATTCATAATTTTTCATACCACAGGATGTGAAGTGTAGCCAAAGAAATTATTAGACACTGGGTTTAAAACAAACAGGAGGTACTTTTCACGTAGCAAATAGTATATTACGGAATTTTCTGATCTCCACAGAAAATTATGGAGGCTTGAAATATAAATAGGTTCAGAAAATGTTCAGAGACATTCACAGAAGAAAGGTCTTTCAAGGTCTGTTAAATATAGTGCTACAAATCACAGTTCTAAACCCCAGATTCAAAGGAACAAGCACAGTATTCGGGGAAAACATCACCATGTTTCTGTATTGTTGTATGTTCTCCAGTATCTGCTTAGAGTCACTGGAGAGTCAAACAGGAGACTGAGTGACTGATTTATACTTTCCCTCTCTCTCTTCTTTCTTGTGCAAACACACACACACACACACGGACAGAAAGCAAGAGTTTTGAACCTGTAAAGGAAGATTAAAGTAATACCTGGAAGAATATGGATTTACTCATGTCTCATTCAGAAGAATAATTAGGTTCTATGCCATGTAGCGTGACTTTTATCAAACATTCAGCTTGCATGGTTAACAAAAAATATCTTTATTTTAAGAACACAATCATTGCCAAAGATTTCCAAAGTGCAGAATCTCAGATGCTGAGCCCTGCTGGATCTGTCACAGGTACTCTTGGGAAGACCCAATCTAAGAATAGGAAAATGATGATACTCTATTCCAGGAAAAGTAACTACATGCTGCCTCACAAATGCAGGATGTGAAGCTAGGACAGGCAGAGATCAAAAATGAACTTAGCTTTGTAAATGATCTCTTCATGTAGTCATTTGCACCGAGGTACATATAAGTTACAATGAAGTTCTATGACTCCAAACCACTAACTTATGTGTCGCTGTCAGGCAATCATAAGAATATTTTGGCAAACACATTCAGGATAAAAATATAGTGAATTAGTATAGCAAGAATCTTTGAAGTATTCCAGAATCTTGTATCTATTCTATTTTGATTATTCCAAGTGTGACTTCCTTAAGAAACAAGAGTGGAGATAATGAGAGTTGAGGAAAAAATTTGATGAGGTGACCAGTAGGTAAAGTCAAAGGAACTGAAGGTAGCTAGAGTCTCTAGCTACTGAAATCTGTAGAGGAAAGTCCTCTTGATAGATCATCTTTCACCAATGGAAATAAGGAGAATTTCTATTTTAGTGCAAGACCAGTCCCTTTTTAAAAACATCATGGGTCCAAGTATGTTTAATTTGAAATGAGATAATAGTGTGTGTGTATATATATGTGTGTATGTATATATATATACACACATGTATATACATACAAAGGATGGGGTGGAAGTTTGTGTGTGTGTACACAGTGATTATTCTTTGTTCAACAAGAATCATTTTTCTATTCAATGCCCTCCACTCACCACTTCCTTTTTCTTTCATGAAAGCCACTGGTATGTAAAGTGAAGATAATCCTTAAAAAACATGCCTAGAAGGTCTCTGTTAATTGCTGAGAAAGCTGTGGGCAAAGAATGGGATGGGAATATGGAGGGAATCCATGGTTCATGTCAGAACTCTGTTTTTTGAATAACTATGTGTAGAGGAAAGCTAAACTTTTGTCAGCATTATTGCAACTTTTTTATTTTTCAGCACAGAAATATGTTGAGCTTCTATAAATAGTAGGCCAGTCATAGGCTTTTGTTTCAACTCCTATGAAAAAGGATATTATTTTGGTTTTAGTTTTATTTTTTGACTCACAATATTTTTATTAACACTAATTATTTCTGACCAGGTTTGTTCTAATAGTTGATGCACATTATTAATCAACTTCTTTTCTTTGGGGAACATGTATCACTACAACAGACACTACAACAGCTAACTGTCATTTATGCAAGATCAGAGGAAGTATATTGCTATTAATCAATGTTATGGCCCACTACTTCCAATCCATTCTATGTCTAGTGCCCCCAGAGCAAAACCAAGAGTAAGCACAACAAATGCACAATTTATGAGAGATATATATGATTCACAATAGCAACAAAAGAAGAGGAACTAGGGTAATAAATATCTTGCAGACACAGAAAGAGCCATTTTCATGTTAAATTTTGCATCAACATTCTAAAATCAAATATTGATGAGAGATTTTCCCAGGAAAACATGTAATCAGCCTCAAGTTGGTCATTAAGGAAATATGTAATTTCTCCCATGTGTCTTTGTCTAAACTATACAATTTTTTTTTGTCACATAATATTATTTTTTCCTTACATTTCCCTATAGACGTGTTGTTTATATGCATACATGTCACAATCTTCAGTTATATGTGTTCCATAATATTTGAAGCACATTGTCATATTTTTCATCCTCTGTGGTCATGAATACTTTGGAAAGAAAGTAGCTGAGTATAGAAACCAAAACAGACTTCTCTGCTCCTCTAGCATCCACATGGATGAATGTAGTACTCCTGTATTATATACTGACAGAAGTAAGATTTTAAACAATTTAATGTGGATTGTCATTTAAGATAAAAATTATTTCTTTTGCTGTATGACCTGTGCAAATGCCAGAACAAATCTATTTAATTAATTTCCTTGTGAGTTAGGAACCATGATCCATTATGCATTACCCGTGCATAATGATCTTCTGTAGCCTCCTTATATACAGTGAGTGCAACGTGTATTTTTGTTTCTAAGGGCTTTTCTCTTTCAGTGGATGCAAACAGCTTATTATTCAAAAGCAATGAATGCAAAGAAATAATCTGGGACAAGTGTGAAAAAAGGCAAAAAGCGGTTACTGTTGCAAAACTTTTGTTCAACACACTTTTAAACTGTGGCTTTGAACTAGTTTTACTAGTGAGAGTTTTCTCAAACACTTCATAGTCTTAATATTGGGTCTGGAAAGATCCCAACATTTTTATTGAAATAGTAATGAATTTGAACCATCACAAATGTTAGTATACATTTCAGAGCTAGGCTACGGGTGAGACAAAGATGAAAGGCAAGAGTCCTAAAATTTGTTCAGCAGTGCTGAAATAAGTAATAGAAGGAAAGAAAAATGCAGAAAGATGGAGAATATCAGGGCAAGCATCTCCCATTTTCCTCTGAATATGCCATGACTCGGACCATAGAGATGGAGGCAGCAATGCCTCAAGTATTGTGCAACGAAGAGGAGTGTTTATTTTATTTATTTATGCAATCTCCCCCTCAATTTCCCTTTCTAGAATTTGTTTAGCCGAAGACCATAAAATCTATTGTTTTCTTACAAGAGCAAGAGCAAAAAGACTGATTCTCTGAAAAGGCTTTTCCAGCAAATACAGGCACTGAGCTGCTCCGCAATGCACAAATCTTAAGTATTAATATTGATGGACCTAGAATACCATATAATTTTGCCTTATAGCTGAGAGTCAGATATTGCAGTTCTTAGAGGAATAAGACTCCCATTGACATCCATAGAGTTTTGCTTGAGGTTATAATGCAAAATCAGGCTGTAAATCACAGTGTGGCTGTCAGACTAAGCCAGACACACTTTCAACACATCACTTCTTGCTCACTATATTTCAAAAACAGTGGGTCTCACCCACCTGCTGTTCAGCAGTTTTATTTAAATAAATGCAAACATAACTGATTGAGACATCTGTGTAGTTCCATGTCCAGAATTAAGTAACATGGGATACGAATATGGCATAATGTTCAATGAGTTTCCTTAATCACTTTATTTTCTTTGCAGACAGTTTTTGTAGTCTCTCCAGCAAAAATAGTGAAAAAAGCTTATAATTTAAAAATTAATCTTCTGATGATGTTTTCAGTATCTTAACAGAGTTTAAGTGATAAAAAAGTCCCCAGGCTTTATTTCTGCTTTCTTCTCTTTATACTGTGTATCTTTTTTTGTGTGCCTTTTGTCTCGCAAGTGTAATTGAAGAAGGAAGTGAAAGTGCAACTAAATTACTTAATAGAAAACCTAAACATTTGGAACAATACAAAAAAATAAAAAGAGATGACACTGAACCGCATTCATGATGACACATTTATTAATATAGCACAAGCACTTACAGAGCAGTATATTAGGTTCTTACAGTGACATACTGAACCACATACAATTTGCAGAGACAGTGAGTCATAAGCTAGATAGAGAAACTTGTAAAAAAAGGCTTCAAGAGCAGAACTGCCTATCAGAGAGGTACTTCCATTCTAACAGAATAGAAATACAGATGAAAGGTCACTTCTTAGCCAGAGGGTGCTGGGAGGAAATGCTGAGGAGACTTCAAGCTCTGCCACGTGGACAGTGAAAGGGCAGGAGGGAATAACTTTTCATGGACAATGCTAAACAGGAGCCAATAAATGTGGGATATTTTGGAAAACCAAATATAAAGGGTTTTTAATTTGTTTTTTAATGCACACTGCAGTCCTGAAGCTACAGTTAATTGTTTTTGAGAAGCCTCTTTGCATGCACCAATACTGAACATCTCGATGCCTAAGTAAATTTCAGACTCTATGAAGGGAATTAGGCAGGTCAGTAAAATTCTTAAAATTGTGGCTTTACCTGTGCAGAGAGAGACTGGTGAGAGTTTAAAAGATACCAAAAGATGATGACTACCTTCTTTCCACTGTGAAAGCTCACACTCATGACAATCAGGTAAAAGTAACATCTGTAGTGTTTTAAAAAAAAAAAAAAAAGAAGAAGAGATGAAAAAATAGTGCTATATACTTATCTTTAAGTCTAGTGCAGCTCAAAATAGAACTAGGGACCTCTCTGAAATTCACTGTGAGAATCAGGGATCATCTGTAAAATAACTCTCAGCCACAACCCATACTTCTGTTTAGCCAAGGAAATAGCATAGGAAGAGAACTTTAGAATATTCTAAACAGAAGTGTAGTGGAAATGATTGCCCATACATAATAAAGTAGACATGCTGCAGTATTTACAGTGTTTTGAACCGCATTTGATATAAAAATTAATTAGAAGTATTTGCAACACTTTTCTAATGTGAATGTTAATGAATTAATCAGAACAGTTCACAAGATTTTAATTACATAGGCTAAAAGTCAAGTTTCTAAATAGTGAAATTAGATGTTTTCATAAATTAATAATTTTGTGAATTTTATATGCATTTGCATGGGGCAATTAGGGTTTTTTAAGATAACTTAGTTTAAAATTAAAAGCTACAAGAAAGCCCTCTTAGACATCTTTAATAGCCTGACCTAGTTATAAATAATTGCTGTTGACACAGAATTTACACATGTCCTTACACTGTGTCATTTTCTTAAATGTAAACAAGACACCTGCTGAGCATTAGCTTCAGGAAGCATGTCAAATATAAATCAGCAAGTAATTATCCCTACCATGCATGTGGAACTTAATTCATCTTTAAAATAGTCTTTCTAGGCATTTTTTATACATAAGGGTGAGAATAAAGACAAGACATTCATGTCATACGTACAAAAGAAAACATTCCCTTTAAGAAGCATTGGTAATTTCAACACCATAATGACAGCTTTTATACATTTTTTGGGATACATTTTACATTGAACAAGCTTACCCATACACCTTTAAAGAGTTTTCTATACTTCAAATTATATAGAGGTGCAGATTATTTCATCACAGAGCTTCTAAATATCTGTGATTACTAACATTATTGCATGGATTTAATTTCTTCTTTTTCAGAAACTGAATTTAACCCCTTCATATTCTTGGGAATTATTCAAAGTAAAATCAGGACAGATACAGTGGGTATTTGGAAAGAGAGAGCATGGGCAGATTTGAAGGAAGAAGATAGGAGCAACAAGTTGTTCAAGAAAAGAGAAGTAATATTTGCTGTAAAATGAATTTTTTATATGGCAAAAAAGGGGAAGTATATGTAAAAGAATTGAAAACTTTAGGACTGTAACAGTGCGTGAAATTAAACGTACTCTTAGCACTTTTGCAGGATCTGGGCCTCCGTCAGTACTCTTCTCTTAGTCTTGCCAACAGAGTGGAAATTAGGCTGTAAATTTGAAACCCTCCAAGATGATTCTCCAGCATGAGTTCTCCATCCACTTAGGAGTTCTGTGAAGAACACCAGACTATCATCATCCAGCAGCATATACACCAAGCTCCTACTGTGTTTGTAGGGGCACCAGCTTATTCAGAGGGGTTAGATTTTCCCCAAGAATTTACTTGCCAGGATTTTCAGCTGAAACTCATTTTCTGAATCTCATCCAGTTTGCTTAGCCTTAGACATGTAGGGACCAAGGAACACAAGAGATAACAAAGTTACTTTCAAAAATGTTAGTCTTGACCCTGGAGCTGGGTAACTAAATCAGTCATCTGCAGATATTAGAGGTTATTAGCTTAATAACAGCCATGTTTTGGATAAAGATGATGATTTCTGAGGATAACAGAACACAATGTCCTCTTCTTGCATACAGACCCTGTGGTGAGGCAAGTGTGGTTAATGTAGTGACAATTGTCTTACTACTGGCATAATTATATGCTGTGCTAAATTTAAACCTCTCATTAATGAAATGCTGCTAATATCTAATTTGAAATTAATACGATCTGTAGTTAGAAAAAAAATGCTGTCTGATCAGTTTTATCAATTACAAAAGGAAAAGATACACTCTTTTTGAGATTTGAAGGGGAAAAAAAGCCATATTTTTTTAAACAAAAAATAAAGAGCACATACAGGGGTATGTGCTCTTTATTCTTGTTCCAGAAACTATTTTTCTGGAACTGTTTGTATCCAGATACTATAGATTTTACTGCTGGGCTTTTAATTACACTGCTAGTGTAGTTCTCCAGCAGGCAACTTTTTAAAAAGAAGTCAAACAACGGCTAGGGGTGACTATGAGCCAAAAACACATAGTTTGCTCTGTTGGAAGCTACACTCATAATTCCATTTGTGGAGGATTTTATTTGGATACTAATTCAAACTAAGAATGCTTTGGAATGCTGAAATCAATCTTTCTGAGATATGAGCTGAAACTGCACTAAGTCTGGGAGGTATCATTTTATTTTCATCATTCCTTCTTGCTTTAGGGGGTTCCTCAGGGATATAAGGCCATCAGTTTAAAAAAAAAAAAAAAAAAAAAGATAAAATCAAATTCTCTTTACCTTGCAGGACTTGGCTCTTCTTTGCATCTAATCAGCTTTTCCTCTTCCTTCTCCCAGATAACTTTTTTTGTCTGTGGTGACCATCAGTTGGCCCAGCAGTGGTAAATTCTTTTTTTAATAACAGTTGTGTGACCAAATAATGCAGCTCTTTAGTGTGAACTAGTACTTCTTTAAAATCTACTTAACTTCAGGACTGCAAGACAGTGGGACCCTAACAGGCATAGAACTTCCAAAATTAGATCATGGTTACTTAGGATCTTCCCCTTTTTTTAATTTTCTGTGAAAAAAGTCACTGTTGGGTCTCAAATTAATTTACAGATAAAATGTCAGGTAATCAGCACCTTGTATGTTCTGACTTGAATTCATGAGATTGCTTCAACAGAGCCCGGACAGAGCCCGAGACCAGTTGTATTAACACTGTAAGCAAAGTTTTACAATTTTCAGGCCAAAAGGATTTTTGTTGTTTTCTATTTTCTTTTTTCCTCAAATTAACACTTTAATTAGAAATGACCTGCAATGGATAAAACATCCTACACAATATGCCCTGATTGGAGTTCCATTCCTCCTAAAAATATCATAGAATCATAGAATTGTCTAGATTGGAAGGAACATTTAAGATCATGAGTCCAGCCCTCAACCTAACACTGCCAAGCCCATCACTGAACCATGTCCCTCAACACCACGTCCACCCATCTTTTATCTCCAGGGACTGTGATTCAACCACTCCCTGGGCAGCCTCTTCCAACGCTTGCTAACCCTTTCCATATAGAAATTTTTTCTGATATCCAATCTAAACCATCCCTGGTGCAACTTGAGGCCTTTCTTCTTGTCCTATCACCTGTGACGTGGGACAAGAGACTAACCCCCACCTGGCTACACCCTCCTTTCAGGTAGTTGTAGAGAGTGATAAGGTCTCCCCTCAGCCTCCTTTTCTCCGGGGTAAACAACCCCAGCTCCCTCAGTTGCTCCTCACGAGACTTGTGCTCCAGACCCCTCAACAGCTGCCTTGCCTTTCTCTGGAAACACTCCAGCACCTCAGTGTCTTTCTTGTAGTAGGGGGCCCAAACCTGAACACAGTACTCGAGGTGGGGCCTCACCAGTGCCGAGTACAGGGAGATGATCGCTTCCCTAGTCCTACTCACCACACTATTCCAACTAAATTCACATTGCATTTTCTAAATAAAAACCAAAGACACAGTTGCTGAAACAAAGGTATCTATGGACTTAAAGCTCAGAAAGTTCAGGCTTGTCAGTCACTGTTAAGTATTAATAATACAAAGAGTAATGGAGAGAGATCAGAAGTGATATTCCACCTTTGGCACTGTTGCTTAGCAAATATGCCAAGAGTTTCTGCTGCATCACTGCATCCTCTGCTACTTTTTGTTTTCCTCTGCTATGGATGAAGTGCAGAACATGCGCAGTGTAATTCTCACTCCTACTGTCACTCACAACTACCTCATTGAATCGTTTCTGTGTTTGTGGGGACATACAGGACATGTGAGGTTGAAGATAACCCCTATGGACATATTCATCTGAAAGTTCTTATGCAGATATACATGAATTAACTAAAGACGGTGGGATAAGCTTGCCACAAACCAAATATCCTGCTTTGCGAAGTTATACTTTACAAATATCATCTGCCAGCATTAAGGGCTTAATCCTACACATCAGAGGCACTGAGCGTTGCTTGTATAACCACAAGATAGAAAAAAAAAGATGAGCTGCAAAGGGGGCACAGCAAAGCTTGCGGCTGCATTAGTGGGAAAGCACCGCTACATAAATGTCAGCTTGTTCCCAGCGAGTGACAGATGTTAAGGCTAAAGATGAGAGAGCAGAGTTTAGTCCTTGCTGACAGTTCAGGATGACACTTGAGTCCACCTCTTTCCAAGCACACTGATCACCTTCATCTCCCCTGTGCCACTCGGAAATGAGCCCAGAAGTCTGAATTACTCCTATTCAACACTTTGTCCTTGTCCTCTGCTTACACACACCTGTGAAAACAATGATGCTGATGCTCGCATCTCCTTCTCTCCCTATTGCACGCAGCACAAGGACTAAAATGAATATTTATCTTCTTATAATCTTATTTTTTTTCAGTTTATGCAGAGACATTTACACTGTGCAGTGCCTGTATTTTGGCATTCTTACCAGTGTTTGCATTAAATCTGGCATGCTGAGTGCCTGTTTAGCATTAAGCATGAATGCTTGCCTTTGAGAAGAATTTCTCTTTAATTTTTATGCCTTTTCTAAAACAGCTCTCAAAAGCCCTAGGCCAAACAGCCATTTTTAATTTTCATGAATAAGGTATCTCAAATAAGGGTATCCCAAGGCCCCCTGGCTGTTTTTGAATTCTGCATAAATATTAGAGGAACTTGAAATCTTCTCACAAAGCACTGTGTCCAGTGGATGTTTCTGTTGGGGGAAAATCCTACAAATACCACAAGGAAAACAATCCTGTAAAAATTCTAGATTGCTGTGTATGGGTGTGTTGCTGTATATTCATTTCACTTAACATAGTCTTGTTATTTTTCCTGCTGTTCTGTCTTACTCCAACTGTCATTTTAGCATAAAAATTTAAGTATTTGATCTCAATAAAATAAAATGAGATTACAAAGAACTTTTCTGTCACTGGATCCAACACATACTGAACATGACAGAAACATTCAAATACATTAGAATATGACTTAAATATTAAAATCTTAATCTCTATTGTTTGGAACCTTACATTTGCAATCGTTACTGTCTCTTTTATTTAGGGTTCAGAAAGAGAAAAGAAGTATGAAATGGAACAAAACCTAAGAAGTAGGCACAAAGTAACTTGTTATCGCAAAATATTCAGAACTCAAGTTAGTATAAAACAGCCTTATTTCTGCTAAGAGATAAAAGGAAAGCGAAACAGAATTTGTATGCCAAGAGTCAGTGAGCATACTTGTTTCTGCTGGCTGAAAACAGTCTTTCCTCACAAACTTCTTCAGTGTGACTTTCAGCCTGCAACCTCTCCCGAAACTGTTGCCGCTCATGTCTAACGATCGCATCCTCACCAAGCTTTGGGACTGCTACACCAGGCTCCATTTATCGACATGTCACCTGCCTTTAACACTACATCCTCAGAATAGTGTTCTTCCTGTTTCAGTTCTGCCATATGCAATGATATTTTTTTTCTCCCCTTACTCTGTAAGCCTAAAATAAAAAGTCCATTCATTTGTCTTCTGAAAGTGCACTCCCAATGCCACGTTTGATTCTCCCCTAGGGAAATGCACAATACACTATTATCTCCTGCACAATTTTAAAGCTCCTAAATAAAAAGATAATAACATACCCTTTCTCCACTTCTTTGGACACAGTCGATAGTCACCTTAAAAATACACTACGAACATAAATCTTATATGAGCAAAGAAGTTGGAGATCAGACCTGATAGAAAATTGTTTTCCCAATCCACAATGCTTTCTGTCATTCTTTTTTCTTAAACTTTCTGAGTCTTTTCAGCAGCAAAGAAAGGCTTATCCATTAAAGAGTCATGACCCAATCCTAAACTCAGAGGAAGCAGAAAATCCATGATCAAGTCCTGTTGTCTAAACATTTTGCTGCAGTGTTAAAACTTGTATCTTGCACAATTTAGGTGAATACCAAGACCATTCAGTCCTATTCTCATACTCTGCTCGCATCCTCATTTGTATAACAGTATGAACTGCCATTTCCACCCTGGAGTCAAGTAAAAATGTTGTCTTTATAGTTTTGTTGAAACTTCCATGTTCCTTAAAAATACATAAAACATGATTTATTTTTTTTTTAATTGCTAGAATCACCTTCGTAATTTCTGAAAAATTGTGAGTATAAACTATTAAAGCTTTAAGACAAGGAGACTAAAACTCTCAGAGGGGGTGGGCATATTCAAAGTTTTAGCTACATTACAGAAGGAAACTCTCACAGTCAAAATGTTTTAACCATAAAATTTCCTTTGCAGAAAGTGTGCAACTTTTATGTCAAGATCTTTTAAAAGGAAAATTCACCTCCTAATTTTGGAATAAAATTATTAATCAAAAATTGTCTAAACTGAGAAGAAAAGGAGAGGGAGGAAATGTGCTAGTAGGGAGCTACTAGTTGAGTAGTTCAGATCTGATAGATTTAAAATTACTATTGTTGGAGGTTTTGACAAAGTAGTTCCTATTCTTTATTGGTTTTATTATGCTTTGTATATTCCTCCTGAAGCCCAAAAAAATCCTGTTTTCCTTGACGTGGTTAAAATGTAGCAGAAATGCAGTGTATGTAGTGTAAGAACTAGCTAGGACTCTTGAAGAATAGTTAAGATCTTAATGGATGTTCTGCATACATTTATGATGACTTAAATAACAAATTAATAAAGGAGGCAGAGATAGCAAAGAATTTAGAGAGTTAAAAGGAAATAATTACATTCAAACTGGTAAGAAATAAATAGGTATCATACAGAGGAATAACTAATAGAAGAACAGAGAACCTCAGCTTTACCCAAGCAAGGAAATTCTTCTAATTTCTCCAAACCTATAATAGACCTAAAGGCTTCCATTTGGGCTAGGATCAAGCCACCTCCTCATTTTAAACTGAATATAATGTGAAGGTTGTGTGCTGAATACAAATGCTAACTTGCTACAGATCATGCTGCTTGAGAAATCTGAAGTTAGTTAGTGGGATGCATCCACCAGTGAACAGTACTCCTGGAGCAGGGAATTGTTAATCATCTGCATAAGTTGATGAAAATCAGATCTGTCATTCTCTGGCACCACAGGAGGCTCTAAAGACATGCAGACCTGGGAGGAGTGAAACAGGATAATCTATTCAATAGAATCACCAGAAATTAAAATAATGTCTTTTGCTTATATTACACTTAAAATAAGGGTCAGATAGTCAATCTCTATAGACTGGGTGGGGAACTCAACACCTATCAGTGTAAGTGAAACAGAAGAGTATAACCATGCAGCATCAAATAAGAACCAGTACCAAGTTAGATTTCAACGTAGATGGATCTTTAAATTTACAATCATACTGTTTTCTTTTTCAGTTACATGTTGTTTTCTCGTGCATTCAACAGTACAAGAAGTAACATCAAACAGCATATACCTGAGCTCACATTAATACAGTATAGTACACCACGAGAATCTTGTTTGAAGAACTTCTAGGACTTTGCTTTTACATATGACACGAAGGAAAGAGAAAATCTCTCTAGTTTTAGGGAAATTTAGAATTTAAAGATGTCTTTTTGCACTACATACACTTGAAAAGGGTTTTTTTTTAAGCAGGCTTATTTCACTGGAGTGAGGGGCTTTGGATACATGCTGTGGTTGAAAGACTTGCTTGTTCCATACTCAGCTTGTGAATGGTGGTGATTCTGAGTTTGTGAATAGCCACGATGTTTTTCTTTATACTTCTTGCTCATATAGCTTCTTATTATTTGTTTTTTCTTTGGTGAATTCTTAAAGAATAATATTAGCAATATTTTTCACCTTGAGGGTGGTGAGACACTGGAACAGGTTGCCCAGAGAAGCTGTGGCTGCCCCATCCCTGGAGGTGTCCAAGGCCAGGCTGGATGGGGCTTTGAGCAACCTGGTCTGATGGGAGGTGTCCCTGCCCATGGCAGGGGGGTTGAAACCTGATGATCTTTAAGGTCCTTTCCAACCTAAACCATTCTATGATTCTATGAATATTAAAATATTTGAAATAAATAACATCTGAAATATCTAGTCTGTATTTTGAATAATACATGGAAAATCTGCAGCCTAACAGCTGGAAGTATGCTAAATTTAATCTGGCAACAGATCTGTGAGTGACAGAAGGAGTAATCTTGACAACAAAAAAAAGGAACAGGCTCCCTGAGTGGACCTTTTGGGACTTGCCAGAGTTTTGATAAAACCGTGCCCAGAAGCCTCGTTGAAGGACAGCCCACCTATACGACCTCTCAGTCACAGGAACACAGTTCCACACTGCGTCTCAATTTCCAGCCAGGAAACTCGGAAGGAAAAGTCTCATCCCAACACCCTGCAGCAACCCTGCTGTGCTCTCATGGCGTGCCTGAAACTGGCTACAACACAACATTTATTTCTGCCACATCACAGCAATCAGTCTGGAACAGCAAGTGTCTTGTTAATTTGAGTCTCCAACTTAATGATAAATCAGCAGTGTGCTTTTCATGTGTAAATATGGAACCGGGGAAGAAAATTAAATCGGAGAAGAGTTTTCCATTCTTTACTTTTTCTGTAATATTCAGGCATTAATATCATGTCTAAGAAAAGGAGGATTTTTAATGCATGCAAAAAAAAAAAATCCACATTGTCAGAGTCCTAATGTGCAATACAGTAGGGTGGTAATTATGCAAAAAAAACCCCATCCTCTGCACTCTGAATACCTAAAAACGAGTTGTAGTCCCTTGTCAGTAGAGCACAGGAGCCTTCCTGCAAAGCGTTGCCTTCACGTTGAGAGTGTGGGGATGCTGAATGCCGGCGGCAGGCACAGCCTCCCTCCCCAGCACAGCCACAGGCATTTCAGAAGTAGCCGTGGGCACTCAGGGTGAGGTTGTGAGCAGCCAAGGAAAAGCTTGGATTTGCAACTCCTTTGCAGCCCTGTGGTGCTGCCCTCTTCACAGTGTGCTGCCTTACAGATCAACCCACGGTTCCACCTTTGACCTCCGGGCAGCACCAAGTCCCTCTGCTGACTGGTTGTTCTCCAACAAGCACAGCATCGCGTGGGCAGCAGATCCAAGTGGTGGAGCTACCTGCCAGAGCATCCGTAAGGTGGCCCCAGTAAGGGGTGGCAGGTTGCAGAAGGACTAGGACTAGGTACTACTGGGAACTAGCTTTCCCCTGTTTGTGTTCATAAAATCCTAGAACGGCTACATTTGGAAGGGACCTTAAAGATCCTCTAGTTCCAGCCCCCCACCATGGGCAGGGGTACCTCCCACTGGGCCAGGTTGCTCAATCTGCGTTAGCAGATTCTGAATCAGATGCTAAAAGGACAATTTGACAGAAGACTCAGTAGCTTCTTTGCTCTTTAAAAGAATAGTTTTTTATGATTGATTTTGCATTAAGCCCTCTTTGGGCCAGATCTGCACTGTGTAGTAGCACTGCATTTCATTTCTCCAAGGACTAAGCAAAAACAAAAAAAACAAACCATTATTTTTGTCCTTGGTAACCTGAGTAGAGAAGTCATTACCTCTGGTTTTGAACTACAGGAAATGCCATTTCCACCTGAATAAACTTTATTGCAACACCCACTTTTTCCATTATGCCTTTTCAGATGAGTCTTCTCTTTTTTTATAGACGGAATATTTCAAAGAAAGTCATTTTTTTCACCCTCTCTCCCAAAATATCCTTCTGGTTTATCTCTAAACAATTAAATGTTCTGGGTAACATTAGTCACTGTTAAGTTACTGCCAAATACAGTCTTTTTGGTGCGGGCAGTTAGTTTAGTTTTCTCATTTTAATAGAAAGATGATTTGAGGATAAAGGTCTAACAGGACGACAGGTAGATTTATATTCCCTCCAGTTATATCTATGTGAACTTTAATATTTGAAAGCTATTTTCTCTAGAGCAATCTGTTTATGAAAAAAAAAAAAAAAACAACCAGCAACTTGCAAAAGGGTGTGCTGAAGAAGGTTGCTGTTATTTATGGATTTTTAAGATACTGTATGCCACATCTGATTCTCAGTAAATTATTCAGAGTGCAAATTTCTTGAGCATTTCCATATACCACCTTTCCAATGATGGCACATCTCAAAGGAGTGTTTTACATCCTCCGTTGCTGGTCCTTCCTGTAGGCAATGTTTATATAATAGTTATTCCATTGTTGTAGAAAAATAATTTTACCAAAAGCAATTTTAAACTTCTTTCTTGGAAAAAAAGAGAAATAATTACTTCTATATTGCTTTTTAAAAATTCGATCTGTTTGTAAATGGGGAGGAGGTAGAAAATAGATGCTTCCAAGTGTTGATTTCTTTGAGAAATTGCCAGTAATTATAAAGTGGAATGACTGCATCAAGTCTCAGGTTCTGATAGTAATGAAAAAAGGTAGGAAACAGGGTGGGAGGTGGAGTGTAGTATATGTATGCTGTACCCTTGTTTATTTTTTATGCTTTGAAAAACATACCAAATCCATCTCCCCAAAGCTATTTTTTAGCAGCTTGCTTAAAAATGTTTAGCAAATATAGATAAGAAGTACCATGGGGCTTTATGATTGGAATGGCTTCAGCTCTGACACATCCTCTGCAGTGTGCGCTGTAGTTTAAAAATGCATCTTGTGAAATACATTTACTGTAACAAATTTTTTATTCACAGATAAGTAGGCATCACATGACAGCTAGTATTTGACAGATAGAAAAATGCACTTCAGGTAGACAGAGAAAGTGCCTGACTTTTTTAGCACATCAGCTGTCAGACAGATAACCAACTAAATTAGTCTTCTGATTATTCGTTTTACTTTGCTTTTTTCAGGGATGAAGGAAACAATGCAGATTAAATTAGCCAGTACTCATGAAGGCGATCAACTGACAAGGGAGAGGAGTAAAGTGTTCTGTTTACTCCTGTGATATTTTCATTGCATTTTTTAGAGCATCTTGATATTCCTTATCGACACAACTAATTATACTGTTAACACCCATTTTAAATGGAGTATCTAGTTTATGAATGACTTGAGTACAAAGCTTCTACTACTCAATTGAATTTCTTGACAGCTGAATTTGAAAGATATCAAATCTACTGAGTTACTAAAACCAAAAGATGAAAAATGTGACAAGTGAAAGCAAATATTGCCAATCAAAACACTTTATTAAGATATTTAAAATGATCCACTAAAAAAGTCCAGTCACTGCAACAAGACGTCTTTCTGACAACTGAGAATATCTTTCTAATCGTTTGTGGAATATTTTTTTCCTTTGACTAAAAAGAAACAATTCCAGATATCTTCATCTTCACAGTTAATGGAGCTCATGGACAATACAATAATCACATACATAGTTAGCAGTTTTCATCACCCATTATAAATTCAAATATAGGGATGATGTTTCCTTTTTGCACTGAAATCTAATTTCAATAAATTTCCTTCCTGATAGCTTGAATTTCATACCTTTTGTAATATTTTTTGAAATATTTTTATACATCTTTACTAATAAGTACATGAAAATTCCAAGCTCAGCGGGATTGCCATTTAGGTGTAAGAAAGATACATGCAGACTCCAGCATTAGGAAAAATTCATTAATACAATCAGCCTCTACCACAACACCTTCCCAGAACCCTCCATAACCAGAGAGTACTGCTTTCGTCCCTAATTAACTTTGTGCAATGCACTCTTCAACCAAGTCGTGGAAACCTGAGGCAATTTGTACAACCCTGATGTTTTTAAGGGTCATTCAATAATTTAAAGAAGAACTGGGCTTGTACGTTCGTGTTCAGAACAGAAATAACAAACTTTTAGAACATGAAGTTAAGAGAGAGACCGTTTACTGGAAACAAAGGACATCTGTGCCACAAGAACAATGTCACAGGTTGTACGTTTACATCTCAACATGAGGAAAAACTTCTTTACTTTGAGGGTGGCAGAGCACTGGAACAGGCAGCCCGGAGAGGTTGTGGAATCTCTGTCTCTGGAGATATTCAAAACCCACCTGGACACGTTCCTGTCCAGCCTGCTCTGGGTGACCCTGCTTTGGCAAGGAGTTGACTAGATGACCTCGGAAGGTCCCTTCCAACCCCTACCATTCTCTGATTCTGTGATTTCCTCTGTGAAATAACGTCAATATGAAAATTAAGTAGTCTATTCGTTACAGTTCTGACGATAAGAAACAGAGAGTTCAGTAGAATTAAGATGAGGAGAGTGTGGACTATAGTCTTGTTCCTGCACAACACGGCCCTGAAATGCCTAGCCAGGCATTTTCCCAAATCCTGCCTATAGTTGTTTAAAAATGTGCATCTTCTTAATGTAAGTTGTTTTGCCTTTGCTTTGAGTGATTGCTTTCTAGCTGATGCCTGAGGAAATCAGCTTCCCGCTCTCCTGCTGTTTCAAAGTGTGTGTGTGTGTGCACGCATGCAATTGAAGTACTTCTGGCCAAACTAGACAAAGTGGATGCCTGCAGAGATCAGTACTGTCCATCAGAAATGAAGACTAAGGAGGAGGCATCCAGTTAGTGCCAGTGAGGCTGAAGTGCTGTAGTCCTGGTTTACGCTTACAGGAACTGCCAAAGCACAGACATCTACATCGTGGGGAAAATCTCTCTAACAGTCTTAGTGCTGACCAAGCATGGCATACAAATCTGCAGGAACCTCACTCTATCAGTTTTCAGAGGTGTTTTCACAGAGGTGATACCAGCTTTATAATGCAACAAGCGAGTGAGACCTTTGCTCCTGCAGTACCTTCCGAGCAGCGCACGCTGCAGTAAAGTCCAAGGCAAAGTCCAGATGCTTCAGACCCATTATTTGGTCAACACTGGGGAGCAGAAAACATAGCTTTCCTCTCAGAAAACAGCAATATCATTGTGAGGTGTGTTTTTCATTCTCAGTGAAAAAAGGCATAATGGACAGCTCCCCCAAAGGCAGAAATAGTCAAGGTAGGGAAAAAAAAAAACAATTTATTCCTGTGCCACACAGCAATCCAAAAAAACCAACCAAACAAAACGAGCAGGCTTATTTATGTATGCATAACTTCTATTTTAAGAACGGGATAGTACAACTGAAATTAATGCTAATTAAATAATTTCAGATTTCTGCAGTTCCATTGTGTATGGAACTTATTTCTTATGCTTGTGTTGCCAGAAGAAAAAGAAGCCATCCCTGACTCAGCCCAGGATTAATAGCAACTTTTTATTCTCTGCCCTGATGCCCCAAACAGAGCTTTTAAGTTAAGATCCCCTTTTTGTCAACAAAATTAAATCTAAAAAGACTCCATGAGAATCGATTTAAATGTTTCGTGTAAAAATGAGGTCTGTGCATAGCAAGACAGAGAGAGAAGTAGAAGGAAAGAAGAAAATAAGGAAAGGAAGCAGGTCCAAACCTGACACCAAGGACCTTGAGCCCACTCACCACAAAACCAAAGGACAGACATAATTGTCCTCACTTTACTCATACAGGAAAGTGAAGCTCTAGCACATGCTCTTCCTCTTTTCCCAAGGCTCTCAGATGCCCACTCTGAATGAATGTGTACCTCTTAGTAACATGCAAAAGGCCTACATACAACATATAGAAATAGCCACATGTTTTTCTGTAGCATCACAATTTAGAAGCCCTAGAGACTACCGATTAATTGTACTGCTGAGCTTTAAAAAGAGATTGATTCTTAGTAGAAAACTTCATCTTATTAGAAGAGATATCAGGGTGAAGTTGGCTGCTTAATTTTAAAATTAGTTATTCCAAAAGCATTAAATTGCCTTTTGCATCACATGGAAAGTAAAAAGAACTTCAGAGACAAATTATCAAGATACACTAATCAATTCATCCTTCAAAAAAATTTGATACTTTATCTGTTGAAATCTCATAGTTAATAATTACCGACAAAAACTAATTAAGAATTGTTTGAACTCATTTCCTAGACTCTGTCCCATGTTGGTTCCCAGTTATTTGAATCCCTTAAACTCTGAGTTAATTATATGGTTACAAATATTAGGCAAAAGTAGAAATGTAAGTAATTATGAATTACCAATTGATATGATCATTAACACAATACATTTCGTCTCACTAGTTCCATACCCAGCGTTCAGATTGTTTTTAAGCCTCAAAGCAGACATATTGCTCATGCAAAGTTTAACAAACTCTGTTGAGAAGTTCAGCTGGGGTGAGATAGCCATTAAAAATTTAATTAACACTATTTTTTGTCTCCTTCAACTCAGATTACCTACTTCACATGCAGTTAACTGCCTTATGGGTAAAAAGAAATTAACCTGTTTGTACTACTTGTTGTGAGTGCAGTCCCATCCCATAAATCTGTCTGAGGCACAGTCAATTTTCAGAGTGTGATTGTTCTCTTCTTCAAGGTATTTCCTTTCTCCTTGGATGCACGAGCAGTTCTCTTAGAGCATGCATCCATTTTATAGGAACAAGGAAGTACAGTCTCCAACAGAGAAACAGTTCTAGTATCTTTTTAAAGAATAACTGTATGTGTGAACACTATTGTGCCTCCATTTCTGTATACTAAAGTGATAAAGTTGCCAAGTGGGTAGAGACAACCTCAAAAATATACATACGTCCAAGTAAGAGTTATAGTGAGCAAACAAGGAATTCACATGAAACATCTTCTATTATACATTAATCTGTTTCTTACAAAAGAAACTATTTTTCTCAGACTGCCAGACTTACAGAGAGAGTGGATAAAAGTCTGCAGAACAATAGGTCCCCAAACTAAAATTTCATTCTGCTATTTCATCTGAACTTTTTCTGGAGCTTGGTACTTCTGTGCCTCAGAAATTCCCATTTTGCACAGTTGAATAAACTCAGAACTTTGCTAATGAGCTAAAGAATATTAGAAAGGAAAGAGAAACTGATGCAATGTCATTTGCTCCAAAGTTTATTTCCATTGCTTTTCAGCCTATCTTTGACCACTGTGTTAAGCAACACCTCAGTGCAGCAGGGATTTCTAGACCCGTTTATCCAAACAGCAACACGCAATGCAAGTCTATCGTACAATTAAAATTATGGTTGCAACTGAGGTGGCCTAGATAGGGAATGAATAATTGTCATTTTTGTGGGCACAAATCTATGAACAAAGTGATATCTTGTTATTGTACAGTGGTCCCTTCTGTGGGTCTTTTGTTTCGATCACACTGTCTCTCTCTCTGGCATGAATTTTTGCAGCTGCTTGGTGAACCAGCTTGGTGAACTGAGACAGCAGAAAAACAGCCAGAAGGAACAAAGAGCAGGATGATTCTTTAACTTCATCCACTGATCAGCCAGGCTTGTGAGAGACATTAAACTCATTTAAATAGGCCTTTATTTAAAATAGAAAACCATTTCCACCAGATGAGAATAAAATAAAGCTTAAAACTGTGGAGTTCTTTTCCTAATAAGAAACAATGAACAAGTATTTTAAAGAATACTATAATAATAATAAAACCCCAAAGATTTCTGGGACAAATCACTGCAAATTTTGTGTTTTGTACTTTTTCCTAAAAGAAAAAAAATCCTTTTAAAGATGATCTTATTACAAGAACAAAAGAAAACTTTGATCTCCATAGAAAATAAAAGCATCTGGTATCTAATAAGAATTACAGTCTTACAGGTTTTTGTTTTTAAAGCTAAGTACATATTCAGTCAGGACTTGTTATATCTGATGTGTTTTTATATGTAACTAAGAAGGTGTGGATTCTATGGTTTTGTGGTAAAGTTTAAACACAAGCATGACCCTTTGAAGAAATTCAATACAGTCATAGGAAATACCATTCCCCTTATTTGACTGCAGACAGAAAATGCATGTATTTTATACAGGATTGTTTTCAATTAGTACAGTACCACCAGTTAGTTCACCACATATTATATTTATACTATCCCAAAGCAGAAGCAGAATAATGTACCTAGGGAACTGAACCAGAACAGCTTAGTTACATTGAGTATTTTTTCACACGTAGAAAAGTACACTTATTAAAGGAGAGGAGGTCACCTTTTTGAAACTCTAGGTCAACCATTGAAATGGAGCAAGAATCCAGAGGAAAGATGGTGGTTTCCTGAAAATAATAAGATATAATTTAAATTGTATTTGACTAGAAACA
The DNA here is from genome assembly GCA_033628505.1 of Tringa tobata. Taxonomy (NCBI): domain Eukaryota; kingdom Metazoa; phylum Chordata; class Aves; order Charadriiformes; family Scolopacidae; genus Tringa; species Tringa tobata. The sequence goes on from JAHREE010000278.1 coordinate 1,894,607, forward strand.
AAAAAAAAAATTATAAAGGAGACATTTTAGATGTTAGAGAGTTACAAGATCAGGTTCCTTATGAGAACAAGTGCTCTTGAGAAAAGTTTAAAATGTCATTTGTCTGAGTATAACAACTCATAGCAGATGAAAGAAGAGTTGATTTATATTCAGCCCTTCCTCCCTTTTTCTCTTTGTAAAAAGAAAAACACCCCCTAACAACCACGTAAAATACATACCAGCCACTCATATTGGTGAAGCACTTGACCTTAAGTTTGATAACCTAAAAACCATCTTCTGCCTTCTCGGCTGGAGATGTGGTGGGGTTCATTGTCTGAGTGCTCACAAAACATAGATGTAACCGTAGAATGAACACACGATTTACAGTCAAATACTTTGTGAATGAAGTGAGTTAACGCTTTCATTATCTGTGTTTTTCCTTCACTTATTTGTTATTACTGAAATAGCTTTCTCTGTCTTTATCATAACAAGGTTTGCATTGCTCTCTGAGGGACTTTCTTGGCACTATGCTCATGGAATAATCTGCCACTATGATAATTGTCACCAATAACAGCAGAATGCAGATTAGCAAATATATATATTTTTAACACTGTGAATAGAAGTACTTGTCAGAAATTATATAATTCACTGACTATAACTTCAACATTACAAGTTATGATACAATATTCATTTAAACCATTACACCAAATAAAGAAGTGAAATTTTTCATTTCCTAAATGAAAAGATCATTACAAAGATATATATCAATTACACAGTGACAAGCTCAGCTCTTAGTTCACTTCACTCATCTGTACACATAATTTCAAACTATACCAATTCTTCCAAATGCTTTATGAACCTTAACTGTCTTTAAATTATCACCACTTGAGAAATATAATTCATTCCATCTCACTACTTGGAAATATGGAGCAGTAAGAAATTACCATATTATCGGGATTTACTTGAAATGGGGGTCAGATCATGATACAGTCACCATCAGATATAATTAATTCCCACTGCAGCTGGTCCCTAATACGTACAATATATATCTGTCTTTGGACTAACATTATCAAAATATAAACTTGTTTTTATCTACCAGCTTTAAATATATTTGCCAAAGTAGTAGCATCTGTGTCAGACACAAGATTAATATTCATGACTTTCTTGTTATTGCTTCTCATTCATAACACTTACACTGTAATAAACTAGCATCTGTATCTCAAATAACTAGGAATTATCTTAAATTAAACAAACATGACATAGCATATCCTGATGTAAATATGGTGTGTTTGCTTCTCAGACTAATTTTTTGCTGTGGTAAATGTCTGCATTTCAGGTCACCCAAACCACTGTTGTTTGCCCAGGTACAGCAGCACTACAGACTTTGAGTTTTGAAGTATTTTTGCATGAAAAAATAACAGTAAAACATATTTAACAAAGTGAATGTAAATATATATTTAAGCAAAAATACCAAACAAGCAAAAACCTGAGAAAGCTAGTGAAAAAAGCAAAACATGTTTCTGTTTGGAGATGTTTCTAGTTTGGAGTACTATATAAAGAATACTGTGAGAAATATCTCTCTTCCTAAGACCTCAATACATTTCCTTTGTCACCTCCCAGTGTGGTGCTTTTCTAATTGCAAGCTAAACATAGACAGCCAACAACTGACTTAAACATTCCTATTATTCCAACTCAATTAGGTACCACTGGATGTCTCCTAGAACTGGACTTACATACACTCTTGTGATTTTATATTTTTTTAAGGCAATGAAATGCTTAATGAGTGGGTTTGGTACTTAACACTTTATCTCTCCAATTCAATGTCATCTTTGCACACCCTGAACTCTTCAAATCCAATCTTTAGTCTGTGTGCTTAACAGAGAACTATTGTGCAATCTTGACTTCACTTCTTGTATACCTTAAACCATAATAAAGATGGAGGGAATTGGTTTTCCTGATACATTAGCTCTCATTTAATTTAAGCCGTTAATTGTTTCAATTCATTTTCCTGATATTGCCCAAGAATAATACGCAAGTTTGTGCCAAAAGTGCAGTAATGAAACTTGGAAGTGCTGAGGTGGTATCAACACAATGAACTCAAGCTCTTTGGATGAGTGGAAGTTATACTTTCTGTTTCTGCAGGAAACCTTTTAATGACATACTTGCTGAAAAATTAATAAAATAAACCATGCATATTCCAGAGCCTCCTCCACACTCCCATGGTCATAGAACGCTACATGGTGCAAATTAAAATTGTTTAAAATAAGTAAATAAGTAAAATAAGTAAAAAGCTGGCTGTTACCTGCTTGCCACGGAGAGTGCGCTTCAATCACTTCGTCTTTCCTTCTAGAAGTGCTTATTCCAAAGCAGGTTTAGATAACAGGAGAGAAAAAGCTGTATGCTGATGTAAAACAGAGTCAGGCTGGTCAGTTTAGATTATGGGTCCTGGAGAGTTATCAACAGCTGAAAGATTTTGAAACATAATCTGTGGTACTTCAACATGGAATTATCCACTGAATCATATGGATTAGACCAGATCAGCAAGAGCTCCTTCCCTACCTGAACATTTAGGAGTAATTATAGACTTTTTTTTTTTGTTCTTTCAAATGTTCACATTTCCAGTTTCTTTACTGAGACACATGTTTATTTGTTGGATACTAATTTAGCCAATTACTTATGCATATGTTAAATACAGGAATGCGAACACTATGGTATCCACGAAGTATATATCTAGATATTAAAGCTAAACTAAGACTATTTTTTTCCTTTGTTGTATTCATGAAACAAAGTTAAAGTAAATAAATAATTAAAAGCCAAGAACCTGAGATTTTGAGAGCTTCAGGAGGTAATTTAGACTTCGGAATAGACAGAAAAAAATTTCAAAAAATATTAGAATCATCAGTTTGCAATTTAATCATTTGATATCAGCAAAGAGTTTTTATATTTTTTAATATATAAGTATTATTCAGTGTTTGGAAGTCCAGTTTTTTTTGTTTAGAAGAGTAGTAAATTTTGGGCTAATGATTTGCAAATAGTGTGTTACATTTTTCCATTACTTTTAAAATTTAATTTATTATAATAAAATGCAGATTTTTCTGTCTCTTTCAGTCAGATGCTGATATTAATGTTGGTGTTTTTCCTGAGTGGAGATACTGGCAAATTGCAAGCTTATGAAGTAGCTTAAAATTGACAAGTAAGCACCAAACATGTTAGACATAAATGATTTTTTGTTTTTAATGTACCTAAGGGAAGTTGGTGAGAAACTGTGTTTGTTTTATTTGATTTCCAAGAAAACCCAGGACATTTACTGCAAAAATACTGCTGAGCCTATACTTGCAATACCTGACCTTTTCAAGGACCATGCTTTACAGAGACCCTAGACTTTTCCATGATGTACAGAGTATTTTCTCTAAAAGTTTATTTCATTTATTATTTACTTTGAAGATAAATATTAGGATCACAAATAAGAAGCAAACGAGCATGGATTAGTATGCCAAAACAAATTTTGTTGTGGATTAGAATTCTGATGTTATAGTGTCAGTCCTAACTGACATTTAATTTGTTCTTTAATAAAGTTGCTAAATCTCTGCTTCCTCATTAAAAGGCATATCATGCTAAACATAAACAGAGGAAAAATTTTTAAAAATGGGTCTTTGAACAGCCTAGAAAAGCATAAAACCATTATGTATGATATGAAATACTATTATATGTAGTACTTACAGGGTTTTCAACTTTTGAAGCCAGTAGGAATTTGCTGTTTTCTTTTAATAGGGACAGGATCAGCCCAAAGGAAATAAAATACAACCAACATTATAAATTAATAGCTCACTAGCCAGGAAATGCAAGATTTAGGGTTGAAACCATAACCTTAACTCTTCCCCATGGGCTGTGTGCAATATGATGATATGCAATTCCATGATCACATAAAGTATTAAAATATTGATGTGCAGAATGCCTGTCACCTCCCCAAAAGAGAAAAGATCTTGCCGTAGTGGGGAATATTCTCTGCGTACCTTTTAGACCTCACCAGCAGGTACAGGGCAGAAAGTTCCTGGCTGTACAACAAAAGCACAGCTGGGAGGTAGTGTTTTTCGTTGTTTGTAGAAGCTGGTTTGTATCCCCAAAAAGGAAGAGCAGTGTATTAAGGTGATATCTATCATTTGTCTAAGTCTCAACAGAAAACATTAGAGAATTTCTTCTCCCTTCAGCATCAGATGATTAAAAGAAATGCAATGCTTCCAAATCCCGTATGTGCTATTAACTAAAGGATCCTTTACATGAAAGAGAGGAGAAATTCTTGAGGTCATTTCATATATTACCTTACAAATTTTGTTTTGTTCTTTCTTGCATAATATTCAAAACACCTGCTCATGTAAAATCAATTTTGTGAGTCGATTTTAAGCTGTCATTGATTGACGCATGTAAAATAATATATGCTTTTCTGTAAAATAAGTCTATTCCACTGCATAAAAACTATAATTTATTTAAAAGTAAGTTTCACTGTACAATTGTGGCTGTAAAACACATTCTCAATCAGATTATGTGAAAGGCATGGTTCTGCCCATCATCCTTTGGTTACAGTGGATCTGCTGATGTCACATCAAAAGGCTCATTTGCAATCCTATTTCCCAGTTTTAATTACTTCTGGAGACCAGAGAATAATGATACATTTGATATAAATTCAGTTCTTCCAGTATTAATTCATCCATTTCCTTTTGGTACTTTATGTTCTATATAACAAATACAAAATTATGTTGTACTGGCTGTTATCTGTATTCAAAGTGGAATGTTAATGGAAATAATTCTGCAATTTTAAGTGTATTCTCTGGAAAAATCTAAATCAAACATCTATTCTATTTTTTTATTCCTCTTTTTTTCTCAGTACTCAGATAAGAGGAGATTCAAATTAGGATATTCAGTTCCTTTTACAACATTTTTTCAGACATGAAGGTCGTTTTCTTCTTTACTCCCCGTTCAGCAAAAATTAGCTGTAACCACCTTTCCATTACTTACTTTCTAAACAGTGCACTAATAGAAACCATATCACCCAAGAGATAGCTCTATGTCCCAATTCTACATAAGCCTTCTGTGTAAAAAGTTTCGCTAAAAATATTGTAAAAACTTTTGAGCTAACAAGTCGCTCAGAGCGCAAAAGTATGAAACTGAAGTTCTGATGAGAGCACAGGAAAGCTAACTGCTCTCCATGTTGTCATGGTGAGCTAGATCCAGAGCAAGTCATTCCATCTGAACATGAGGAAAAACTTATTTGAGGGTACCAGAGCACTGGAACAGGCTGCCCGGAGAGTCTCCTTCTCTGGAGATACTCAAAACCCACCTGGATGTGATCCTGTGCCACCTGCTCTGGGTGACCCTGCTTTGGCCAGGGGGTTGGACTAGGTGATCTCCAGAGATTCCTTCCAACCCCTGACCATCCTTTTTTTTTTTTTTTTTTTTAAAATATTAGTATCAATATTTTCTATTGTGTGGCTGAGGTTTATTAAGCACAGCAACAGTTTATCAACAGTGGCACGAAAATTACAATTTTGCTGTGAGAAAATGAGTATCAAGTCTCTGCCTTACATATTACAGGTCTTTTCTGCTCTTTCCTCTCCCACTCCTCCTACACATGGCTGGTTACCACGATCAGCCACCCGAGCCCGACAGATGCTTCCAGCTCGCTTCAGGGACATTGTCATTTTGTCAGGTTTGCGGGTTGTGCTTTAGAGCACTGACTGCAGAGACAAACACCAAGCACGGCGTTGCAGCTGAACCTGCTCCTGTCTCCACGGAGAGGGACGCGGGGGATGATTTCTTTTGCTGTCAGGGATTAATATTTCGTGGGAAGACTCCTGGGCAAACAGCCCAGAACGGCAGCGGGTCGGGGGCGAGCTACTGGCTGCAAAGCAAACCTAGAAAAAGCCATGTCCTCTCTGCCACCGCTTGTGAGATGCTGGAGCCCAATCGGTCATTACCGTATGGTGCCTGCCAGACCTGAGAACTCGTCTACCATGTTGTGGGTGGGTGGTGTCCTCACTTAGTGGAGGCGTTACACACTTGTGGGCAGAGCACCTCTGCAGGATGAAAGAGAAAGACAGCTTAACCTAAGGAGTGGGAGAAATTTGTGAAGGTTTCTTGCTGTACCAGTGCGAGGTGCCTGCTTGCTTCCTACTACAGGCACATTCCAGTTTGAGTCAACACTGAATTTCACTGAATTTCACTGAATTTTTTAGAGTTGGAAGGGACCATAGAGATCATCTAGTCCAACTCCCCTGCTAAAGCAGGACCACCCAGAGCAGCAGTATTTGTAAAGACCCTGTAGTTTACAATGTATAGAAGTTCTGGTATGGTAACGTGGTGACAAGTTATAGTCCTTTACATATCCCAATGCTAAAAAAAAATAATTAATAGTAACCTGAGAAAACACTCCACCCACTTATTTCAATCCTTGTGTGAAATTTTACTGTATCGGAAAACATTTAACTGAGTTTGGGGAGGATCAAGGGTAATTTTTAACAGAACAGAATTTTATCTAAGCATCAATGGCAATTATAAAAATTCTGCCTTTGAGTCAGGTTTCATCATAAAAGGAAAATTACAAATGAGAAATGTAATCTCCTCTCAACACTAAAATTTGTTTTGTTGGGTTCCACTGGGTTTACAACATCTTTATATACACGTGTATTTCCTTTCATCAGCCTTTCTCATCATTAAGTAATAACCTATAATGATAATTAATATCTGTTGTGAAGAGATTGCTGTCTTCCCTGGAGTCATCCCTAAAATTATTAACAAAGTGGGGGAAAAAAAACAGTGTTTTCCCTGAAATTGCTCAGAATTAAACCTTTGTAACAGTAGGAATATTGTTCTTAAGGCAGCTCTTTCACTAAAAGTAGATTTGTATTAGAGCATCCATGATCTTAAGCAAGGCCTGAGATGCAGAACTCTTCTGGAAGACGATCCTGCTCCGAGACAGGAATAAGAATCCTGCCCTGCAGGCAGCATGCGTGTTGGCATGACTTCGCCTGAAGCAGAAATTTAGTCTTGGACACTGTCATATCGGAAAAAAAATTCTTTTCTGTCCAATGTTCCAAATAGACTGGAAGATAAGGCTTTCTCCCATAAAGGAACTCAGAGACCCAGGAAAAATTCCTTTTTTTTTTTTTATACCACTGAAATCTTATGGCATAGGCAGAACAGTTCTCCCAGCATCATACAAGGGACAGATTTCTGATTGTTGCACAAAAGAAACTGTTACAGATTTGGTTTATGATGAAGAACAAAAAATAATCCAACAGAAAACTAAATAACCACATATGGGGCATAGATGGGACAACAGAAATAAAGGAATACATCCAGAATATGTGTTCTCTAAGTATCTGTCCTTTCCCGTGTGTACCAGCACATACTTCCGGAATTTCTTCTGTTTGCCTGCATAGGCTCAAAGCCCTGCATGCTGTTACTTTCAGAATAAAGTGTACATGGCTTTTTCTGTGCTGCCAACACCACCTGCTCTTTTTCTGTCCCTAAATCTGGAGCAACAACTGATCAGTAGCCTCCTTTATTATTTCTCCCTTTAACTCAATGCAGTACATTTAAAGATACTATATATCCTGTTCTACCTCTGTAATTTTCTACAAATGTTTGGTCTACGCATAAATATCTATGGGTTTCTTACTCTGCATTTCTTTTGTTAAATGTGAGCTCATAAAATCAACTGACATTTAAGGAATGAGCCTGCTGTAGTTTGGTGTCGTGCTGGCCTATGCAATAAATACAATCTGTCTCAAACTAAGCAAGGAAAAAAAAAAAGCAAGAGGTGAGGCTGAATTAATCTACATCTTTGCTGACTTGGCTGGGACTACAGTAGTGCATTGAACTAGACTTTTGAAGACCATCATTTTCATTTGATTATTCCAGGCATGTGCTACAAGCGCACCTATCTTTTAATTTTATGACAGAAAGTTGTTTGTACTTTGTTTTTTTCCCATCATGTAAGGTTCACATGAACATAGGAGCTCAGTATATACTTACCTCTGTTGCCTGCTGCCTAAAATCACTTCCAGCCACCATTAAGGGCTGAAATCCTTTCCATGAATGCCTGCCTGTCTGTCTGAAACTTCCTACTTACCAAATCTCTTCCCTATGTGCAGAAAGGACAGCAATCAGTGCAACGGCAAGGGGTAATCTCTTCTCAGTCATGATAAAAGACAATGATGATAAGCATTTGGTAAGAAAGGAAAGGTTGATATGTGTGAGATGGCAAATCATCAGACTTCATTCTTATTCTGGCTGCACAAGACTGTGAAGGAGCTGGGAAGAAATTTCCAAACAATCTCGAATGGGGAAACTGAGTTAATGAAGGACACTGAAGCCTTCTCAACTTCTGTGCAGATATAGCCAGGGGAACAATTCCCTTGCTTCTTCCTCTCTGTCCCCATCTCTTCCTTACTTCCTATCGCAGTAGTTCCCATCAGATTACTGGTACAATTACAATCCCCTAACCTAGATATACCTTACATCTTAAAAAGGAGAGGTTCTGCCCCTTCCTCTGCTGGCTGGTAAAACTCCTTTCCTCCTTAAAGCCTGCGACACTAAAACTCATATATTGGTGCTCCAGGACCCATATTTTAAATTACAAGGAGTGAAAATTTCTGTAGAAACCATTACACTAACCCATCTGAAACAGGCTGATAAACAGCCCATCTTGTGTGTGTTACTGAATATCTCATGAGGGTAATTTACAATTCCTCAGAGAAAACCGAGGTGAAATAGTCCCTGCCTGTGTTTCATCTCAGCAAGCGTATCATGCAATGTCTCGAGAATATTAGCAGCCGTAATGTTTGCCTTCCACCAGTTGCAGCCACCTGGAATGCACATGAATGCTCACCCTCACAGGGCTACAGGGTTTCATCTCCTCGGCAGTGTCAGTAAGACCTGCCTCTGGCTGACAGGATGCCCACGCAGTGAAGTCTCCTGGCTGTTAAATCTCGGGCCACAGGACAATGTGCGGGGTGATAACTATGCAGTCTACAGCAACTTGTTTCTTTTCTGCTGTCTTTACCTGAACCCATCCAACAAAGAATAACAGAACCAAAGCGTTTCTCTTTCATTATGTCGTGCTGATGTTTATACTTCGTCTTGCATTATACCAGTGCACAGTCAGTATAACTAGTCTTAAACAACATATAACGCAGCTTTCCTTGAGAAGCAACTCCAGAGAAACTCTTTTTTTTTTTTTTTTTTTATTCTATACAATCTACCTCCCCATTTATTCTGGAGTAAACTGTGCTTTTCTGTCTTGATATCTTAACTTTCATCCATATGTTTCTAACGACCTCAGAAGCTTTTGTAGTTTACTGTATGATTTTTTCTATTTCTGACAATTAACACTATACCATTTGTATAGTAGAAGACAGACTTTAAAAGTAAAGGTAGAGAACCTGATACATTATGTTTTGGATTATGGCAAGGCTGGTAACAGTATTGCACAGCTGTTTTTCATACCCAAATCCTTGCCTGTATTCAATGGACCATATACAATGCAACACTAATGCCATTTCATATGTCTGAGGCAAATACACTACTTATACTTTATTTTACATACCATTTTAGAAAAAAAATTGGTGACACCCAATCAAACTTACAATTTTTCTATCTTTCCTTTCACATCCTGACATTTAGGATATAAAAGACACACATCTATCCTTAGACACGACTAAATAGAAAAGTCCATGCACTGAGCCAATACAGGTAGTATTTTCAATCTCTGTGATTCTCTGTGCAGATGATCAGAAGTCACCAGGAGTATGGATGAACCCAAGCAATTTTAGATATGTCCCCTTCCATCACTTTTAGTTTTGACCTTACAATTTCAAACAAGTAACATCTGTATCATCAGTAGACATGTATTTTCTATTAATTTCACTGACGTGAATTTTTACCTGACATGTGCTGTTTAGTGTTCCAGTGCAGCCTTGTTTTGTTAAGCCAATATCTGCCAATTAGTGAAGGACCATTTCCTTCTGCAATGGTTAATGAGAACAAACAGTTAACCCCCATATTACCTAGCAGAGTAATTATGGTCCCGTTAGAGACAGCACAGTTTTCACTCTGCTTTATATACCAGTTCAGCAAAGATTTTTATTAACAATAGAGAATTTGGGGGATTAAAAATGAAAAAGCATACTCTGACATGGTTTATTTATTGCTCTCTTGGCACAGTCTTTTTTTTCTGAACCATCTACTCGTATTAAAGAACATTTGCAATGATATATGTATGAATCCTGATTAAGCTATTTGAGCTCTAACTGCTAACGATGTAATTAGTTATTAAGCACACCTTGTACTTTGTTAAGTCGTTTCTTTTTCAAAAGCAGGTTGTTCATCCTGCCCCTTTTCAGGGAGACAGAGTTCCCTCTGAAGGAAGCCATTTTCAGTTGCTTATAAAAAAACTTTCCCAAAATGTAAGTACTTGAGCTGTTTTTTATCTATGGTAGATGCCTGCCTTAAGACATTGCTTTTGGAAAAAACACAGTCAGAATAGGCATTTAAAAAATTGGGCTGGGGAAATTACTACATTTTTATAATGTCAAATCTCAAATCTGACATTTTGACAAAGTGTACCTTTAAAGTCCTGCTATTTAACAGTTTAAAAGGAGGGTTGTGAATTCTTGCCTGAGAGCAGCTGTTAAAAAGTCCAGCCTGTTGTTCCTCTGAAAAATCAGTCTGTGTTTTTGACTGATTTGCAGACTGTTAAAAAACAGAGTTTGCACACATTCAGACTGTAGCAGTCTAAGTCTCTGTGTGCACTGAGTGTCCTTGCACCCCATGTAAGTTTGTAGTGCACGTACTGTCCTCACTTGAAGCCCAAGAGCCACAGAAGTGACTCTTTGTGTTATTCTCACAGATCAAGAAGGTTTGCTGCAGATAAAGATCTGAAGTTGGGAGCAGGAGGGGGAACCGACAGAAGGAAAGAGATGGGCAGATATTGAGATGTGTACTGAAATAATTGAGCTAAAGCTAACTTTTGTCAAACGTTAAAGGTATGTTAAGCCCCCTGTGAACAATGATTTTTACTAATGCTGCATTATCACAGAAATACAAGAAAGCAAGTATTGCAAAACCTACTTTAGAAGTATAGGTGCTAATGATGCAGAATATTATTTATGCTATCAGTCATCTTTCTCAGATAATATAAATTCCTGCATAGGCACTATGCAATATGTGTAAGTCTGTCTATGAATTTAATTTTTAGGGTGGAATATTGTCCTTGTAGCAAAGGCTTTCTTCTTCAGCAGAGTAACGGAAATGGACCAGCTCCCTTAAACAAATATTTCCTTAGGGGTCCAAAGCATTAAAATGCAAAGATTTTTGTCTTAGGAAAGTGAAACAGGCTGATAAAAGCTGAAAAATTACTGAAATAATGGCATAAGGGTTGGTGCAATGCAGAAACTACCATGTTTGCACCAAATAAAGAAAGAGGAGAACATCACAGGCTCGTGCATATTTACAGCTTGTAGAAAAGAGCTTCCAGGGGAAAAAGAAATTAATTTTAAAAGTTGGTAGGATGCAAGACCTGCTGATTTCTCACTGGAAATAGGTTCTTTCCTTCCCTCTTTCAATCCATAACTGATATTGTTCTGCATCTTAGAATTGTTTTTCCCAATGGTAAGCTATTCAGATACATTCAAACCATGAATATTCTAATTTCTAAGAAGCACTCAAACAAGCCATTCTTTTAGATCTTACTATTTTAGTTGGGGTTGCACTTGGTTTTCTGGAGTGCTAAGATGGATGGGTCCCCAGTGGAATTAGTGCCTTTTGGGTTGGGTACTGTCTAGACATAGAAATAGCTCATTTTTAAAAACTCCAAAAATTAAATGATCACAGATAGAGTTGAAAAATATTTCAAAACCATTGCCAAGAACAGAAATCAAGTCACTTCGTTATTCATGTCATGGTCTGGATCATGTTACTTTACTCTGGCCTTAATCAATAAAATTCGGATTTAAACAAAGCAAATTGGTGAGAGGAATGGGAGGAAAAAGGGGGACTAGCCAGAATTAGGGCCAAAAGTCAATATGATGTTTGTATTCTGAAATGATAAAGTACCCATTGATGCCAGATTTTTAAAAATATACTATGGCATCCAGATATTTCTTGCCAAATAATTATTTAATTTTTTTTTAAACTCTAAAAACATAAACCGGAGACTGATCTGTGCTGAAAAAGATAAGCCAAGCTGTGAAAGCATCTCTGAGGTATATCCACCAGGATCTAGGGATGCTTACATGCATTCATAGTGTCAAGTCCCTAGATCTGTCCTATTTTATCACTGTCCTATTTTACAGCGACTTTACTCATATGAAAATAACTTCTAAAGGCTAATGAATTCTATGCAGGTCATGTGGAAATATACCATACTTGGTAGGTGACTTAGGCAAAGGTTTCTGTTCCAGAAGAACTTGGTTGGAGAGTTACAAGTAAACTTTAAATCTAAGAGACTCTTTAGCTTGAGAAATCTATTAAATTGTTTAACTGTAAAAACAAACAAAGAAACAAAAGAAAACCCCAAAATCCTCAACAAAAAAAATAAAACCAAAACGAAAACAAACAAACAAAAACACACAGACAAACAAAGAAACAAAACCCAAACACATTCTTGTAGTTTCAGATAATGGATCACAAGAATAATTTCTAGAGGATTTTTTTTAGAAGGACATAGATGCATTTGAAAGATAACAACAAAACCAAACACTTCCTCATATAGTTAGAGAAGCTATTATCTCCACTTAATAATATACTTCACTGAGCTTCTAAATTGTCAGAACATTTGAAAATTTGCATGCCAGAAAACCTCATGCCATGAAGGAAACTACAGCTGTCCTATTTCTCTCTGAGACTAGAAGCTGGATGGAAGAGTTCACACGGGAAATTTTTCATTTGTTTTCTTTCCGTTAGATTTCAGGCTCCAACTTTTACTTTGCCAAATATCCGAAGCAAACCCAAATTGAGGACAGTTTGTGGTTTGCCCATCACACACAGAAACCAATATGAGTTTGTGTAAGGTCAGCATTTGCTGAAGTGTAGAGTCTGTCACTGAAGTGACAGTGAAAGAGCCTTGCAGCTTTATTTAGATTTTTGAAACATGCCTGCTTCAGATGCAAAGAAAAGGTTTAAAACAAGAAGCAAGACTGATGTATGCAAATATGATTGATTAAGCAGGCAGAAAGCCCGCAACAATAGCTATGCTACATTAATTTCTGCTTCTTCCCAGTGATGTTTACCCAGGCACCAATAACGATACTTTAAATATCAGCCTTGTTAAATATTTTGATACACATCAAAACACATCATGGAAATCTACAATAGCAAGGGATGTGAGAAAGGGAAAGTCAACATTCTCAATTCTATAAGGCTTTTGGCAAAGAGCCACAGAATCATATCGCCAACCTCAAGCACAAATGCAAGCTGGATGGAGAATGGCTGGAGAGCAGCCCTGAGGAGAAGGACTTTGGGAGTGTTGGTGGATGAGAAGCTCAACATGAGCCGTCAACGTGCGCTGGCAGCCCAGAAAGCCTGGGCTGTACTATAAGAAGTGTAGCCTGCAGGTCAAGGGAAGTGATTCTGCCCCTCTACTCCGCTCTGGTGAAACCTCACCTGGAATACTCTGTCCGGCTGTGGAGCCTCTAACATAAGAAACCTGTTGGAGTGAGTCCAGAGGAGGGCAAAAAAGATGATCAGAGGGCTGCAGCACCTCTCCTACAAAGACAGGCTGAGAGAGCTGGGGTTGTTCAGCCTGGAGAGGAGAAGGCTCTAGGGAGACCTTATAGCCCCCTCCAGTACCCAAAGGAGGCCTATAGGAAGGATGCAGGCAGGGGAGCTCTTTATCAGGGAATGCAGCAATAGGACGATGGGTAACGGTTTAAAATGAAAGAGGGGAGATTTAGATGAGATCTCAGGAAGAAATTCTTTACTGTGAGGTTGGTGAGACACTGGAACAGGTTGCCCAGAGAAGCTGTGGCTGCCCCATCCCTGGAGGGGTTCAAGGCCAGGCTGGATGGGGCTTTGAGCAACCTGGTCTGGTGGGAGGTGTCCCTGCCCAGGGCAGGGGGTTGGAACTGGGTGATCTCTAAATTCCCTTCTATCTCTAACCATTCTAGGATTCTGTGATAACACAAGAAGAGAGAGGATTTCCAGCAGCGGTTCACAGGTAAGAAACCTTCTCCACAGACTCCATGGTGTTCAGGGGTGACTTAGGCAGTTGTTTGAGTATTCGGGTGATTTCTCCTGCCAGCAGTTTGGATTACGAGAACAGATTTGGATTACCACAGCCCTGCTCTGGAGTACATAATACAGCTCCAGCACAAGAACTACTTGAGAGCTTAAGATTCAACATAACCCAAACCTTCCTATCTAACTCTTGAAAAAGAACTATTGAAAGCTTAATCAAAAAAAAAGGAAGTTAGTGATGAATCATCCTTTTGCAGACGTTAGAAACAATTTCTGTAGACATTTCCATAAATATCCCAAATCTCTGTAAAGTTAAAATGCCAATATGATGTAAAAAACAACAATAATTTTAATGACAACATAAAAATAAACCTGTCAGGACAATTTTTCATGAAATTATTACTCACTACAATTGTTCAATGCATCCTCTCTGGGGAAAAAATTCAAGATTAAAATAGCTTTAAAAGTTAAGAGGGCACATCTTTTCAGGGCTACAGCATGAAATGTAGTAACGTAGCACAAAGCATTATGAATTAAAGAATCAGCTGGACAGCTATCAAGTAACTGAGATTGCAGAAATATTCTACAGAAGAGCTTCATTCTGCCAGATGACTCCATGTGCTTTTACTCGGGGTTATAAGCAGATCAAAACACCTCATGTTTTTCTTAAACTGCCTACGTACTTCAATACAGTAGGACAAAATCTGCCCTCAGTTATACTGCTGGAAAATTACTCATTTCATGGGCTTTGATGTATTGGCAGTTCCACTGACATAGCTGAGGGCAGCATTTGGCCAAATACATCTTCATTCAGAAGCAGCACCTATTAACTATAATAGTTTCCCCCAAAGGATGTCTGGGAACATTTGGAGACACTATATAGTGACAGTGACACAATCTTTTTCCCAAGCTATTCCTTAAGAAAAGTGATTTGGAAAAAAAATAGTCCAAATCAACTTGTCTTTTCAACTTTAACTGTTCCGTTTGAACAGACAATTGGGAAAAAGTAAACTGAGAATTTTTGGAAGGGTAAAATTTGGATTTATTTTTTTTTCCTGTTAACTCAGGTTCTCTGACTCTTCCCGTCCCTAATTTTTTGTAAAGTACTTGAGGTCTATTGCTACATAACTAGCTAAATATTAGTATTTTATTAATAGTCATATCATAACTCAGCTACAGTATATTTAAACCAGTTTCTTAAAGCCAAAGCACAGAATAATGGTAATCAAGAAACAAGTTTATGAACTACTGTTAACTCTCATTCTGAAGATGTATTACAGTAGCGCACCACTAAAATGCTTGCTGTTGTGCTGAGACACATCATCAAAGTAGGTCAGGCGTGTCTAGTTCTGAGATAGACATATTTCAGAATGTAAATTACCCTCAGTTAAAATAGTTAAGGAAGTTGTGGGCTGGGCAAAACAAATGCTTATGTACAACAGTGATATTTTGTTCTGTCAAAGAGGAAAATATGCAAGAAGAAAGCTTTGCACTTTTTTTTTTTTTTTTTTTTTCATAAAAGCAGGGAGAAAATGTTAACATCCATCAGAATCATTTGAATTTAGTCTGGGATTTTCAAAGGAACCTGATCTTCTTAAGTGCTCACATCGCTGCTTAGGCAGTTTTGAAATCCTTCTTTCACATACAGAGAAGCTGACAGATTGACAGTGTAATGACTCAAATCCTTTATTCACCAAACAAGAACACCACAGGCAAGGGACCAAGCCAAGACTTTCTACTGTTTCTTTTCTGTGCCTCAACCCTCACCTGGAGGGAGCCACTCCATGGCTGAAAGGACATTTCATCTTCCAAACCAGTGTGATCTTCCACCTTTTTATTAGCAAGAAAGGTAGCTAACATATGCAATTCTTTACAGTTTCTAAAAATAATGGTTTGTAGCGATCCTGACCAGAAGACCACCGTAGGTGGAAGAGTTAGTGATCCACAAAACCTGATTAGGACCAGACCTGTGCTGTGCGGTGTTGTGCTGGGCTGCACGTAGAGTTTAGCCTTCGGGCCGGTGTTGTGCTGCACAAACCCCTTGCCCGCAGCACAACCTCAGCCGGCTCATTGTAGAGGAGGATCCTGCAGGCAATTCCCCCTTGGATCCAGCAATTACACCTCCTGCGTCTCCTTGCCTTTATCTAAAAGGGCAGCAAGAAGTTCTCGTGAGAACATCCTCTCTGTTTGACAGAAGCAATGATGAATAGAACTGGGGTTTTTTTTGTAAGAAAAATCTGATAATAGCTCAAATGACCAAAATGGGGTAACCCTTTCTGCAGACGGGGTCTGCACAATGTGCTGCAGGCTGGTTGGAGGGACAGCTCAGGTTTCCCAGCATCTGAAGGGACATGAGATTATCTACATTATTCTCTCTTTCATTATTATGTTAGCTCTAACAAATAGTATTTTAAATGATACTTTAATGATACAGAGTCTATAAAATCTCATTTCCTTTCTTACTTGGCACCATAACTGACCAACATCTCCTGGCACAAAACAATGTTCTTTTGGTTTAAGATTTGACAACACTTTTCAGCATCTTCTCTAGGAATTTTATGGAGAACAATTTCAGGTAGGAGTCCTATTTTTCTCACTCAATATATCTTGCTGTAGAACAAGTATGAATTTACTGTATGGGGGGAAAAAATGAAGGTCAAATTAAAGGACACATCAAAAACTCTTCCATGACACGACATCACCAAGCTCTTTTCTTAAATACATGATTCTTACAAGGCAACAAAGCAGTTTTGTTTGTGTCATTCTTGGTGGTGTAAGAAATACAGAAGAGAGCATGATGATGGAGAGTGGAAGATATAGATAAGACACCTGCAACACAGAAAGTGGCTACGGGTGAAATGCTGCCTCAAGATTTTTCCAGTGGAATCTCTGTCCAAATAGACAGAAATTATACATATACATCTGAGGCAGAATCAAGAGAGTATTGCAAGTGTTTTCAAGGCACTAGTTTAAAATAGGTGCTTAGGAGAATAGGAGAGATCAGTCACCCTTTTTTATACAAAGTCCAATGAACCTTCTCTGTTTTCTTTCAAGAATATGGTACGGAGACAGGCTAAGGTTTACAGTGTAACACCTGAAAGAGCAATGGGCTATGCATCAACACTTCCAATAGATACCAGTGAAGAAATAAGAGATCTCTGCTGAGAATAATTAATTAAAAACAAAAACAAACCCAAAGAAAGATAGCTGCCTACCTGCCAAGGTCTCAGGGACTATAGTAAAATTACTAATCTAAGACGTAATGACCCTTCCTGCCCCAAAGAGAACTATTCACATAAAAAATACTAGGAAAATAAAATCTTACAAAGACACCTGAGGGGAGCATTGCAACACAAAGCTGTAACTAAGGATGAGACCAGGTCAACCAAAACGTCTTGCCCTGAGGCACAGACTTAATGGCTAAATCTCTCTCTTTATTTTTTTTCCCATTACTTTGGTTTGGCCAGTTGAATTGTCAGATACATGCATTTAGAAAAAAAGAACTGAAACACTCTGCCATTTCCAAGATTTCTTCCATGTTTTGTGTCTTTATTTTTAGCAAAAGCTACTGTGTTTTGCAACATAGAATTCTGACAGGGATAATCTCAGCATAAAAAAGGGAAATGCAACTTTTGCATTTTTAAACAAAGAGGTGAAGCAAAAATAAGATGAAAAACAGAAGCAAGTACAAATGACTTCTGAAGATCAGCATTTTTGGGGGAGCTTCAAGAAAGAGATAGAATACCACTGCAGGGACTAAGCTGTATAGTTAGTCCCAGATTCTGAGGGATAGAAAGCTCACAGTTTATGCGTAACAATGCAGTAAAAATAGGCCAAATAGGAGTGAGTATAAAACTGACAATGTTGGGAAAAGGTCAGTTTTTCTGACTCCATGACCAAGACAGAGAAGAAAAAACATGACCAAAAATGCAAAATGCTACCTCAAACATTCCTCAAAGTCAGAGCACACAGAAAACAGGCTCTGGACCACAGGTAAAGTAAAGAAAAAGTATTTGAGAAAAGAGATGACAGTATATAATATCACTTTGCAGTGTTCAAAAAACAGCAGTCAAGTGTGAAAAATGTGGAAAGAGAATGACTATAGCGGGAGGAATTCTTCATGGGGAATGATGGGCAGTATTACCTCAGAGACAGTTATCAGTCTGAAGGAAAGCAAATGGACTATTATATTTAATTGAAGTTAGCAACAGGACTAGAATGCCACATGTTGCCAGATATAGTGGTAGTTAAACTGAGAAATAAGCCAGATTGAACTAAGGTAAAAGAACTTGTAGTGACTATGTTGCCTTCAACACAAACTGAGCCTATGGGCATGTTAAAACTTCACCTGGGAAAAGTGCCTGTCTGAAGGGTATTCAGCATGATCCCCAGCTTTCCCTCACTGGAACTGTGTGAAAATTGTATAATTAAGAAAGTGTAAAAAAAACCATCTTCCGGGGGAAAAGGAGTACGTAGTTGAGTGGATAATGTTGAGAATTAATATAGCTACCCCATTGGTCACACCTCAGGGAATGTCCCATTTGCCCTAGGAATATGACGGGACAAGCTCAAAGCAAGAAATGAAAATGAGCAGAAGGTAAACACTAGACAGAAAAGAGAAAAAAAAAAAAAAAAAAGGAAAAAAGAACTCTCCTTCTCTATATTGACCTAAAGAAATCCCATCACTGTACAAGAAGTGAATATTTTCCACTACCTACAAGAGGAAAAATTACGAAAGTATTGGTTGATGTCAAATGTTTTTTATAGCTCTTACATCTGCAGTAGTCTGGCAGGTGTCTTTAAAAACACATAGCACACGTACATGGTGCGTATTCAACACCCCCCTTCCAACATGCTGTTTTCTCAGACTGCCATTTGGTTTGAGTCCAGGAATCAGGATGTTTTAGTAGAAAATGCGCACGTTTTTGAAGGTCTGGAGTGTATGAACATCTGTTTAGGTGACATTTTGACATGAAGTGGGTGTAAAGGGGAAAAAGTGTATGACCAGAGGCTTTGAGCAGTTTTAGAAAGATTGCAAGCTGTCTGGTTACAGTCAGGTTAAACAAAAATCTAAATTTCATTCTACACAAATAACAGTTCTAAGAGCAATTATTACAGCAAGAGGCCTGGTAAGCAACAAACAAGTTTAAGGCTATCAGAAATGTCTCTTGCTCAAAACACAATAATAGGAACAAAGATTTCCCAAATACTGTGAATCATGCATGGAAAAATACACTTTGTCTAACTAAGGGTATCGGCCTACAGGAAGAGCTACTACTATGCCACAATGACATGAAATAAAACTATTAAATGAGGTTTTTGAGAAATTTAGGCAATTAAATAAGAAAGTTCCAGTCTTGAAGGACTCAAGAGTAATCTGCAAACCAACTTGTCCCCGGTTGCTTATAGAATCACTGACGTAGTTCTCCTACTGCAATATGATCAAACCAGACCCGAAAATCAGTGTTCTCAAATGCACAAGAGAAGAGCCTACTCACTTTTAGTCTGTGCATGTAAGAAATTAAATAGTTTGTGGGAAGAACTGATAGACACATAAATACTAGTTGCCCTTACACGCAGTGAAATGATAAAATAAGGTTCATTAAGTAGACCCTACTAAAAAAGTTGCACTCTGGTCTGTATTTAGTACTGCACAATTACAGAAAGGCTCCATCAAGGTATGGAATGTTTCCTTCTGACATTCTGCTCAGCATAAAACCAGAAACAAGAGCAGTACATATGTTTATCAACAACTTATTGATATATATATGAAATTCTGCATTACAGAAATATGGATCAATAAGTTGTTACGTTTACTTGGAAAGAAAGTAGGTAGCACCCTACTTTGGAGCAAAAAGTTAGAAAAAGAACTCTGTTTTCCCAAGGTTTCCACTAGAAAGCAATGTCTGTTTCTAAATGTAAAGAAATATTGGCTCCAAAATACCACTGAGTACATAACGATGCAACAAAACACCCCCCGTTGGTTGCTCCCATGGTTTAATAACCCTTCCAATCCTGAACACTTGCTGTTAACAACAGGCACTAAGCTTATGTCTAAAATCTGCCATTTTCTGTAATATATAAAGAAAGACCTTTCTGATTGGCAGTCAGGAAAAAATAAAGACCTGTAAGACCGCCTTTACTCCCCCATTTATTTATGGTCCTGTGCACCTAGGAGTCACATTCTTCTTTTCAACTCCATCTTTCTTTCTTTGCCAGATACATTGTCAGCAGAAGCTAAATGTAGATGCTATGTTCTAAAACTGCACAGCTCCTCCTTTGTAATGTATTCCTGACATCTCTTTCTGGATTCAGATTTTTTTCTGATTCTGAAAGTAATTACAATAAAAAAACCAACAGAAGCACAATGATTCTTTCAAAGGAATTGCTTCATCTTAAGACTTTTTTCCAACATATATTCTAAACTGAGTGGATCCTATGAACCTCCTCACCACCTTCAGTCCCTTCTCCCTTTGTTCCTAATGAACTTGTGAAACAGAAAACCCTTTATTCAATACCTGGCTCACTCCTAACATCTTCAAGCCAACATTAATACTTGTGTTTCAAATAAAATCCCTTTCTTCCTCTTCTTCACCTGTTCCCAGCCAAGTGTCTCACAGCCACAATCCATTTTCAGTCTCAGGTCAAGCAATTATTCCATAGGAAGTTCTTACCTCTCCCACTTCTTCTGGGATCCCTGCTGCTTTTTCACATCAATGTCAAGGGATTCCTTCGGGGCCAGTCCAGTCCACTCAGTGTGGGTAGCAGCAGCCTCTGTCTTACACATGACTAAAACAATCACATGGAAAGGTGAGAAAGAGGAGGAAAAAGTCAATGTAAGCCTGACACATAGTGTTGTCTACGCAGTTTTCATGACCTGTGGGTCTTTGCCATCCTGAATTCTTGGAAATCAGTCCCTGAGCCCTTCAGTGAGAATGGGTCTGTGTTTGGAATAAGTAAAAACACTTGCTGCAGCACGGAAAGCAATGTCTAGCATTTGACAAGTCAGACCTTCTCACACTCAAAGGCGATATTCTCTTTTCAAGTGCCTAGTCTGGAGTTTTAAAAATTATGAGCCAAAATTCAGATACTTCTGGATAGATATGCACACCAAAGGGAATTTAAGTTGATATAAAGTATATACAACATTTGAATATGCTGTGTAACTTAAACCAAGAAACTTCTTATAGGCTCATGCCTCTTGAAGATACCTGAAATAACAACCATTACCCACCCTGCATTGACACACTGTACGTCTGTGAGCATTTACAATGCATGTTGAGGATTTACACTGAGGTAGTGTGGATTCACAGAAGCTCTGCCTAGATTATAAATACAGTACAGTTTGTGTTAAAAATCCAGTTCAGATTTGGTTTTGCCCTCTAAACCACACTAGAAATGCTCGGTGAAGACCATATCTTTTTTTGTGTTTCATAGCAAGGGTGTTAGTGGGAAATTCCAGGCATATGAAATCTGGTCATAGTCCAGCCTGAGTTGAATCTCAGATTAGATGATCCTCTACACATGTTCTTCTTTAAAGCAGATGAAAATAAAAAATCTTCTAAAAATCTCATTAATATGACCTTATATAGTTTTATTTTATTAACAAATTTTTATACTATTTTTTATTTTTATACTATTCCATAGTTGTTTTCTTCTTACACAGACACATCACTGCCTTGTGTCTGAGGTTAACTCTTAAAAAACAGCCAGACAGAAAAGGTAAAGGAACATATATAATTTCCTATAACTAAGCCACAAAGATTGTTTCTGGGGCCTTTCCTTTCTGTGGGAATACTCTGATCCAAATAGACAAACAACAGTTTTCCAGACAGAAAAAACTGGATCATCCACCATCTCATTAAACCACTGAAGGAAAGAGTTTAGGAGTAGGAACAGCCTGTGAGACAGCCACATGGCCAAAGGAGGCTCCCAGATGCTCCCAGTAGCAGTCAGGGAGATTCCAGAGTGAGAGGAAAACAGAGAGTTTAAATTAATATAGATTAAATTCTGGTTGGATTATTATGACCACAGGATTCCTTTTTCTATAATGCAGGTTGCAGAAACTTCTGCAATAATCTTGGCTCTGAATTTACATCTGTCTGAACTGCAGAGCGTCTTAACTACCCTTTCACACACACAAAAACCACCAAAACCCCTCCACAGTTGTCCCCTGCTGTTTCCTTGACTTGGCAGCATAAACCAATATCCAAAACAGAAAAAGATTTTTGTGGAAATTAGGCAGTAAAACACGTTTAAAAGTATCTCCTGACTTCTTTTCTCTCCCTGACTTTCATCTAATTAACTGCTAGAGCTACTTTTCTACTTAACTTCGGAGGAACTAAACAGATACGAGCAATCAAAAGAAGATTAATAGCCATTTGCATTTGTCTGTGTGATTCTTCCAGGGCTACTATAAACATTTATGTCTGGTTTTGTAATGATCACTCACTGCTAAGGTTTGCGGTGTGAATAAAAGGATTTATTTTTTATTATTATTACACTTAAATATGCAGCATCCAGAAAAAAATATTTCTAGTTTCTGTAGCAATGAAAGTAATGGAGAAGACACTGTGCTTGATATGGAAGACATTTAAATCTGCCCAGCATACTGAGGGGCAAGGGGTACCGTGTATTAAGTAAAAAAAAAAAAAGACAGCAAGGGAGAAGGGGAGGAATACTTTCCATTTTAGCATTTTAGAAATGCACAAGCTTTTTGGCATGCAAATAACTTCTCTGAACTGATTAGGTGAGTCACTGGGTTTTTTCCCTAGAATGAGTTCTTTGTAGCAAAGACAAAACACGTCACCCTTAACAAAAATAATTGAGAGTATCCACTAATATTTAATGTACTTATTGGCATACATCTCAAGCAAGCACCCTGCTAGAAACCAGTGGTTAGATATAATGTAGGAAAACAAGTATTTTGAGCACTTTCTGCCGATATATTTCTTACACAACTTAATGTGCAAACATTGCTGGCCCATTACTGTTAAGAAATGAGGAATTTTAAGGACTATTAAACAGTCTGCAAATATATCAGCTGAAAGTTATTCAGCACAGGTGTTCTTATAATTAGGTAACATTGGAAAAATGTAATGTTCAATGGTCCTTGTACTTTGCCCTTCTTCCTGTGTAGGAATGAATATTACCATTCATAATTAACCCAAATCTCTGTTCCAGTAGAAATAAACGTTGAGTGTAAAACAGTAATGCTTTATTTTTATAGCATTTAAACTAATATTTTTTATAATTAATTGTATATTATTTAATTCATACTTACAATTCCTAACTTTTACTGGAAACAAAAGTGCTAAGATACTGGGAAGAGCCTGCTGGGCTTTTTCCCCATTTCATCTAACCAGAATGGAACCAGGAAGCCCAGGAAATTTTACTGTTTCATATTTGCTGGTATAACCTTATTATTCCAAAGGACATAGGCTAGTCACTGGGATATTATAAAGGTTGTTAGAGGTCCTTTTGTAAAAATATATATAAATTCATCACACAGTGATTCCATGCAGAGAAACCTAGAATTTGTGTTTTTAATGAGCCTTGACAGTAGTCATGAGGTCTAACAAAAATTCCAGACCTGCAATGCTGGTGAATATTTGTTCAATATTCAGCGAACCTGCTTCCAGCCAGCCAAAGTTTCAATGGCTTTAGAAACATACCTCTGTTTGTTCAAGTATACTTATTCATTACAGTAATTTACTTATTAAGCAGCTACCTAGACAGGTGTCATTCACTGAAAGTAAATGGTCTTTTTCTTGAAGACTTTATAACGTGTGCTATCATTCTGGTGATAGGATCACCAGTAGTTTTATTTAACCAAGGGAGTAGCTCCATCTTGGAAATTGTTACAGGACTGTGAGATTAAATGTTTTAGCCCTGCAAGTGCACAAGTATCCTGCAAAAATACAAATTTAAAAGAGTATATATGCAAATTAATTCCACATGAAAGACTAAAAAGGCTTTCATTCTTTGTTTTGTAATTCAGTAGGAGAGGTTGATAAGGGCATTTTGGGGGGGAGGGCGGAGGTGAATACCTATTACACAACTTTGATAGCTGTTAAAGGAGGAAATTACCTGTAGCTAATACATATGTTAGTAAGGAAAAGCATTTTTATCAGAATGTGTCTGATATTCTGCAACTCAAAGCTACATTTAAAGATATTGGAGGTGGTCAAACAAAACAAGAAAAAGTGACAATAGGCAGAGAGAAGCCCAAGCAGTAATTATACACTTATATGCTCCTGTGTTTAAAGAGCCGCTAAAGATTCTGGAGATCTTATTTGAGTTCCAGGCAGAAGGTGCTGGATTGCCTCTTCATTCCAACCCTGGTTAATGTAAACTCACTGAGCATTAGCATAAGATTCCCAAATAGTGAGGGTAAGAGAATTCAGCCTGGGAGGCATATGGGAAAGATATGAGTGTGTATAGATTCATAGAATCGTCCAGGTTGGAAGGGACCTTTGAGATCATCAATATAACATATTGATATATATCAATACAGTACATTTAATCACATATATTCTACTGGGAACACAAGCACTGTAATGAAAAAAATTTTTGAGAGAGGTGATATACAAGGAAATCGTCAAGTAATTCTTCGAGATATGCTGCTTGGTACTTCCCCTCAAATTCCATCATGGAAGAAATATGAAGAATTGTCCATCCAGCTCTCCAGGGCTATATGAAAGGAGGTCCTATAGTTCCTCCTGCCTCTGACCCTAGCAGTCTAAGTTACCAGGAGATCTTTGAGGATACGTCTGTGCTGATCAAGACATGTTAGAGAAGAAAAACTAAGAGGAATAAAACCTTGATGTTGAAAATGTACACATTTTCCTTCCACATCTATCACTTAATCTTTTCTGAGCGTTTGGTTTGGTTTTTTTAGTATAGAGAAAAGTAAAGGAAATGGCAGGGTATCTCACATCAATGTAAGAACACTTAGAAACTGTGTTTAGTGAAAATGAAACTGGTTCACAGACATCTTTGATTTTGGTTGTACTTTCATGAAGTGCAACTGATTTCAAGAAAGTAAGTTTGCTTATAGTTATAGTATAAATCATAACCCAGTTTCACCCAGAAACCAGTGAAGTTTCTTCTGTGTGGAGACAGGATGTGAAAGATGATGTAGACATACAATTTGCAAATAGATGAATATCCACACTTGTGAAATTCATGAAATTCTTATTATAGTTCTGAAAACAATATGTAGAGAAAGTATATATCAAGGGGAGAAAATCATAAAAGACAATATTCTGTTCACTTAAACACCAATAGATAAATCATTTCACTGAAGGATAAACATGATTACAGAACCCACAGGCAGTGGTTTTTCTAAACTTTATGGACTAAAGCCATTTGACTTCCTGCAACATACTTGTGAAATTTAACTAAGCAGTTAGATTTCAGGACCAAAGCAGTTTGCAAGAAAATGAAGACTCGAATTATTTATTATCCCCAAGTTCTTCACTTCATAAAAGTCTCAGAAATGTTCACAAGTAGGTACACTTCTTTTTTAATACATTTCTTACAGAGTGAAACAATTTATACTCTTCAACCACAGACATATTTCTGAGAACTGAAAACTTTAGGATTGAGGGTAGAAAAGGGAAACCCAGGGTAAATTTGAAAACCAGATAAATTTCTATTAAATCTTTTTTTTTAAAAGTACATATTTTATATAGTTTTGTAGTATAATTAATGGTGATTCAAACGTGCTCAAGTTATATTACCTTTGCATAGATTAATGCACTAATCAGCCATGTGATATTGCATCAATTAACATTTTTTTAAAGAAAGCATCCAGTTTCTTAAACAGCAATCTCTTTCCCTTTCTGTGCAAATAACAAGAAAATCATACCTGTCTGGTGGTAGACAGAAATTTAATGGAATTAGGAGGACATTTGGGGTTTGCCATGTAGGCAGTAAATCAGAGCTGTTCACAGAACATTTATTTCCCATCCTGATGACATCAGCTGGCTTGCAAGATGGAGGAGGGGGGCAACTGTTTCTCTGTCTTGTTTTTTCTGCATATGAACTTACCTTCACACCACAAGCAATGCTAGTTACCTCATGGGATTTTCTGAAGAGTGGAGTTCATACAGTTTAAAGGTCTCTGGTTCTTGATAATCACCTACTCTTAGGTTTAGGAAGGAATTCCCTTTCCTGCCCCTTAAAAGATTCTTAATTTCCTTGCTTGACTTCATTATACAACTTAGACACTTAGAACTTAAAAAGGCGTAAAGACTAGAGTTTATTTCAGCTTGTCGTTTGTTGTCCAGCTTGGGGTCCATAAGCTTGACAGATTGAAGCATTTCAATGGAAAGTAAGGTAGAACTGGATCCATTAAGATGAAAAAAGAGAAGCAGGTTTTTAGCCTTTGGAAGCTGAGACACTTGTCATATACACTCTAAATAATGAGTGGGAAATGAGACAAAGAAAAGAACATACGTTATTGTACAGAGATAGATCCTCAGATCATGTCTTCAACTCCTTGTCTGTTCAACAAATGTATGGGCCCGCAAACTGTCTTAGCCACTCATCATAAGCCAAAAGCATTTCTGCAATCCCATAAAATACTAGACCTATAGTTGTGGCTTTGTTAGTGGAATGACGATGTGCCATAAGAGAGCTGAAGAGCATAACAAAAGTTGAGCTGGTTTAGTGAAATCCCCAAATGATCCTAGAAAATGTAGCGTGCTCCCTGTGTCATAAGAATGACAAAAATAATAAATAAATTCCTGTAAGAGTTCCTCCCAAGGTCATCAGAAGAAAAATTCCTTCCTGAACCAAGGTAGTAATCTGTTTAGCAGGAAGGCTACAGAATGGCATGCCAAAAGAGAAAAATGAACAAACGGAACACAAGCATATCTCTGTGAGATCTGTCCTTTGATGTGCACAGTTAATATCACCTTGTTTTGGGTGTGGACTCGGACCACCACAGTTCCATCTCCAATCAAACTAGAAGTTACAGGTAAAGTACAAAACCTATCCTTGTGTTTCTGTTCCAAACTTCCAAGCATTCAGACTCAAATATACACAGCAGAAAACCGAGGCATGGTCTTCGCTGCCTTCTAAATGCTGGTATGCAGAGACTTTGAGGTCTTCTCATTGCTTAGCTCCTGAGGACCAAGCTGCAGCTGTTAATTTTAATGTGACAAAGAGTGGCATTAGGAATAATTTCAATTTATGTCCTCATTAATGAACAGAAAGACAGGATAACAGCCTACTAACCACATGCCCTGAGTGATGAGAGTCTGTGAGGGCAGTCTACAGAGTGATTTTAAAAAAAATAGAAAGTAACTAAAATCTGCAGACAATCACAGTGAGTTGTGACTGTGACTATATTGATATCCTATTGACTCTGCTTATTAGAGAAGGAAATAGAAGCAACCAGCAGCAGATGAGCATTACTGAATGTAGTTACTGTTCAAGTAAACTGCAAGCTATATCATTTCTCTGCATAAGAGAAGGTTACATGCTTGTAACACCATTACCTTAGAGACACCTTAGCTGCTTCGTTACTGGAACATAAATGGCTCTGAAAACATTTGACTTGGTCTGCTAGTAAGACAGAGTCAGTTCTGTTCCCTCACTTACGTTGTCCACTCTGCACCACCGCAGAACGTTCAAGGGAGAGCTGGGCTGTCCTGTGGAACAGGCAGTGCCAGCCTGAGAAACAGCCCGCCAGCTTGACCGAGGGCTTTGGGTTTTCTTTCCCAGTAGCCCTGCTAATGACAAGGAGTAAGCACTGTTCCTTCTAACCACAAGTAGCTGTATTTATCCAACTTCTCCCTCTTTCGTCTTGCTTTGGAAAATGTGGGTTCACGTTTGTCATTCCTATTATTTACTGTGCTGCAAGATGCTGCAGTGTATTTTTTCACCTTGAAATCTGTTTCTTGATTGTCTTGAATGAATCTTTCTCATTTTCAAGACACAACTAGCCTAGGTTTTTATTTGGGGTTTAATTTTTTTCCTTTCCTTCTTTATTTTCCTCTTCCCCTCCTCTGCTTTCTTTGAGTCTAAAGGTGCATTATGGGGCATTATACACTACTTGGAACACTTTAGATTCAGGATTTGTTTCTTCTTTAATGAAGACTTGACCTGAGCATCCTACAGCATTTTATCATCCAGACTAATTCTGGAGTCAAGATGAAACCCTAGACAGAGAGAAGTCAATGCCAAAAGTTATTCTGCATTGGAAAGTTATTCTGAAAAGCTTTTGTTCTTGGATTAGTTACCTTATACAAGATGAGAGGAACTTTAAGAACATTTTGAGACTGTTGATCCCTGAAGGCTGTGTAGTTGGGGTAGAGGTTCTCTTCCCTTCAACAAAGGTGCATTTAGTGCCTTAGGCAACACATATATTGCACAGTATTGTAAATAACTGTATGATAAGCATTGCTAGCAACTCTGCTGAAACCTGAGAACACCACATCTCCCAGTTTGCTGAAATGAACGGAGCTTTTAGGCATTTTCCCTTTGACCTTGTGTCTCCAAACAGAATTTCATTTAGAAGGAAATCTCACCCCTAAGGTTTTGTTAGTCTGTTATTTCACTTTTATGATCCCCTAGCAATTCTCAGTAAAAAAGTGTGATGGGAGGAGAGGGAAGGGGATGCGAAAGCAGCTAGAGACTATTCTGGTAACATCTGAGGGGAGTAAATGTAATTTGTGGTAAGTATACCATGATAACAGAATTGTGTGGAAAATAATCTGTCTTTTCTCTGCCAATTTCAGCCAACCTGTTTTCATAGATTTTCAGCCTTCTCTCATGTACTTAAAAATTTGGGCATATAAATAAGTAATTAGGAGTGATCACAACAGGTGGGTTTTTTTCCTTCCCTGCTGCTGCTTTATTGTAAAACTACAAGGTGCAAAACCCAACAATAAGCAGCAAAACTGTGGGTGAATGGTTCAGTATGGTGGTACAGTCTTTAAAAAAGAAGAGTCTATAAAACACCTTAAATTGCTATATTGCTGAAGTTGCCATCTCAGACATCCCAGAGGAAAGAACATGTATCTTCTATGTTACAGTTTTAAAGCAATATATACTCAAAAACTATTTAATTTCATTTCCAATGGTCACATAATATCAATGCAATAAAATGTGTTTAGTTGACACAGCACACTACCTTTTTATGAATAGAGTAGTTATAAAATTGGTCTAAATAAATCCTCATAATTATAATGGTATGTGTGTTTATGGATGTTTACATTTTCTTAATTGACCAAAAATTCCTAATTTGAAAATAAAGAAACATAAAGAGCTGTGTTTTGTGTAGAACTAGCCCTAACACTTTTAGTAAGCCTCAAACACAGAGGCCTGAATGTTTTTGTAGTTCTTCTTTCACTACTGTACTTTAACATTACAGTTTTATAACCTTTGAGTTTCCCTCTTATGCTAGTCTTTAGATTACTTACCTGACTACCACTTGCTATTCATGAAATGTTCCCATTTTGCTTCTGAATAAAACAAACATTGGATATAGTGAGAAAGTAATCATTTCAGACTTCATTTATTAACACAAACCATATTTTAAAAGATTCTTGAATGCAATCTGACTGATAGACTATTAACCTTGGGAACTCTCTGATTTTGATGGTATACAGCACATCAAATTAAAAAAGGTGACCTGTAAAGATAAACAAATTGCGCTGCCTTCCTATTTCTGGTTTCTCTCTCGTACGTAAACAAGTTCTGAATTGTTTTTTGACTTTTGTTTCCTGCTTGTTTTTGACCTTTAAAATACTGTGAATATCAATGCGGGGTTTGGCCTGCAGGATGACTTCTTTGAGGTACAAAAGAACTAGAATGTGAGATGTCTCAGCTCATCTAATGTGTGAACGTTTCAAAAAAAAGTGTTTTTGCCATTATGTGCACCAGACTAGCTGGAGAAGTCAAACAAGCCCCTCACAGAAAAGCGCTTGAGGACTTGCTTCTTTTAATACAACAGTGGTGTTTTCACTGCAATAATTTTCTCTTAATGACACTATAGAGAGTAAAAGGAATTTCTAACTAAGAAACAGATGAGAAATAAGTCTTTCGAAAGGATACAAAATGCCTTTTACTCTCCACCCCATCTGATCTTTTAGGTAAACTCTTAGATTTTTGATTTGTTAATATTAAATAAACTCTATGCTGTAGTCTGCCTATACAGAAGGAAATGGGGGGGAAGAGGAAAAGTTTATCTCAAAGATGACCTAAATTATGATTCCCATTCTAACCATCTTTAGTGTGTGAACAGATCAGCTTTTTGTATGTGAAGGTAGTTATTAAAAGCTAAATCTATGGACCCTACATGTCACTGGCAGATGGATAAATAAGCCCCCTCTACCATCCAGATTTTTTTTAACGTATTTTATACAACTAGCTTCCTGTAACAGAATATTAACATTTGGGAGAGAAACTCTACATTTTTGGTTAAAAAAGACAAATCCTCCTGGTTCATTAAGCATTTTAAAGAGGTGTTGAAACATTACAACGGCCTTACTGCGGAGGAAGATAATTTTTATGGTTTAGGATTGAAAAATGATTAGTAATGTGCATTGCTTCTGATAGCTTGATGATTTATTACATCTCCTAATTACGGGGTTTTGGAAGATTTCTCATATATATTGTGGAGAAGGAAAACCTGTACATAAACACTTATGAGAAGAAAAGCTTCCATGTCTTTCTAGTTTGAAATGGAAACCATTAGATATTAGAAACTCAAATTATGTGTTATTTTGACCCATAAGATATAGCCAGCTGTTGCAATATGTAAATGTTCACTGTTGTGAACATGACATAGCAAAATGAAAATGGTGTACACAAGTCCGTTCGGCAAAATATCAACATGCTGTATGCGTTCTTGCAGCTCCTGTTGGCATTTTCTGAACAACTGGATTCTGGGATCCTGCAGAAAACAGGGAAACCTCAGAAGTCCCTAACAGACCTGAGGCACAGTCTGCTTCCCAGTCTCAGAGGGAAGGTCATTTCTCACCGGTAAGAGAGGCACATCTAGGTTAACTTCAGGCTGGGGCTCTCCAAGTGAGAACACAGGAGAAACAGAGGAGTCTCATTTAGTTCCTACTAAGCAGCAAAGGTCTTAATTGCAGAGTAAACCACTAGGGAGTGAGAAGTCAGAGTCTGTGTGAATTGAGAGAAGCAATAATGAGAAATGAAAAGCTTAAGCCTAAGGGAAAGGTCTTGTTTATTTTTGTGCCACCTGCCTGAACCAACCGAGTGTTACATGCCTGCGCTGATAATTGTTGCACTACCATCACATACCTATTGGTTTTGTGATTGAAGGTCACAATTACTAATTCCAACCTATTTCTGTGCTCTGCTGCTCGCAAAGACTGAGGTGTAAGCTGACACATGCAAAGGCACCCAATTGTGCAGTAGATACAGCCTGTTAAATCACAATTTTGATGCCATCCCTCTGTGCAAATTAACGAGCTTTTTGTAGTAAATCCTCCTTCAAACATTTCCCATGAATTACTCTACTTAATTCGGTGCAGATATCTTTAAAACTCTATTTGAAATACAAACTAGCCCCAATTAGCTTTATTCACTTTATAACAGAGCCAGGAGCTTGAAGCAATTGAATGGACTAAAAAGGGGGGCTATTGAATTTACAATAGTGCTATAAGGTAATCTGGACATGTCTCAGGATTCCTTTGTGGCTTTGTGATCCTGAAGTGACCACGAGTGGCTGTTATACTCAATAGCAAGCTGGAGAACTGTTGCAATAGCTGTAGGTTTCCAGGGAAATTCTTTGTGGGTGGTCAGATCAAATGCTTCACAGCTGAAGCTCAACACCTGTGAATCTGGGCTATTTGGATCAATGTCAATTTAAAGGGAGGAGGGGGAAAATGCCTCTTGACATAGTCATCAAAAGTGCTGCTAAGAAAATACTTTCGTGTGAAAGTGTATGGTGATTGAGGTTTATTTTGGAGTGGAGTCATGGAGTTCTCAGGTATGTTCGTGGGAAGATCAAGAAGAAGAAACAGCTAAAAGAATTATCCAGATATATTAGGACCATCTTGCAGGGTGAGTGATGATATGCTCAGATCTACTAAGGTTATCTTTGCTGGCCTTTTAAAAATAGTATTACTTGTAAAACTTTTTTCTGCTTCACTGAAAAAAAAAAAAGTGTAGGTGTTTGGAGTTTTTTAAATAACTAAAGTTCAGTGAAATAATAGACAAAGGGGGTCAGTTTGATTGAATCCAGTTCCATTTTGCCGATTCAGTGTTTTGTTCAGCACAGGAATGAGAGTAAATGTAATTTATTTTCAGAGAAGCAGAAGCCCCAGAACTCTATCCTCTCCATAATCATCTGATCTTTTCAGGAGCTGGTTGTGCATAGAACAGCAAAAATGAGGGGAAAAAAACCCAAACCCATAAGTGTCTGCAATGTTATGTTCCTTTCTTTTAAATAATGATTAAATAGCAAAGGATTACAGGAACACAATATGAGTGATGTATTAAGGCCAATAGGGATCCAAAATGGCCTGAAAGTTCTGATACTATTTTTGAGAGGGGTGACACTGCTGAGATGTGTGGCTTTGCTGTCTGTCTTCTTAGAGACATGTACTCTAAATGTTGTCAGTAAAGAGGAATACCTCAGGCATGCCAAGGATTTCAATTTGTACTTATTATTGGTCTTTGTTTCATGGAAGATTAGGTGCTAGAAAAGTACCTGTTATCTTTATATCAATGATCCTAGACAATGTGGATTAACCTTGCTGATTCTGCAGGGTAACACTTGATATTTAGTGCAGGTTACTCTGGTGAAATTGTTGATGTTCTTTGTTATAAAGAAGAATAAAGCTAAGCAATATGATAGCAAACTAGTAGTAAATAGAAAGAGCTGATATCATAAATGTGATTGAAGTTCAGGGTTTCATCCTTGGAGAGTGAGATGCTTTAAAGAAACCAACATATCGCCTACAAAAGTGCAAATGCTTTCAATAGCTAATAAATGTCTAATTTATATTAAAAAGAGGGGCAAATTTTGAGCTTGCTTTATTTCTGCGGTGTAAAGACAAGGAAAAATTCATGACTTGTTCCAAAAGATCACAGACATTCTCAGAGTGTAATGTCCCCCACCCAGTCCCAGCTTTCTTTAAGTTTTTGTTTGTTTGGTTGTTGTTGTTTTTTTAATGATACTTTGGGAGGACTAGATTTCTGAAGAAAGATTTTATTCAGGAAAACCTTTCAGAAATTCAAGACCAAAAATCTGGAAAAGAGAGAGACGATATACTTGGGTTGAAACTGTTTGGGGTTTTTTATTGGATTGTTTTTGTGGTTTTTGCTCATCCTCTAGCTGTTGCTAAGAACATTTATGCAGGAGAGGAGAGACTGTGTTCTGGTTTCTGCTGTGATCCAGGCAGGGAGAGGCAGTGGGGCGCTGGTTCCCACACCTCCTCTGAACGTACAAGCAGTCTTGAACCAGATCTGCCTCTTCCTGTCTTTTAAAACATTATATCCCCACACAACCCTAACATTTAGCCTGATGGAAAGAGAGTAATGTTTTGAAATATCAGTGATACAGAACAGGGAAAATATATTTCCTGCTCACCTCCGGCTCTAAACCTACTTGTGGTTGTAGGGTCAGAATGACAGTGCTCTTCCTCTCCATCCTTCCAGCCATCAGCTATTATAAGTGCTTCTCTGTGCTGAATTTTTACGGGTGTTAAAGATCTCCATGTTCCTTTCACTTCATCTGGAGTTATGAGCACTCAGTGCCTTTCCAAACATTGGAGCTGAAATGAAAAATTCCACTCCACTTTACTGCCTCGTAGTACTCGGTGCCAATACAAAGGCTGGTAAAATACCAGGGTGTGTGTGTGTGAAGTCAGTTTTAAGTGTTACAAAGGTTCCCAACTCAAAACAGATTTTCTTATATTTCTGGAATGTATGGGTTGGAGGCTTCTAGACATAGGAACTTAATTGACATGGATATAATTGAGGGTTAAATTCCAAGCAATTGGAGCTCTTGTTTGTCATTAAAGCAATGTGTTAGTGATTTATCAAACCTTTTTTTTTTTTTAAAGTTTTTAAGCATTTTTTAAGTTTTCTCTGTACTTGTTTTTTTAAGCATTAAGGTTTAAAAATTTCAGAAGTTTCTTACTTTTGTCCCTGAGCAAACATGAGCCATATATATAAAAATCTGTTAAATTCAAGCAGTTGTAAATGTCCTTTAGCAAGACAAATGTTCTTTGCAGGCTTAGAAATATCCATGTTGTTGTATGCTGAGGAATGAATCTGAGCAAGGATCTGCTCAACAAAACTAGATTGAGTAGGGACAGTATTTGCAAGTCCTGGTGCCTGAGGGTCTATGTCACTTTTAGCTAATCTAAACCTTGCCTTAGTGAAAGGCAAGTTTTATACTTGCATGTACTGCAGCGAAACAAGATTAAGGTATTAATACATGAAAATAGCTCATTTCTCTTGTAAACTGTTTCGTCAGGGACCACACAGTCAAATTCTCCAAGAGTCTACTTATTTAATATTTGCTCATTAATCTCGTTCCCATCCATAAATTCACAGAATGGATACTTTAAAAGTTGTACTCCAGCCCAGTGAAATTCCCTGTTATTCTCCAATAT
Organism: Tringa tobata; assembly: GCA_033628505.1. NCBI lineage: Eukaryota > Metazoa > Chordata > Aves > Charadriiformes > Scolopacidae > Tringa > Tringa tobata. The sequence continues at coordinate 1,929,427 of JAHREE010000278.1, forward strand.
ATCGAATCCAGAACATTTCCCTCAGTCCTCATTTACAGCTGCACATTATGACCGCATGACACTGACAGTAAAATAATAACTGGTACCCATACCAATTTTTTAAAGAATTATCCAAACTATCATGCCAATGTTTTGTGAAGTGACGGGAGCAGATGTATCGCTGCCGCTGGCCGAACAGAATGGCAATACCCACAGACTGTTTGCTCTCATTTTCTCTACCTTTAAAAGCACCTGAAGCACTAAAGTGTCTAAGTCCACTTGAAAGCTGATGTACTCTACTGGCCTTCTTCAGCCTCCCACCCTGTCTGTGTCAGCTGTGGAGCAATTAATGTTTTTTTTTCTTTATGCTTTCTCTTCCTGCTCCCTTTCCCCAGCTTTGAAAATTAAAAGGGAAAGCTTCCGAGGCTAATGTCTTCTGAGGGACTGCTACCCACTGCCTTCAAGAGGCAGATTTATATTGCCTAGTTCAAATTAATTTTTATTGCCCTTGTTATGAAGCTATTTTTTTTTTCCTCTTTTGATCTGAATTTGGTTAAGATTTCATTCAGAGATTCTACCCATGCTCTACTTGGGAAGGAACACTACTCTAAAAGTGTCCTGTAGTTAAATATGGTCAGATACATATTTATAAGAGCTTTCTTAATGAGGTGGTCCATAATTTCATTATAGCCCTACCACGCAAATCATTTTTTCACTTCAAACTGCATAATTGACGCTATTTATTTTGTACAAAAGGGTGATTGGTAAGGTTTCTTATACCCACAGCTACTCATTAAGCTTTTTACAAAAGTGTCTTCCCTGTGGTAAAATAAGCTTTGGTTTCAGAAATATTTTAGTGAGATGTATAGTATAAATTGTATAGAAATTCACAGGCGACCTTAATCACTTTCCAATTCCATTTTATGATAACCCTTCCTTGATGCCTTCCTGAAGCGAGGAATGGGGCTAGGAGAAGGGAATTGTAGTGGATTTGCTTGCTGAACTTCATTCTTTTCCTTGTTGTGACTTCTCCAAAGAAAAAATGACTTTTAAATCAATCTACTTATTCACATAGTTTGTCATGCACATAGCTTTACCACGAAAGATCTATATTACCATGTTCACAGCACAGGAAGATTCTAACAGTTTAATCCCACATTATGCTGATTTAATACAATCAAACTAAGAAACATGTAAACATCTAAGTGGTAGGGAGCATATACAAATATGGGAGGGAGAAAAAACAACAGTACACAGGAGAAAAATGCACCACAAGCTTTTTATTAGGTTAGTGCCCAACTAGTCATAATATAGAAAACATACCAAGAATTATGTCATTATACGGTTATTTCTTTTATTTTGTGGTATTACTAGTATTGCTGTGCTCAAGCTGTATTTCTCAAACTCAGATTTAAACACCAGCTGTGTATTTGGAGGAAAGAAGTACGAATGGCTTGAGGCAGAAAATATTTATTAATAGTAGGTTTTACATTCAGTTTTCTCTAGATGTAAGTCCTCATTTTTCAGCATAATCATAATTTGCTTTTACTCTACTGGTTGGACTTTTTATTTAAAGCTACCTGCTTTTATTTTTAGTCCTTACTTCCTACCATATTTGTTTTCTGAGTCATATCTGGTATCCAGTAAAGCTGCCTAGAAAACCCTGTGTCCAAAAGCATGCTACCTCAAAAGAAATACTGTTTTTACTTTTTTGTGTTTTCATACCAATGGTCTCACAGTATTATTTTATAATATTCAGTGCAGAGGGGAGGATTCCTTCTTTGTATTTTCATTTGCTGTAAAATTGAACCCAGTCATCATGCAACAACAGTAGGTGTTAAAAAAAAAACCTCACAAAATGTGTAAACTCAAACTGATTTAGCATGGAGTGGGTCAGAATTGCAGCAGTGTTTCACCTGGGAATTACAAGTGATCCGTGTACACGTACCATCAAAAGCTGTTCAGGCATCCTTGACTTCACGGGATGTGCTTTTGTAGTGCCCGCTGAAAACTTGGGAGCTTAGCTTCTCCTGCCCTCATCCAAACGATTCACTACCGTATGGATAGGTGACACCACCGTCTCATAGAGAAATGTAGTTAAGTGTAATGGAGTGGAAATTCACTCCAGCAGGTTTAAGCCCAAGTGTCAGATTGTGTGCAGATGCGTTTCAGGATTCAGCTCCGTTAAGTGTTTATCTAGTGACAATGTTGCTAAGGATACAGCTGTCCTCTCTGCTCGTTGCCTCAGCCACCAAATACTTGCCTTTTCCTTTCTTAAGGTTTCTACAAGAGATTTTGACTCCTTAACAAAACCTCTAAGTTGGTGGACATGATTAAGTTACAGTAATTCTGTATGTTATTTCAGTGAAATTTGGCCCTTCTTAGATCAGGAAGTGAGGTACCACTGATTTTTAGAATCTCATTTAATGTAAGTGCTAGTTCCTTCTTTTTTCGTTGTCATTACAAATACTAAATCAGTATTTCATCTTCGTTAGTGTTCCTCCTTGGGATATCTTGCGTAATAGAACTACAGTAATCACTGTCACCTAACCCAGTTAGCAATGTGTTAAGGTTAGAGTTGTAAACACTCACAGAAAATTGGTTTACATCCCCAATTTAATCTCATAAAAAATTTAATTTCATACTAAATTGAGTGATACATTGAGAAAAGCCACCGTTACATTTCTCTTGTACAAACTGATGTAGGATGCGACTTTCCATTCCGGACTATTTAGAATGAGATAATAATCCATCCTATACATATAGTTCAAAATGATCGGCAGTTTGGACTGTAAATTTGTAAATGACAGTTCTGCAAATTAGACTTGAAAGAAAATGCTGATCAGAGGGTTTTAGAACTTACATGTAAGATTCAGGACAATTTGTACAGGAAAGAAATCCACTGCTTATTTTATAACTGCATAAATCCCAGACGTGTCTAGGACCAAAATGAATTAAAATACTCCTGTCATCTTCTCACTTTTCAACCTTTTTTTGGTCCCCAGTGATTTATTGCTGCCCCACAGTGAGGACTGTATCCATCTATTCCTGGTAATCAGAACTTTCTTAGACAAGACTATTTTGTGAAGCTGGTATAAAGCAGCTGCTGGGAAAATACCTTTACGAAACTCAGAACTAACTTTGAAATGGATAAGCCTGAATTTTTCTGTTTGGAAGATGAATTCAAAATTTTTTCTTATCCCACAGTTAAATTACTGATGCAATGTTTTGACTGTGGCCTCGATCACGTGAAAATCTTTAACATCGTTCATCTTGTGTATAAATGCATGTAGGACACGTCTGACTAGACTTTGTAGTTTCAACAGGCTTACCAACACACAGCTCTATTTCTGGTCCTGGCGCACTTGCCACTGGGTATCACAAATTTAATGTTGAGTTTGTCTTCCATCTTAGTTATTAAAAAGGAATAAGCTCTACTGGGCCTAAATCTTTCTGTTTGGTGTTTTATGTTCTGTTCAGTCCAACCTTTCTCTATTGAAGTACCACCAGTTTTCCTAGACTTGGTCTTCATTGTTATATATTTTACTTTAAGGGCCTCAGTTTTCCTAGTCTCTTGTTAAAAGCTCAGATATTTTTTCGACAGAAAGTCTTGTGCCTCCCTCACCCAATCTCTTCTACCCCAATTTGTTGCCCACATCCCAGCTGCTTCCAGCTTGCAGCTGCATTTATTTCTTGTTCCAGATATTTTTCCTAGTCAGAACTAACTTCTCACCAGAGTGAGTCACCCAATCTTGGTCTGCACAATGAGTTCCTTCTTTTCAGGCACCAGTCTCAGAGTCCACAGATTTCCATGAGCTCTGCCTTTTGCTCTCCTTCTCAAAAATTGCAGCTCTTCTCCTCTGCCCTCTATATTTCTCCTCCGTTTGGTTTTTGTTCACTCCACTACCCTGCTGGATCCCAAGGCTTCTTTAATCTCTTCTCCCTACAGGCTTTTATACATTACTACTGAGCAGCTTCCTACAAAACGAGTAAGAAAATGAGAGTATAAAATAAAATATAAAAATACCTTCATTTTGAAACTATAGGAAAGTAATTAAGAAAAAGTGTTTCTTAGGAGCTGTGACTGATTTGTTATTGGGAAACATGTCCTCATGTGTCTGTTCCTGAAGCTGCACTGAAGGAATGGTCAAGTCACAGTTATGTTAAAATGCTGTTTAAAGATATAAACCTTTCAATAGGATTATGCAGTTTGTTCCCTTTGCCAGCATTTAGACTTTGATTTACAAACATAATACCCTTCACTCAAAGGAAGCAGACATAAAAGATCTTCTGTATATACTTAATCTGCTTACTGTTATCAGACATGTGAGTGTATCAGAAGTAAACACATCTATTTTAAATATTCCCTGAAGAAAGATCCTATGGTGCCATTTCATGAAAAAGACTCTTCTACTTTTTTCTCTGCTGATCTTTTCCTTGTGTCATATCACTGCTGAGAGTGGGAGCTATGAATTTCACAACAACAATCCAAGCACAATACTTTAACTAGAGAAGAATCTATAGCATCAGCCAAAGTTCTGTTTCAAAAGGAAAACAGATTTAAACAAACAAGAGTATCGTTTCAGAATTGTAAATTATTCTGATAGCTCTTTGTCGATAGCCTTCCTTTCAAAGAAGAAATTCTAAAGGGTTCTTATCATGGCCAACATGTTTGAAAGCATAAAATCCCCAGTTATATTCTAAAAATAGTCTGATCTACAGCCACTATCAAGACTATGAGCTACACCGTTGTTTCGTTTTTAAGGAAAAGTATATTTTGTTAGGGTGAGATCACAGGAGATTTGCAATGCATTATTCATTCAGCTTTTGAAGAGTACTAGAAGGAGGCTACACATAGTAATTAAATTTTCACTGGATATTCTTAAGCCATTTAAGTAGCCTATCTTAACCTCTGCAGGAGCACATACTAGCTGATCTCCTGATTGCTTCATGTTTTTAGACACTTTCTCTTCCTTGCTCAAAAATGCATAAGAACCACGTCCAAGACTCAGAAAAGTGAAACTGTTGTGCTACCTAATGTCATTGTGTTGCAGCAATTGGATTTTATGCATGGAGGGGAAAAACTAAAAACTAGCCAGTATTTAAAAATCTCCAGACTTCCAGTTTCGCATAAGCTCCAACCAGCATTTTCTCTTAGCATTAGCTTATCACTAAAGAGAAATTTGGGTCAAGAATATTTGAGGACACGTTGGAAGAATAGTTCTTTCAAATGCCAGCTCACAAATTCAAAAAAAGCATGATTCATCATTCAAAATATTTCAAACCTTAAGAAGAGCTTTTATTGACAAATCCCAAATGTGTAAAGTTTCTTTCCAGATCCATTGTTTGCTGAATAAATAAAACACCTTGCCATTTTTTCCAAACAATTTAAATCTCTTAAAGGGGATACCCTTCAGACCAGCAGTTCGGCTTGATCTGTACTTCCATCTAAGGGGCTTGTTCCTTCCCAGCTGTTACTTTCTCCTGCTTTAGTAACCTCTGTGTTGATCCAGTTTTGATGAATAGCATTTCAACCCCAAATTCATCTTCTTCATCTCCACTGACATATTCACTTCTACGTTTCCATCTCAAGAAATGTTCGTTCTTTTCTTTCAATAAAGAAATCTGCCAATTACAAAAATACCTCTTATTTCAGAACAAACTGCTGCTTCAATTGTGCTGTCAGAAAGCTACTTGGGGGAAAAGAAAGGATGGGCTCAATGGGAATAAGAAGGAACTGAATCAGGAACTCAGACTGTGTATTACTATATAGAACAAACAGGCACACTGTGAATTATGTTGTTTTATACAATTTTATCTTGGGATTCTAATGACAACATAAACCACTTGAGCTTCGCTCGTATGACTCATGATTTCAGCAGAACACCTCAGTGGAGCTCTAGTCCGATAATTCAGAATTGCCCACTACACAAAATGTGTCTAGACATGGGAATCGGAAAACACGATGATATTTCTTTTTGCTCTTTATCTTAGGAATATGAAATCCACTACAGTACAACAGTGAGCTGCTTCTTTCTGTGTGTGATCCTTAGAAGAAGAAAAACTTATGGATTTTTTTTACTCAGCTATAGACTGATTTTGTTTTGAAGATGCACAGTTATATCAATGATATCCACAGATGTTTGAAATACCAAAATAAATGTGGCATTGATGCTTTAAAAAAAAAATAAAAATCTTCTGAGCAGAGAAGTCTAAATACTTAAGAAGACATGGTGACTTGAATGGAATAAGTTTGAATCCTAAGCTTATTACTCAGCTTCCCAGCATGGCACATGTCAAAGAGGAGACTCGTCTCAAAGGATGGTTGATGCTTTTTGCCACCTGAGGAAGTTGTTCTGCCTGAGAGAATGGTAATTTGCTATAGCAAAAGCTGAGTAGGTCTGACACAATGCTCTCCATAGTTAGTGGACTGCTATTGACTTCAATATTTTTTCAATATATTCTCAAATACAGAAAAGAGGCTGGCACTTGCCTTAGTGATTTCTTTCACAGAGAGCAAGGTGAATATGAGAGGAAATAGAAGGGCTCACCTTTTTTAATATTTTTTGTTCCGTTGTGATCATATCACTGAAACTCTCCTCCCCCGTTTCTGGAGGGTAGCTTCTCTTTTTTAGTGTCTGTGAAACCGACTAAACACATCTGCTTTATGAAAATGCAGACTGTCATCCACGCGCTAAATATCTATTTATCAGTTTGGTGAAGTATGAGGGGGTTTTGTCTACCTTAAAAATTCACTGAATCCACAGAAAGCTCAAAGCAAGTAAGATACATGCAGTTCTGCACTGTCCTTCACACGAAGCAGCATCTATTTCGTACTGCTCTTTGACTAACTGGGCTCTATTAAATATCATGTCAGGTCATTTGTTAGACTCTGCTTTCAGACCCAGTTAATGGGGATTTGGTCTCTCTTCATTATTCATCACTAATCAGCTTTTTCCCATCCCACAGATATCTGTTGCTAAATCTCCAGACAGGAACTACCAGCTGGCAAATGGTGGACAGTCTCTGAATTTAAGCAGATTTATCAGGGCCTTCAGTGAATGTTTATAGGGCTTAAGCTAATTGGAAATAAGATTTACAATGCTTCTTTTAACCAATGCCATTCTATACTTAGAAAAGAGAATTACTGGTATTTCTTAAAACACTAATCTAATTTACTCATGAGTATAACTTCCTTGAGTGCAGACAGAGCCAGTGCTGATTTAAGACAATGTTCCAGATTTAGCTTTTACTTTACATTGTGTGATGAACTGAAAGGTCGTTATCCTTAGGTATATCAGATACAGACACAAACAGCAAAGTCACACTTGACACTTGAGCTGCAATTAGAATCAAATGTTAGGTCTTGCAAAAGAAAGTCTGTAGTCTTCAAACGAAAAGTACTGATTCTTAAAGTTGTTAATTTCTAAGGAAGCTCAGTGCTTTAAATTTCTCAAAAATAAGGCTTGCTTAAGTTAGTAGTAACTGCTTGGCAATAAAAAAAAACATTGTCTATGTTTATTTGGTAAGGACAGGAAAAAAAAGAAAAATATTCTTAAGAAATTAATTCCCAGGTCTCCAATCATTTATTTTATGCCCAGTCATAGAGACATTTCTGCAAACCTCCACATCATTTAGATGGCTGGAGAGAACAATTCTTTATATAAGTGTAAAGCCCTTCTTTCCTGGGAACTGAAATGGAATTTCATCCTGCTTATTATTTCAGTTCCTTAATAATTTAAAAGAGACCTTCATTTATTCGTGTTCAGGCCTAAACAGGTGCATAAACTCACTGTTGTGTTCCAGCTGTTTTATTGTTCTTTCGTTTGTTTTTTAAAGGGAAATCCCTGAATATTTCTTATGTATCCCTTATTCTTTGCATATATCCCTTGCTAGGCTGTATGTGGACTTACTGTGTTAAACCATTTCTTTCTAGTGTTTTTGAGCTGCTGTTCAGCAGAAAGCAAATAATTAAGGCTGGCTCTATTCACTGCATAAAACAATTTTATGGAAGTCACAGGAGCACTGCTGATAACCATTTCTTTATGTTAAAGGTGACAGGGTGGGTTTTTTAAGGTTCTGCTAAAATCACTAGTTGGCATGAAAATAAGTTAAAACTTATGTCTGGTTATTTTTTTTTTTTTTTAAATGATGGTAATTTGACCAATATAATTTCTCATTGAACAGTCATAGCTGCTAATACTTACACCCAGGCATGACTTTACTGCAGAAAATAAATGTTTAAAAAAAAAAAAAAGGTCACCTGCAAGCAGCTGCCTCTCATTAGCCTTGCAGTCGTGTCAGGACTGATACGAAGCAGCCTGTGTCAGTCCTGATATTACTATTGCTTAAGATCCTTGGTTATTTTAACTTGTGAACAGGAATGGAACTGTGGTTTGAGCAGGAGAGAGAAGGAAACATTCCTTCTCTATGGCTTTGCGTGCAAGCCAAAAAACACGTAGAAGGTGAGACTATTTTCCATCTCCTACTTTCACGTATCCTAACCATTGTTTCAGCATTTTCTGGTCCATCTAACTCGGACTCAGCTTAATCAGGTGCTACATCCCTGACACTGTTCTCATGAGTCTGTGAGGCAGGAAGCAGCCAAAAGCAATGCCTGGAGCAGGCTGACATTCACACACACACAACAGGTCTCAGCGTAGCTAAAGAGGCTCCGTACTGGGCTGATTTCCTCCAGCAATGAGGTTCTGCATAAAGAATAACACTGCTGTGTTTCCTGGAAGTTTTTTTTTTTTGTTGTTTGTTTTTTACCTTTTATATGTATCTGTGTCTTCTTTGGCCCGGAAAGAAGTGGCTCAGACTTTAAAAGCAACATCAGCTTCAGACCAGTTCAAATTACATTTCCCCTCAGAAAAACAGGTAATAGAATTAAAAGACTGTCAAACAGCTTTTAATCTCCCTTAGGAAATAAAAAACGTAAAGTGCTGAATTAATTTTTAAAGGACGACAGTTACAGTTACTTGTGGCTGATTATGAGGAAATCAATGACCCCAGTGAATGCTGTAGCAATGAGTAAGAATTGTTTCTTCTTTCCTCGCTTTTATTAGACAGTAAACAGACCTTTCCAAAACAGGAGCAGATGTATTTAGGTGCCCTGATTTCAAATCTATGGAGCACCTGGAGATATTCCCCAATATACATTCTTATGGCACCCGCACACGCTCTTGCTGGTGTGAGGAAATGGAAATGGTGCTCACCGATAGCTAAGTACTAACCCTCTCTATGCCCGGTTCTATTCCTTCATTTCATTTTCCTGCTTTTATGGTTGGAAGTGAGGATGGGTTTCCCCCATATTAGTGAATTGTGCTGGTGGAGAAGAGCAGAAATGAAAAAACATATGTGTTGGCTTGAAAATATAGGACTATAGACTTACTCTCACTCCTGGCTCTTTATCTCTTTTGTTTGTGTTCTATGCATAAATACAGGGAGGCGACAAAAAGAAAAACAATGATTTCAATCATTATTTTGTATTTAGGTCCTCACAGGGCTTTACAAATACTAAGGTTGTGTATTCAGTCTTAAACTAGCTTACATATGATTGTAGACTTCAGTCTCTAAAAGCAGCAAACAGTGTTCATTACGAGATTTAAAAAAAACCCACCAACCTACCAGTGGATCTTTTGTTCTGTGGTTCAAAACATGGCTACCTGCCTTAAACAAAATACTGAACTGGTAATTTGTAGGTGACACTGACATATTCCTTGACGTTCAGCCAGAGATTTCTTACCAGATAAAAGCACCTACTGTGGTGTGTCCCTGAAAGAAACTGAACACACTCTTCTGCCTCTTAGATTTTCCTTCATTAAAAAAAAATAGTCACTTAGCATCTGTCCTGATGTGCATAAATGACTCATCTTGGCCCAAACCTTAATTGTTTCTTTGCTTATATATGGAATCTGAAAGAATGCAAAATGAGTTATTGATATGTTGTTAAATGGAGTAAAAATCTGAAGTGTGGAATCAGAAAGATTTCAAGGGAAAATGTATGTGAGAAAGCGAAGATCGTTAAATTAGAGCAGATTCCCAATTTTCTAACTTCCTTCATTGAGCCCACAGTGAATGCTTTTCTCTGTGACCCCAAAATGTTTTAACCAAACAGAAGTCCTACTAACATGGAATAGTCTTTATTTTGAAAGCCTAAGGACATCTGCTGTAAGGACAGGAGATGATAACATGTGCCTGACTAGGTGATAATTATGATATTGCAACTGCAATTTGACATGCTTAAGATTACAGCATGGTATTACTTATGTTTTCAAAAATCAAAGAAGGTTCTGTGAGGCAACATATAAAACTTTCTTTTTTAAAGACAGATTTATTATCTTTTTTTCTTACAAACAAGATAACAGCTATCATTTTGATTCTTTGGATAGGAGAGGAAATAAACATGCTTCTGTCTTCTCAGATGATACTTGATTGTCATTTTATGGCATATACTATATTTGATTCTGCCAGTTGAATGACAGCTTGCTAGCACACCCTCCTGACTAAACAGAAAAGAGGTTTCCCTCAAACAAGAGGGGGTTTATTACACAAACAATACAGTGAAGAGAAACAAGATAAAATAGCAAAATTGAAAATTCAATATAAAATAATGCTTTTGCTGTTACAATCAAGGCATACAACAGATGTGTCATTGTGACCAGATAAAAACAATATTGTTTTGCTAGAGACATAAACCACCTTTTTCATTAGAAATAATGCCTTGTTACAACTGGCTGTGGTAGCATAGTACCTTTGGCACAAGTGAGAACACCTGTGGTGTGCTACCAAGTTTAGAATTCTTTCTCATGATGAATAACATTCGGAAAAAAATTTGAGCATAATGATATAACAAGCAGGCACTTAAGCAGATGTTTTATCTGAACAAAGTAGTTCAGAAACCTGAAAGAATGCAGGTTTGCTTCTGCCTCTTAGCTCTTCTTTAGTATTTCATTTCTTTTGGCAAATAACTTTGAGGAATCATTGTAAGTTTATCCATAAAATAAGAAGTGGTTAAAAGGTCTTGTTGCTTTCAGATAGAAAGCGGGTCTCTAGCCTTTTGACATGCTCAGCTCCTGTTGCAGCTGATGAGCTACCAGACAGGGATTTGTCCCAATTTGGAGAGATGCAGAGTGAGGAGAGCTCCTCTTGGCAAAGCGAGTGCCTCGTTCCTGGAGGAAGCAACGTGGGTCACGCTCGTAACAGCCAGTTCAGCTTAACTCAGCCAAGTGTCACTGCAGAAGGAAAAGCAGGGGAAAGCATGAGCTGCGAGCTGGCAGCGTGCTGTTCCATTACACCACTTTCCCTTCAACCCAAGTCAGAGTCATACTGAGCTGCCTCAACTAGAACAGGGCCAGCTAACCTGGAATCATGAAACAGCAAGCAGACCTTCGCGCTTTCCACATTCTACAGAGTTTGCCAAGGACCTTGCGTGGGTTATAGGTGGGTGCCCATCACAGTCAAATTCTGGTTCGGGTAGAACCTGCCTGGTTCAGATAGGTCTGCCTGCCAATTATCCTGTAAAATTGAAATTGAACTGCTATTCCTTACCCTCAGTGTTTCCTAGCTGATCATGCTGCACACGGAAAGACTATACTTTCCTGTACTGTACTGATTATTGAACTGATTTCTTCATGGATGGTAAATCCATTTTAGGATCTTTTGTGATGAAAGTGTGAAAACTTCTGAATATAGGAGCAGCTGAGTCAGTAGCATAGCTGGATCCTTGCTCAGCTACAATTATCCCGATAACTATGACCCAGAACCCCAAGTTTTCAGTTCTGCTCTATGGCTTCATTGGTAAGTGGGTTTAATCAAGTTGTCAGTCTGCAATATGTCACTGGAGTGGGTGGTAGTTGTAACAGGGTATACTCAGTAAATAACACTATGGATGAGTACCCAACTGCTTCCCTTCCAGCTGGCATATTTACTGTGAGTGAGGAATGCATGAAGTAGCCTCCTGTGATTCAGATGCTCCAGTGGGATCCTGGCATTAGGGCCACCCACCAAGTTGCAAACCATCCTCTTCTACATTTCTGCTTACAATAAAAGAAAGAATTTGCAGGTATTAAGTGCTGGACCACAGCTATAAATAAAGGACTCTTCTTAGTTACTCTATCAATGCCCCATCAAAGAAGGTAGTGAGAGCTTAGTTAAACTCATGATTATTTGTGAAAGATATAGATGTCTATTAATTTCATGACATCACTAGTAATTTCAGAATTAGATCGAGTTCTTTGAATGCTACTCTTCAAAACCTACGCAATCTGCTATGGTACCTGATTTCACCTGCCCGTTTTACAACCACTAGCATAAAAATGCACACTTTATGAATAAAAAAATCAGGCAGTATTTCAGAAGTTTACTAGCAGGCTGAGGGACTTTCAATCTTAAAAGCCCAAACCTGGATTACACTGGAACTAATTCATCAGTTTTTTTCCTTACCCCCACCCCTCTCCTTAAATATGTAATTATTGAAACTCACACCCCATGAGGGAAGGAAAAAAAGTAGTAACTTTCTGGAACAGGAGATTGGAAAGTAAGGCAGTTCAGATGGTCTTCTAGTTAAAGCATTGGCTAAGAGTCAGATAATGAGGGTTTAGAATCTGACACAAACTTCCTGTGTGATTTTTCTGAAAGCTGTTTCAAGCCAAACTATGATACTCTGTTTTATAATAGCAAGCTAGAGCATGCTCCCCCATGATTCAGCTGGAACTGCTTGTGGAGCAAAGCATCATGCCTCTTGGTGAAAGTGGCAGAAATCTGATCTTTGGTCTCCTCCTCCCTTGTCCTTGAGTCAACAGATTGGTAATACAAATACCAACCTGCCTCAACAAATGTTCTTCTATTTATTGCCTCACTTATGCTCTTCAGGCATTAATGGCCTTGGTCCAGAAAAGTTTATAAGCGTGTTTCTGGCCTTAAACACAAACACCACCATTAAACTTTATGGCTTACTTAAGTATAAGGCCATTAAATCATGCACAAGTTTTGGTGAAATCTGATTGCAATACTTAGCACCTCTGAACTGTGCAGCTCTGGAAATACCTACAGCACTGCTGGAAGAGCCATAGTCTTGCCCTTGCTTTTAGTAGAAATAGTTCCAATATAAGGAGACCATTCAGACTTGTGGATTGATGAAAATTCCCCCTCAAATATTATACTGGATGTAGAAAGTCCTATCTGAGCAAGTCTCTAAATATGACAATAAAAGATATGTATGCTGGCTTAAAGACTTTCTATCATATGCTGTCTAATGATGTCATCTTGTTTTACAACTGTGCCTCTACACACTAGTAATAAATTGCACATAATGGTAATCATATACGCTAGTACAGAGTACCCCATATACTTTATTGATCATCATTTTCTCACTGTTCAGAGATATTGCTTATTATTCAAGAATTGCAATGAATAGTCCTTATAAACCAGTTTTTAAAATATTTCTTAGTCCAAACCAAGCATCAAATTTCCATCCCGTTTCTACTGGGATGTTCATAATCTATACCTAAACCTTGATATTTAAACTGAGGATTATACTTTGCCCACTCCTTTGGCCAGCTTCTTAGTTAGCAGTTCTTATTTTTAAATGCAACCAAATGTAAAATGTAAACCAAAACAATTTTACAAGCAACATCTTGAATTTTTGTATTTGTAAAATTCATCTTACATGAAAAGACAATAAGTATTCTGGATAAGAAATGTGTCAGCTCTTCTAGGGTTATATTATGAGCAACAGCCACGGATTTGTAGGGTTCTGGTCTACACTAAAGTATTCTGCCAGTCAAAATACACTTTGGTACATAACTTACACAGTGCAATCTCACATAGCCACAGGCGGCTTCACACCAGTTCGAAAACAATTTGCTTGGTAAATTAGCTAATAATATTGCAGCAATATTTGATTAATTAGTCTTCCAATTTATTAGTGATACTTACATGGAAATTGAGAAGTAGAGATTGCTGTTTATTAGACACAAATACTATACATTAAATTAGCTTCCAGTTAATTATATAGAGATATAATGTATCTACTAGTACTCCTAATCACCACGTATCCAAATTGTTGGTCATTCAGAACTCATGTCTGCTTTTTTTCATTATTGGGTTTGTATTGACTATCTTGCACCTGAACATTCTCTAGTGAATAGTCAATTGCATTTAGAGGTCCTTATTTGATGCATGGATTTAAACTGTGTTTTCCTAAGATTTCCTTTGTAATTCAGATGTGAGCTATTGCTTATGATTCTGACCTTTGATTTGTCATCTCCACCCCACCCCCCAAAAAAAACCTTTTGCTGGGATGTGGATGTTGTAGGTCAGTGACCTTCTGTAAGAGAGAAATGAACAATATTTTTATCTAATGGAGCTGGAGACATAATTGCCAACTGATGCCTTGACACTGCATTGTGATGCTGCCTCACAACTTTGTCACAATACTTGGGAAAGAGCCCAAGCATCCACTGAAGTTGCACCATAAGGCAAACAACACAATGCAGTATTAGAGTATCGCTCTGCAGTTATTTCTCAGCCCTCTGTGATTTTGCTCAGTGGAAGTACTTGCTCTCCTCTCCCACTGATGCTCAACAGCTGCCAAGAGAGCTGTTTCTCCTCTCCTTCATATAACACTAGCTTGCAAACCTATCCATGACAGTCCCGTGAAAAGTAATGAAAGGTTCACTGGAATACTTGCAGAAATCCAAAGCTTTCTGTGCTCTGAGTATACTGAGAAAATGTGTATCTGAAATACTACAGATACCAAAATCCTACGAATAATACAGTAACACTACATAATAGCTCACATCTGTTCCTCATTGTGAGTGAGTTTGGATGGCTCATCCATATTTCCCTTCCCTGTATTTTAAGACAATGGAAAAAAACCCATCTTTTTCTTTCCTAATACCATGGTTAAAAACTGGTCTACAGTCTTTCAGACTAGCATGTTTGCCTTCTTAAAATAGTAATCAATTTTTATTTGAGTTTCATACTTTATTGAGTGACTTATCTTTGTTAGGGAACATATTTTGAAAAGCAGTCTGATCCTGGGCACTTCGACAGCACTTAGACATGCATTCCAAGGATATTTCCCCAGCAAAAATGGGGAATTATAAATCACCAAATGCCTTCCCTTCCCTTCCCTTCCCTTCCCTTCCCTTCCCTTCCCTTCCCTTCCCTTCCCTTCCCTTCCCTCTGTATGCATCTATTAAATATCTAGACTCTACTGTAGAGATTTAGGTTCTCTAGACGGGGTTCAAGTCAGCAAAACATCACTTAGTACTTTTTTGGCTCTAACTTGGCTTCCATCTCTTTTACTTACCTTGTTGCCAAACTGTAAGATACATGCACACCAGGCATGTATGACAAAAAACACCATTTCTTTCTACGTTGTGGTTTTCACAATTTGCTCTTTCAGTATTGAATTTAAATGCATCCCAGTAATGGTGTATCTGTCTGGGAATCCTGTGCTTTGGCCTACATGTCTTCAGGGGAAAGGGACAGCAGGAAAATGGCTATCTGCAAACGAGTCCTCCAGCCTCACCAAGAATCTTTCCCAGGAAAAGAGTGGGAATTGAGGTGACCCACAGCCGAATCTTGTTTCCGTAACTAACACTGTAGCTGCTGTTCTTTCTTTGGTCTTTCAAATCTTTTGTGTTCTCAGATCTTCTTGTCCTCTCAAATCTGAGGGGAGCTGAGGAAGTCTTGGCCAGGAAGTTTATTTAGGGTTGCCATGAATAATGCTTAGAGCAAACACATTCTTTGACTGGTTTGATTACAAGCGGGAGACATGCCTAACCACGAAAGCAGCTGCTCTGATGACACTGTTGAATAAGCTTCTCTTTCTAAATCTCCTGTAAATATAACCACAGACAAAGAAGAGAAGGATCACGGTCCATTAACTTTAGGCTGTGTGAATAAATGTGAGATAATAACGATCAAAAACATTTGCATCTGAATTTGAGAAAACAAAGCATAGGTCTGTTGTGAACACGGGGCTGATGTGTTTATACTCTTATTACCTGTTTCACTTGATCCACTACAGTTAAAGAAAAAAAAAACAGACAAAACAAACAAACAAAAACCAAACAAAAAAACAGCCCCAAAACCAAAGGAAAAACCTTAATCTGTTTGCAGTAAGACAGTGGGGACGTTTCTGCAATAAGCCAGCAGTGGCGTTTCTCACTGTCTACTCACTTTTAATGTGTTTCTCCAGGTGCTGCCTTGGAAAGTTACTGACTGATTTGGATGATTGCATGAATTTTGCTATTATTTTTCATAGCAGAACCTGAAATGTTATATTTGTCTTCAAGCATGTTATTTCTGCAGTTAACTGAAAAGAAAATTAGCATTTAAATGAAGATGTTGTTAAATTCTGTCACGGAGAAAATAATGAGAACTATTAGTAGAAAATATGCACAGATTTTTACTCTGTCGAGACATGATATAGATCTAAATTAGGCTATGTAAACTAGTAGCTGAAACTACGACTCAGACTCAGGGAAACAGAGTTTCTTCTGACTGCTTTTCAAGGTGTGACCATCATCCAGAGAGCAGCTACTTTCCTATATGCAGTTTGCATGTGCGTGTTGAAATAAAGAGGAAACTTTTCTGCAGCATCACAACCATCCCCCATCCTCTAAGGAAAAAGTATCTTCTTGATAATGCTAACATTTAAAAGTCGCCTTTAAAAGTAGGAATGGACCTTTCCATTCTACTAGTGAAAGATTTCACTTATGCCTGAAATTCATGACCTCTATAATTGACCATTGCTACCAGACATTCTTAGGATGGATGTGGAAATTGTTTTTTTCTAAGGATCTCTCAGAGGAACTGGGAAAACTGGGAAAGAAACCTATAGCAATAGTAAGGTTCAGTCACAAGTAAAAATAAAAGTAATTTTTCATAAGAGGATATCTTTTATTCATCTTATTCTGAATCCACTGTTTCTGAAAGTATTAAATTAGTGGAAAAATTACTAGTAGCAAGGTAAAAATACCCTAATGTTTCTTCAGCTTTTTAAAACGGACATTATTAAAGCTCTTGTTAAATGGTTACATATAAAATCAAAGTTGTCTCTAAGTAATTTGATTTATAGAAAAAGGGAAAATAAGTATTGCAGAAAAAATCTTTCATCTTAATTGCATGTTCAGATAACCCAATTTGAATGGTTAGAAACCTAGTTATGAAACCTAATTATCTCTGACATGTAATCCCAGGTTTAAATAAGGGACCAAAAATCCAAGACAATCTTGATTTAATATTAAAATGCTGTTGTCACTAAATGAAAATAGTTGTTTGTGGTTTTCAGCTTCACTGATATTAGAAATTAATAGAGCTTGTAAACGGGAAGATCCTATGAAGGAAACTCAAGACGTGAATGAAGTGCATATGTTTCTTTTTAAAGATGAACAGATCAGTGTCTCTCCGGGTGTGGTTAGTACTATTCAAGCCATTAGTTATAAATTATTGACTTTGCAAGGCAGTTATCTTATTTGAAACTAGTTTTCAGAAGGCGTCTGCACAGTTTCCATTAATTTGCATAGAAGAGAATAAGATCTTGAGACTCCCTTTAATTTTGAAGGCTTTAGTGGCACCACTGCTGAATACCACTACATCATCACTCACAAACAAAAGATTCAGTCCCTAGAGATTTAATGCTTGGTCCCAAATGTAAAAGATTTCCTCTAAACTATTCCTCTAAAAAGATTTTCTCTAAAGAGAGGAAATTATTTTCTCTGAAAAGATTTCCTCTGAAGAGGCTAATTTCCTATGTTTGCATAGCTTTGGCAATATCTTAGAATGAATTTCTGGCCAAAGATTAAAGTGGCAACCCTGTGTTAAAATGCATTTCTGACAAAGAAATACACAAGATTGGAAAGGAAATACACAAAAGGGATGGAGCACCTCCCCTATGAAGACAGGCTGAGAGAGCTGGAGTTGTTCAGCCTGGAGAAGAGAAGGCTCCGGGGGGACCTTATAACAGCCCACCAATATCTGAAGGGAGCTACAGGAGAGCTGGAGAGGGACTCTTTGTCAGGAAGAGCAGTGACAGGACAAGGGGCAACGGTTTTAAATTGGAAGAGAAGAGATTTAGATTAGGTACCAGAAAGAAATTCTTTACTGTGAGGGTGGTGACACACTGGAACAGGTTGCCCAGGGAAGTTGTGGATGCCCCATCCCTGGAGGGGTTCAAGGCCAGGCTGGATGGGGCTTTGAGCAACCTGCTCTAGTGGAAGGTGTCCCTGCCCAGGGCAGGGGGTTGAGACTCAATGATCTTTAAAGTCCCTTCCAACTCTAATCGTTCTATGATTCTATGATTCTAAGATCACCAGACTTCTAACTGGATTTTCTGGAACGTAATGCTACTTAAATACATGAGTAATTGTGCTTGGACAAGATGGTCTATACCAATCTCTGCATTTCATTCAAGCCAAAAATTGGGTTTGGGGCTTTGCTTTTCTGTTTGTTTTTTTTTTTTCTTTGTTTTGTCAAATTCCACTCTGTCATTATATGCTACTAGTGAGTGAGTTAGAGAAACAATACAATTACCTTTTCCACCTGCCTTATACTTAAGCACTCAGGGGGCTGCTTTTACACATTACATTTTTCCTTCATTATATATATGCTATCATTAATCATATACTCAAACTAAAGACTAAAGTCAGGATGATTTCTGTTGGTTATCTTGCGGATTATATGAAAGACAACATTTAACTGATGAGCAGCTACATACATTGCATAAACATATGCTCTGTCAGGAGTGTTAAAGCTAAAGAGAAGTCCTAGGAAAATAGTAAACAAATATCTCAACAGAAAATTATTATTCTGGGAAACAAAAATACACGATGCTAATTGTTTATCTGAAAGTGTATCATACAGGTCTTAGACAGAGCTTTGTCTGTTAGTAATGGTGAACTTTTTTTTCCTAAAGTGGGGCACTAGAGCCTACTTTTTCTGAAACTGTGCATTACCAAAACAATTTGTGGAACCATATCTACTGCTTTAGGTTTTATCCATCCAGACATACACAATGTTAAAGGAAGCCAAGGCATTACAGAGGTTTCTGTAGCAGCTGACCAGCCTTTTGAGACAAGATTGCAAGCTCATCTTTTCTTGCGGTTTTTCTTTTTATACTGTGGGAGAGAAAATGAAAGCTTTTCTATTCTAGATAAATTTGACCCTCTCACAGTCCCTTGAGAAGAACTTCTAATGTGTCAATATTCATTTCATTCATTATTTTCAAAGGATGGTGCCCGTTTTATTTCCCCCAGACCCTTCCAAACAGTAAGTGAAGTGGAGGAAAGAAGGGTCCATGCAGGACACGTCTTCCCCAGAACTTCCACTTCTTTCAGAAATTGTATAGCTTGAAATCACTGCAGCACGTCCTAATGCATTGAAAGTCACAGGCTGCAGTCTCAACTTTTACCCTTCTGTCCAACCTTTGACCAACAGTAAAGGATGTACAACAGACTACAGCATCTTTACTCCCAACCCCAGTCTGACTGCCTGGCACAAGGAAACCATACTGTGCTTCCCATACCTAAGTGAGTATGCCCCCATAATATGTACAAAGTGAACTAGCATTATTCTTAGTGAACTAGCTGACAGTAAATCGAATAGATATTCATGTGTGTAATCAGTCCTTCATTCTGTTCAGGCATTTTCTTTCTTCTTGTGTACAGTGTCCTCTTACCTTTGAGACTTCATCCTTCTTTTTTTTTTTTTTTAAATAGCGCCCTCATGCAGTATTCCTAGCGAATGGTGGAAAATCTCCAAAATTTACCTGCAAAACAATGTAGATTTTGTTATACTAAAAAGCCGTGGAAGGCAGAAATTCAAATCTAGTATAAAATATTGAAACACCCAAAATAAATGTTCATTTAAGAGACTCTGTAACTCTATTAAACTCTTTAACATACAATATTGCTCCAACCTAAAGTGAATTAACCTTAATTTGGGTCAGGAAAAACATTTGGTTTCAGGCTAATTAAAATGTTAAAGATTTTACATGGAAGTTCCTTCGACTGTTTAAGAACCAGCTGAAAACCAGTAGAAAGCAAACAGTGGGGAACAGTTTCTGCTTTCATTTTGGGGGTAGGTTGCCCCTGGATGTTATCTGTGAGAGGGACTGGGCTGCGTGATGACACACTCTGGAGAGGTGAGAGAGGGGTGCGTGATGATACTTAGTGTTTGAGGAGAGAATTCACAAAAGCCAACTGTGGATTACTGCAGAAAGTCCTTACAGCTCTGACTGACTGGATAACAAAATATCAGGCGAAACACAACACAGCTAAACACAAAGTAATGCACGTAGGTTAAAACAAACCCAGCTTTAAATACACAGTGCTGGGATAGGTCCTGCTGGGAAATGAAACCTTGGGGTGATAATAGGCGATTCTATGAAAACATTAGGCAACTGCTCAGAAGCAGCTGATAAAGGAAATGGGATGCCAGGTATTATTAGGAAAGGAGTAGGAAACAAACTGCAGCGTGCCATTTTGCATTCACACCTTGAGTACTGTGTGCTATTGAAGAAAACTAGAAAAATTTGGAGAAAAGTGAGGATGATTCAAAGAAAGCAAAGAACTCCATGCAAAGAGCAACTGGAAAGTAGGACTTTTCAGCATAGGAGACAGCTAAGGGGAGGGATGGGAATAGCATTGGTATGGCGAACAAAGTTTGATCACTGTTTCTTACAGTAACAGCAGTGGTTATTACACTCAAAAAAGGGTATTTTTTCATATACCACGTACATAAGCTCCGGAACTCCTCCCTGAGGGACACCTCTAGATGCTAAACAGCAGATTTTTCTTCCATTAAGTACTACTACATGCAAAGACACTGCCTCTGCCTTGGTGAGCTTCTGAAACATGATTAGAGATTCAGAGAGAGCACTTTGAGAAGCTTTGACTCAAATTACTCCTCTAATTCTGCCCACTTACTTTCACTAAAGATTCTGATTCAGTATTGACCACTGTTGTTGACAATATATTGGACTAACTAACTGGCCAGTTTTCTCTGATCTGATCTATTTACTTTGTGTTAATTTGGAGTGAAATAAATGATGATGCATTCAATTTTCATGCAACCCAGAAATTTCAAAGGTAACCTGTTAAACTTGCTTCTGCGCAAAATGTTTTTCAAATGTAGTTCAGGCAGAAACATGTAAATTTATATTAATATGACTTGAAATTCTATTAGTTGTCTAACTACATTTATTGTAAGTTTCAGAGCTCCTAGTATAAACTTGTGAAAGCTGGAAATAAAATTTGTGGCCTAACGTAACTATGTACTTATGGAGACTGATTGAAAAGACAAGCCTTTTAAAGCCAGGTAAGGTAGAAAACATTTATATTGGTGCAGTTTTACTTTAACTGGTCCATCACCCTGCTGACACATCATTACAGTTTCTGTAAAATGAGGAACGCAGAATGACACAAAGCTGCAGGAAAAGAAACTCTATCAGATACAAGCACTGAGTTTTCTTATTGAGAAAGGCAAAATATCTTAAGGTAGTCATAATTAACTTGATTTTTTACCCTGTTCCTCAAGTGCATATTGGCACTTCAAAGATGTAGAAGAGTTTGTAGGTTAATTTTGCCTCCACAGGGAATGTCTATACTGCCACAACCTTTACATTCCAAAGAATAAGGATCTACTAGGGAATGAAAGGATGATGCAGGGTTATGACAAAGCCTTTGATGGCTGAATTTGGTCCATTGTAAGCAATCTCTCTCTATTTTAGGCAAATGTAGGTTATACAAGAAAATTATCAGAGTTATGAGACTAGATATGATACAATTTTTTAAATCCTTCCAATTTCTCCCTTTAGGTGCTGAATTGGACACACTGTATTCTTCATTTCTGTCTAACAGATGGAATTTTGGTACTCAGTCTGGAAAATATCACAGCCTATCTGGGACCATGCTGTCCCAGGAAACCTTTCACCTTTTGCAAAGGACATGGGGTACAGTTCAACTGCTGAGCCGCTGCTTCTCCATTTCCTTTCACGTATTCATAGCACATTATTAACCTTTGCTCTGCTTCTCTACTGCTTGTTCAGCTTCCAAATTCTGAAGAGGATGCTGCATACGAAATATCCTTAGACCTTTGATATAGCTTTCCAGGCTGACACTACAAACACAAATAAAGGGGGCTTTTTGCACTTCTATGTATCTGGCTACAAAATACAAAATTGCCCTTCAACAACTCATTCAGCCAGCTGGAATTCTACTTAGTACGTGACCAAGCATACAGAGTCCTTGTTGAGATTAGCCACCACTGAACATGTGTGCAATGATGTTGTAGGAGGTTTGACCTATGAGCCATGCTTGAAAAAGCCCCTCATCTATATCACTAAGACCTTTATGATTTATTCCAAAAAATGCAGTATTGCAAATTCCCATTAAACACAGGATTCATTCTGCTTCCTAGGAGAAAAAGATAATGGGGAAAACAAAGGTTAAGTCTAGACCTTAGCCAAATCGTAACTTTCAGTATTCCAGAAATATAAAATGAGGTGTCTGCTAGCCTAACCTGTGCACAGGGTACTTGGCTGAACACCTATCACTGGATTTCTAACACAGATAAAGTCTGTCTCTTTTGTTCCTCTAGACAATCAACTCGCACTAGACACCTGTTGTCTGATGGCCACAGGTTCTTCATTAATACTGTATTAACAGTCTCTGGCACAGACCTTCTGATTGGCATGTGTGAGTTAAGCTATCATTACAATATACAATTCAACTTTCAAATGAAGTGAGAATAGAGGCGTGCTACTTGATTGTAAGAATGGAGGCTGTTTTCTAAATTATAAACCTAACATCATCACATCCATTACTCATAGCTTCAAAGAAAGACCCACGTTGTACTACGCATAGAGCATAGGCAGTGAAGTATAAAACTACATTAGCATCCAACAACCTACAGTGTCATATTTTATGATCCAAGACATCCAGTTGAATTGCCTTTCAGCAGCGTGAACAACTTCAAAAAAAACTTATCTGTACTACGACAGATTTTTGCTGCTGTTGTAATATACATAGATCCTCCCTTAATATTACCAATTTTTAAAAAGAAATTATTATGGCTAAATGTAAGGAAGGACATTATTAGCTTTTGTCCTTCATGAGCCTATGTGTTTTTCATAGCCTCACATCCTCACTGTTCTCTGACCTGCGATACAACCAGAAAAATCATCAACATAGAAGCTGTTGGCTGCTATTCCACACACTTTTTACTACATTCTTACTATATTTTTACTACATCATGTAATCTTTTAAGAAATATAAACTCAAAAGTAAGGCACTAATGAAAGAAACTAAATAGTTTTTTATAGGAATTATATTTCCTCATTAAATGGAAATATTTAGTGACATTTCAGCTTTTTCTTAATATCTGTGTGCTTTCCCAAGTTCATCTTCACAACATTAATATCTATATAGAGTCATTCTGCAAGATATACATCATATAATATAGCTATATTATACCATTAACATTTTATACTAACTCTCTGACAGTTGAAAATATTGATTTATTTTTTTTTAAATTGCTGTGCTCTCTGTCCCAGAGCTCTTGGAAGCTCTTGTGA
This sequence comes from Tringa tobata, assembly GCA_033628505.1. NCBI lineage: Eukaryota > Metazoa > Chordata > Aves > Charadriiformes > Scolopacidae > Tringa > Tringa tobata. The sequence goes on from JAHREE010000278.1 coordinate 1,952,996, forward strand.
GCATCTCAGAACCTATGCCTTGCTCCACCACATGCTTCGTTACTTTCAGGATTTATTTGCAGAAAGTCTTCAAGAGTGTCACACATAGAAAGTTACACAGTAAATTCTTACTGAGTTCTTTGTGAGTTTTCAACCCTGGGAGGCAGAAACATAATGGAAAAATATACAACACTCACAAGACTCCACAGCCTGTTTGTCCTGTCCATACTGGGACTTTCCAGCACTCAGAAAGAGCTGTGCAAAGCGAAGAGTGCGCTGCCATATCTATGGGGCTGTTAGATCTGCTCTGGTTAATACTCAGTTGGAAAGGCTTTAGAGTTATGATTCCCTGTACTTTGGAAGCATTAGGGTATTATCAGACAAGGATATGATCATATGATCGCAGCACAACTCCTGTATGCCAGCTTGGGTTATCACCTGTCACCATAAACCATTTGGAATAGTTTGTGCCTCAGACAGCGCAATACACCTCGACTGTGCAAAACCAGCCTTGCACACTTACAATGTGTGCACACCTACCACGATACCTTTAATAAACACATGGAAAATTACCAAAAAGCGATTTCTACTGGAGTCCATGCTGTGAATGTCAGCATAGAAAAACCTTCTACAGACCTATGTGTGCACTGTTTGTGCGCATACAGTCTTTTATCTGTGCCTTTGAGCAACACATCACAAGTCTCTGCTCTCCCCATACTTGTAGCAGCTGCTTATGGCAAGGCCATTGAAATCCACCATATCTGATCCTCATTTTCACCGTCACAGAAAGGGGACATTGACATGCAGCAAAAGATGATGTACTGGGCTCTTCAGGACCATAGGGGAATGACAGACTGCCACTTGCAGGACAAGAGCTGTACTAGTAACAGGGAATATAGGACTGAGTAACGCTTAAGAAGCCACTGTATGAATGACTTTATAATAGGTACTATTGAATAAACATTATGATGAACTATTAGACATGTATCCTTATGCCAGGATTTTCAGATATATTATAATGATTTACTCTCACACAGCTTTTGATGCAACGTAAAACTCTGTTAATGCTTAGATGGACAATCTGTATGATACCCTTGACAAACAAAGCATGAGGTAGCACATGGAAGACGCAAATGTGTTAAGCTCTTCCAAAAAGCCTTTGTGGCTTCCATTTATATAAAAGAACTGAAAGAAACATCCCTCTCTGTGTTAGCACACATTTTTTCCCATTCAACATAATGGCATATTCAGTCTATTACATGATTACCTATCTAGACAATTCTATAAATGCATACTATTTATAAGATAGACTGTAATAGCTATCTGTTCCACCATAAGATTTATTTTATAGTTCTTTCACCTGGACATATTAGGCTATTCTTCCATTTTGTGCAGACTACAACAATGCCAATGACAGCATAATTTTCATAATACTAATAAAAATATGAGCTGTAGAGTGACGTTGGCCTGTTTTCTCTCTCTCTCTCAGGACAACTTCACAGGCATATGTGGCAACATCCACAAATAACAGATCTTCAATATGCTAGCCATTTAATTCCTGTCCTTTGAAAACAAGAAATTGCCATGATCTCAAAAAAAATATTGGAAATATTCAGAAGCTATTGAAAAGTGAAGTCTTGTAGAGTTAAACTAATACGTGTTTCTTTACCTGGAGATGACTTGGTCTCTATCCAGCGTCCCTTCAAGAAGTGATAATACAGGTGAAAAAATGCCTGTTGCTTTAGAGAAAATTCATGTAGAATTACCCCCTGGAATGGGGTATATTTTGCACTCAAAAGCAGCATAGATTCAGTCACAAAATGCATCAGCTGAGGCAGTACATCCTGTGAATAAGAAGACCCAGTTCAGCTGTGTGTGAGAGTTCCAATACGGATATTCTGACATTGTCTTTTGGGTTAAACCCAGGGCTCTTCAGCCTCCATAGACTCAGGAGCAGGAAAAAAATATGCCATATCTGTTGTGCTCCTCCTTAGGAAACTGTGAAAGAATTTCCACCCTCTTTTCTTATGATGTGCTCCCACTGACATATTGAGGACAGGGCTCTAGGTAGCAGATCAAAACTGTTGCTGTTAACAAAACATTAAATGTGGAGCTCATTACAGAAACTAAAACATTCCATTTTAATACAGAAGAGAAAAAATAGCTATGGAAACGTGTTCTTTTAAAACAGTTTGGTTCTGAGTTGAGACTTTATCTGGCAAGTTTTAGCCTAAAGCTCATTTTACTGTGAGGTTATAAACCCTTGGAAATGGAAATGCTGACATATCCTTGGCTATAACAGCTCTAACAGGAGCTTCTACAATAGCCTGTAAAATCAACTGTTCTAACTAAAGTCCCTGTTTATTTCTTTATGCTATAAGCTATAACTGCTGTTTAGGCTGAAATAGATGAAACTTCTGAAGTATACTGACCAGGTAAAGCAGGTGATCTTCAAAGTATTATTCACAACACAGTATTTATACACTCAGCGTGTTAAGTACTCTTAATATTTTGGTCTATTTAAGACCATCTTTAAACATAGATGTGTCTGTTCTTCCTCCTAGTAAAACTTGATCATGAAGCCCATTGAAGTTTATGTTATTATTTTCTCAGTCAGCACTGAGCCTGTAAGCCTATAAGAACATGTGTAAAGATTAGGAAGATCCAGTCCTGACCATGCACTCGCACATTCATAATGCTAACTTTATGTAAACAGTCATCCTTCAAGTACTTTCATTATTCATAGGTTTGCCACTATTCAAATGCACTTGAGTGCTTTGCTGGACTGTATCTTGTGAGGGTGGTAAAAAGTAAGGCGAAAAAAAGGATGAAGAAGGTCAGGAGATTAATGGATATATCTACTCAATGTGAGAGACAAAGACATATGGATAGTTTCACTAAGGTTTTGTTTTCAACTCTAAAAATACAGAAGATACTGCATCTAGCTCTGGAGTCCTCCACACAAGAAGGACATCGACCTGTTGGAGCAGGTCCAGAGGAGGCCACAAAGATTATCTGAGAACTGGAGCCCCTCTGCTGTGGGGACAGGCTGAGAGGGTTGAGGTTGTTCAGCCTGGAGAAGAGAAGGCTCCAGGCAGATGCTATTGCAGGCTTCCATTATCTGAAGGGGGCCTACAGGAAAGACGGGGAGGGACTTTTTAAAAGGGCATGTAGTGATAGGACAAGGAGTAATGGCTTAAAGCTGGAAGAGGCTAGATTTAAATTAGATATCATGAAGAAATTTTTCACTATGAAGGTGGTGAGACCCTGGCCCAGGTTGCCCAGAGAAGCTGTGGCTGCCCCATCCCTGGAGGTGTCCAGGGCCAGGCTGGATGGGGCTTTGAGCACCCTGGTCTAGTGGGAGGTGTCCCTGCCCATGGCAGGGGGGCTGGAAATGGATGATCTTTAAGGTCCCTTCCAACCCAAATCATTCTATGATTCTATCATAGAAACAATCCTATCTGACTGAAATGATAAAAACACCTGTAGGTATAAAACCTTCCTTCTTTTCACTAACTGTATCAAATTTAGGACAAAATTACACTTGGAATATCTATATTTATCTTCTTTTTAGTTCAGAATATGCAAGAAAATTTACATTCATCTGATTACACATTAGAATCTATACTTAAACACAAAATGATACCTACGTTATTGTTTTCATCCCAGTATATCCACATGAATGTCTGCCTGACACATCATGGAACGTCTGTCCGTATGAATTCTGTCCTGAGTCAAAGACAGAAATAAAATTTTACAGAATTAATTTGAGTAAGCATATTTATATACAGAGAGAGAGAGCTTATATCAAAAGCATGTGGTGAAAATATCATAAAGATTGTTACATATGTTTCCCAATTTTAGAATTCCAATCCTATATGTGGTTTGAAACCTGTTCCTATGAAGTAGACAACTTTTTTTTATGATTTCAAGTTAGAAATTATTGTGGTTAATTATTTTAATTTCAATACTAAGATAATACTTTTGCATTTAGAGTGAATAAAAACACAGAATATGTTCCTTCATCTCCATTTGTCTGAAGTAGGCAGGGCTGGAAAACAGCCCAGTATAGGAAATGATTGATAGCTAAGTCAACCGTGATTCAACCGTACAATCTATAAATATTTCAATTAAAGCTTACCCTAAGAAAGAATTGAACTGAAATGAACAAGTGGAAGTAGGTATATTTTCTCTACAGAGGGTGTTGAAAGAGCATGAAGTTGTGCCACAAATTGGTACCCAGGCCAGTTTGGAGGAAGGCACCCCGCGTACTGGGAGCATTACAGCTGCCCAAGCACAGCATCCCAATTCAACCTTTTAGCAAAGCAAGCAGGGTGAATGCAGCCTGCAAAGCTGGCACCTCTGGGCCACTTGCTGCTAGAACCAGAATTATCTCCTTCGGAACAGCAATTCAGGTCACGCAGCACAGAACTCTGCTCTACCATGTAGCAGTCCTCATGCTTGAGCAGGCCTGGCTGGGTTTACACGCACTCTGCTCTCCATATTGCACAAAATCTGCTGTTTTCATCTGGTCTGTCTTCTGTGTCTTGATTTTTAAGTAGTTTTAAGTGGCACTAAAAAACTGTTCCATGAAATGCAAAAGTAAGAAATAATTGCAGTCAAAATCTACTCCTTGGCTTTCTATTTTTATTACCAATTACTACTATCTTTCCAAGTTATTAATAAACAGCAAAAGGTAAATCTATGAACATACACACATAACCACACAAGTTTCTTAAAAGAATGCAATTTTTGAAGAAGCATAATCAATTTTACATCATTTTTGACTCCAATTCTCTAAGTAATGTTAAATAAGTATGACTTCAGCACAAAATTCAAATGGACAGCCTATATACCCAATAACTTTTGAACAGTTGCAAGCTTCTAAAATTTTTTACTGTGTTCCAGTGAACATGTATGTCTCATATTATTATTTTATACAGTCCAATCTTTGAAAAATGAGTACTGGTATTATTTTCGCTTCACTTTGAACACTTCTAAATTCAGGAAAATGTCAAATGTCATTTAAAGTGTAAAAATAAATCCTGGATCAAGGTGTAACTATTGTAGTTGCGTGATTCATTTTAGTGATGTGAGATTTTCACTTCATGTTTCTTTAAAAGGTACGGGTTAGCATTCTCAAAATCGCTGGTAGGCTTTGAAATGCTGACCTATTCACTATCAATGTTTCTGAAGTATGTTAACACACACTTTAAGAACAAAATTATTAATATAACATTATTTACATTAATTCTTTTACTTACGAGTCCCCCGTTCTGTATGTATACATACCAAAACTCCAATATTTTCAGAAAAATTTTCAGACCTTTAGTAGCTCACTGAAAGAAATAGGAAATTATTTTTCATATGGGAAATTCAAACAAGGTTTTGCCACAAATTAAATGGAAAGTTTTAACTGCTTACTCAAAAGTATGTTTAGCAGGGCTGTGCTCAAAGAGGATGAGAAATTGTTTTGAAATTTTAAATGAAATACCTGACAAAGCCAACTAGTGAAAAATATAGTTCAAAAGCATCTGTGTACGGTAGTCTCTGCATTTACTTCATAAAAGTGAAACGCATATCATGACTGAGTAATGCAAATGTATTTTGTCGTTTGAAGATTTGGGACAAGATCCTCAGCTTGTATAAATCAGTCTAGTTCCACTGCTATCAGAGAACTCATGCTGATTTACACTATCTAATATTCCGCCCCAAAACATTTTGTAGCTATGGAAATTTACAATGGTTTTGTAGAAGTGTTGGAAAAAGGAAATATTTTCTCATTGAAAGAAAAATTCCTTATGCCTGCCCCAGCCAAGATGTCATATGACAGCCAAAACCAAGCCTCAGAAAGCTCAGTGAAATTATGCTTTCATGAAACAGAAACCCTCTCATTTTAACCTTACAAAATGTAGTACATAAATAGCATTACTTTTGTCAAGTTCTGTTTACATCTCAAACACAGAAGTATTTACAGCTTTACGTATAACTATATTCAAACTCGCGCATATGTTTTTTGCTTGTTTTGTCATCTAATTTTTCTATGCATATGCAAAATATGAGAAATTTTTCTAGGTGTATACTTTTAGGAATGAAGACTGGGATTCTCATAGCAAAAGTGAAGCTCTAGTTGTCTGCTTCCAGAACTGCTCTATCAGGGTCACCTCTCCAACAGGTATGTGTCAGATAATGAAGGCTTAGCTGCAATACTTACTTAAAACCTATTCCTTAACTTATTTAACTTATCCTTAAAACAGGTGATTGATACCAAAATTGAGTTCCCCGGAGGTAGAAGAAAGTGTTTCCTACTTTACAAAAATCCCCCAGAAGTTCTTGAAATAGCATAAAATAACAGACATAAGAAAGGCAGGGTTAAAAAAAAAAAAACACAAACCTGGGACCTGAGGGGTCTTGCACAATTGGAGAGAAATAGAGGGTAAGTTGATGTGAAAGAGAAGAAGGACAAGTCCTTGAAGATCAGCTCACACCAGACAACATGAGCAATGTAGAAAATTCCCATGGATCACAACACAAACATGAGCTGTAGAAGGAATCCTGAATCATCCCTGAGATGTGTCCCCAAGAGATCAAATGGAAAAAGGAAACACAGGGAAAGAAACATTTTCCAGGATTCTGCATTTCAGCCTAGGTCTATGTCTGTGTCAGCGAATGATTTACCCCACACTCATCCCTACCGAATTCGACCTTCAAGAAAGGGATACTGCTGTTCAAAGCAAGCCTACTGAATCTCTTTTCTCATCTTACATTAAAGATTATTTCTTTTGACCATCATCAAAGTATTTCAAAAATTTATTTTCTCCTTCTCAAAAGTAAGAGAACAGCTGAGCAGAGCCCTGTGTATCACATAGGAGAAACTCAGGTTATGGCAGAAAAACAAGAAGCTGGATGTGACGTTTGGCTTTAAAATACCCAAAATATCAGGACGAGCAAAATTGGCCACTGCAGGCAGGACACACGCTGTGTTTCCTGACAGGTAGAAATTGGTTTTGTTTATCTCCTGCTGCCCAGAGCTTTCTGACATAATGATCTCAAAGAGTAAACCACATACTTGAGTTTTCAAAAATGTACTCAAACATCACGTTTAAACTGGACGCGCCAAATCCATCACAAGTGTAATCAATAAAAATGAAGTACTGTCACAGCAAAGTCAGGATAACTGCTATGGCAGAGGGCTCTTAGGCTGGGGATGATGGTAAATTTCTGTCCAGTTATATTACCTAATGACAGGAACACCTTAATGCTGGCTGTTGTGCCACCCAGGTGAGACTTCCAGAGAGGAAACCTGGCTGAATCATGAATAACAAAGTTCATACAAAGGAGCACATTCTTGCCACGCTCCATATAACCTCAGCTCTTTCCTATTCTCTTACAGTGATGACACATGATCCACAGCAGTCAGAAAAAAATTGTCAAGGTTCCTTTCTTAACTATGTTATCCCAGAGGCTCTACCACCTTCACTGATGGTCTTGGCTTTGGCCAGCAGTGGGTTCATCTTGGAGCCAGATGGCATTGGCTCTATCAAACATGGGGGAAGCTTCTGGCAGCTTCTCACAGAAGCCACTCCTGTAGCTCCACTGCTACAAAAACCTTGCCATGCAAGCCCATTGCAGGTTTTCAGACTAAAAATATAAGAAATCCTGTGTTATACAGTACATCCAGAAAACATATTAAGACACTGGGTGTTGCATCATGGGGCCATCATGTTTAAATCTTATTTTTGTGATTGCCCACCTGGAATGTGACATAGACATAACAGTAACACTGCTGTCATTCTCAGTGTTGCTGAACTTGATAATAATTACCTTTGGTCATTGCAACACGGTGAATTTCTTCTGTTCGTTTAGCTGTGAATATGACAATCCAAGTAGCTAATCAGAGAAATCATGACTCCAGATTGGCTTAATGAATGATAACAGATGACATCCACTTAAGGAAAGACCGGATGATTTAAAGAAATTCTATTAGCTTAGGATCTGGCACTCTGATGAAACTAACCCACAATCACTCAGCAAATTAGTCTTCCAAGGGATATTTTACTTTCTGGATTGTCAGAAATGAGAGTGCTAAAAGAAAAGGTAACAGTAGGTGGAACTGGTTAGTGTCCCTTCGAGGTCCATACATGGTACTCTCAGGTAGCTACCAAAGGTTACTGACCTCTTCTCTTTACCTAACATTTCTGATTACAGGAGAAACCAAAGAATACCCCTCGGATATTACTGCATATTAAGAAAATGACTGTTCTTTCTTCAGTGCATTCTTTCAGTTCAATCTAGTTTTCTAATTGAAAAGAATTCTTGTATAGGGTTTGCAAAGTAGTTTCAATGCAACTAATCCAAACACAGTTAACTGGAATGGGAATTTGGGATTGTGGCTTGCTACTATACTCAAAACAGCATAAATTAAAGGTTAACATCAAGTCTCTGTTTCTTTTCAATGCACACACATGCAATATTGTCCAATCAAGTCAGCTGGGCCAATAGCCTCACAGAAATTTGTCAACAGATACTTCTGACAGTATTTTTGTGTGTAATTACTATGTTCAGAGTAGAAGAGTGGAGTAAATTTTGTTATGAGTTATTATATTGCAGTACAAATGTTTTTCACCTGTTTTGTGGAGGGTGTTTTGGAGACAACTAGAATTTTTCCAAGAAACTAAACTCTTTCTGTAATTACTGAGATTTGCAGAAAAGCCAAAAATATTCGTGTATAGTAAGACAAAATTGTATCATTAACACTGTGATTTTACATTCTTCTTTCAGGAAAATTGTAGGCTTGTTGTTTATGTCAGCCTGTAAAGAATTTCCAGGGCTCAAGGAAAGAAATGTAATGTTATAATTGACAGCAAGAAATGGTGAGAGTTAGTTCTTCTTACCAGTGTTGCTTTTCTGCAATGAAAATATCTTCTACATTATTATTGTGAGAATACAGAAATGCTGGTCATTGATAACAAAAAATTATAATTGTTTTAGATACTACTGAAATCCCAAGAGTTCTCTTAAATTCATATATCTGAGATAGGCAAGTTCTTTTGAATGAAAAATATGATTTTGAAATTAAACCTCTCACATTGTAAAAGTCAAAATTCAATCATTTAGAATTTCTGACATCATTCATTTTACTTGAAGAGTAAAAAAACTTGAGAGTTTTTTCTACTACTTTTTTCTACTTTCTTATTCTCCCCATATTTTTAAAGCTAATTTCAATTAAAATGGAATTGTTGTTCAGTTCCTCTGAAATACTTTTTTAAAGACAATTTATTTTTTAAAAATCTTTCTGTAGTTTTAACTGAGATCAGATGTATGTATATTTCAAAAAATGTATAGTCTGCAAATTAGCTTCTTTTCTGGGGGTAGGAGTTTTAAAAAGTAACTCTTTTTTCTGTAGTATGCCACAAGTCAATGTTAAGTTGTCCCATCTACAGAACTGTGGGGGTTTTTTTGTTTAACACATATATTTTCTCATGCTAAGAGATCCATTTCGGTAACAGAGTAGTTATGAATATTTGTGCACCAAAAGATCTGAGGTATATGTCTCAAAACTTTTTGTATCATGCTGCTAATAAATTGAGTTCTGGCTCTAGCAGAATTGTGTTTGATTCAACAAATCAAATTGAAACTCCCTAATATGTAATTTGTGCTTCATTTTTTAATTACTAGCAATCTGTTTTATGCTACTTGACGTCCTCCTGATGTTGATATACATCTCAAAAAAGAAGCCTTCAACAAGTGCGTTCCAGCAAAATGTAAATATATCTAGTAAGGGATCATAAAAATTAGACTTTAAATATATGTATTTAGTACTTCTTAACATTTCTCCTACAAGGGAGAAATTGCCTGTATGGGCTATTCTGAGCTGTTTTTAATAGTTGCTGTTCATATTTCATATCTGTATAATTATACAATGTCAAAATGAGACCTCATGACTCTTTATCCAGTAATTAATTTCATCTAGTGCCAAAGTTTTAGTATTTGAACGCTGATGGAATAAGAGAGACTGAAGGAATTCATGCCGAACTTTTATGTCATTGTAATTACGCCACAGTGGAGATGGCCAAAGGAAATTATTGTCTTGTTTAGACATTCCCAGAAATAGAACAGTTCGATAGCTGTGTAAGTGCACCCAGTACCTGCTTTTCAGAGCAATACTAATGGCACTGGAGACAACACTGACATTAGAAAACCATACTCACCTGAAATTCGCAGCACAAATGGATGCTGTCAAATGTTAAAGCTGCTAGCAGACATTATCCCTCTCACTATTCTGCTGATCCCTTGGACTCTCTGTTAATGTTTACAAGTATTTTAAAAGGTGAAAACATCCTTTTACGCAATTCCACAAGGCAAGAATAAGCAAGAAAAGAATTTTTTAGGTTTTTCTACAGACAGCATTAAAGGAACAATGGAGAATAGAAGCTGATGTGTTTGTAGGGTAGATAGACTTGATTTCAATCAAATATATGGATCATACACCCTGTCTTTTAAAATATGCATATTCTTTGAGTATTGCTACCCTGACTAGATGCACCCATGAGGCACTGAGGGCAAATTCTCTGTTACTGAAAGTGTATCCCAATTTAGGAATTTATCAACCCAGTTCCAGATGATATGACATTGAAATTATGTGACATAGGAAATTATTTTCTGCCAGCTCCTTAGCCATTATAGTTCAACTGACACATTAGCTTAAACCAAAAATGACTGAGAGCTGCCTCAATACATATGCTAAACTGGCTGCAGAGTCACAGCAGTGTCATTTCTGCCCCTACAGGAGTCACCAGCTGCAGGAAGGACAGGTGGACGCTGATGGTGCTAATGGCCTGTGAACTCTCCTGCATGACCAGATACTGGTGGCTTGCCTTTCTGCAGACACTTTCTTTTCTCCCAGTAGGCAGATTTAATTTTTTTAAAATGGCTATTTAGAATTTGACAATGATTAAAAAGGAATTTTGCTATCTATATTTAGATTTCTGAGCAAATGCATGATTTTCAGGAGTTCTTGCTAACTATATCTCCCATTCTAAGTCAATAGCACTTTCCAGTTTGGAAAAATCAGTGTATGATGTTAATGCTGTATAACTATAAAGATCAAAATTACTCAGAAGCCGTTCTCCTTTCTTTTCACTTGGTTAATCTCTACCCAAAGGTAGAAAGATTTCAAACACATAAACAAACAAACAACAACAAAAAACCTAAAAACAAAGCAAGTTTCCATACTATCCTAAATTTAGCCAAATATAAAATATATATTTGAAAATAATTCTGGCTGGTAGATTCAGTGATTTATTGTGTAAGAATCAGGGGGGAAAATCAAGCTAATCATTACTGTCATCATAAACTTCCTCTCATCTGATTTAGTACTGAATACCTACTTTTATATTCTGCAGTACATCAATTTCTAATTCATGATTCTGATTGCAATCAGAGCACATCATTGCTCTGTATCTGCTGGTCTTCATTAATGTTCTCAGCAGTTTTTGAGCTGGAGGGCTTAGGTTCCAACAGAGCAGACACAATGCCTAAATTTGTTTTATAGCTGAAGTGAGGGAAACCCTCTTAATGAATGAAAAAACAGATTACCAGACCCAACAGCTCTAGCTTTAGTTTTAGCCAAGATCTTATAATATTAATCCTAACAAATTTACAAGGATTAAAGAAAAAACAAATAATTTGTCTCCTTTCCTCCATCTAATTCCTTTGATTTCCCTAAGCAACATTCTAGGCTGGAAGAGTCACTGATTATTTGTTTTATCAGTGATAGATACAGCATAAACAGCCTTCAAAATGATATTCCAGACTTTCCCTGTTAAGTAAAAGACATGGGATGTTTTTCGGTTTCTAACCAAGGCCTCAGTCTTTCTAAAACTGCTGGGATTTGGTATTTTTAACAGCGTTATCTGCTTCCTTGCAATTCTAATTCTAAATATAGATTTATCATTATCTGATTTAGGTAAATGAAATAAAGCAAATTAATATACCCCAGGATTTAGTGGCTTGTTGGAACTTGTTTACTAAGAGCCAACACTGAATCACATATATTCTGGTTTAAGTAACTAAAGAGATTGCTCAAGACAAGATGTATGTATTAATAGTAAATAAATAAATCCTTAGTAAGTATTTATTGCTATGCAATAAACCATTAATACTAAATGTCTCCAGTGGAATCTTTTTTCTTTATTCAGAGGAAGAGACAAAGAGCCTGATTTTGACTTTGGATATAATCAAGTTAAAACCAGTGCACAGAGGATAAGAATCAACATTTCTCTCCTGCTTATGGTAATGGCTACCATAAGGGGCTTGCACAAGATGAATAAATGGATCTCTATAGGGCAGGGCACAACTGTGCTTTAATCCTCTAGTGAACACCTCTGGAAAGCATATATTTATTGTAAAATATCTATTGCCTCCCCACACCCACTGAAAAAAAAAAACAACTAAGCAGTCAGTGAAGCAACCCTGAGAATCTGAGCTTTAGACCACGTACATAACTAGTCTTTAACGTGATCTTCCCCTCTGCTTTTCAGAGACCAGATCCCTGTCTTGGATTTTGCTCCCTGAAAAGCATCAGGCCATTTCAATATGTTGCAGTAATTATGGAGATAATGAATATAGCATTATGCAGAATAATTTTACTATCATGGCGGTAAGAATTATTTTTCTATGTCCTCACTGTTGGTTGAGATCAAATATTGACTTCTAGGGAATATATCTCTACAAACAATGAAAGCTGAAAGCTTCAGTAATGAAATACTGTCTTCAAAATGCTAGGAGTAAATTTGCTAATGATTATACTGAGCTCTCTCAGGTAACTGTTTTGTTAGGCCTGATGACTTTTAAAGTTAGTTAAATTTTTGTCAAATGATTTCCTGCCTTCGAAAGAACAATTTTTTCACTTCCTTTTTACTTTTTAAAAATTATTTTCCTGTGTACTTGTATGTATCCTATGTGTTCATTATTCCAAATCTTCTCTGCTATGACACAAGCTATATAGGATGTGATGGAAGTACTCAAATCAAGATAGAAATCATGCCTCATGAATTTTTCCTCTGCTAATGAGATCATCTTGACTTCAGTTACCAACATATAGACTAGTACTCAACATTGTCACAGAAGTCACACAACATCTGTATTTCCCCAGATAGTATGGGTATTGAAATAAGAGTTGTCTACAGATGGGTGAAATTATTGTTTGACCACCATATATGACAAGTTGAGAGAACACGCAGGAGCCAAAGCTGATGCTAAACATCACCTTGTTATGTTGGAAGTACCATAAAATTAGAAACTAAAGACAGGAAGAGAATGATTGTAAATACAAGCATCAGTGCATAACTGGGGACACCAAGCAGGGACACTTAAGGCTACTGAAGAGAAGCTAGTTTACACTGCTCACTGGTCAGATTAAAAAGAAGACAAGGTGGACAGTTACAGCTTTAAAAGTACGTACAGGTAAGAGGCTTGAATAAAGCTTTAGTTTCACTGAGCCTTAGTCAGGCACCCTAGAGATGTAGCTGAGCTACGAGATACAGTTCTGGATCAAGAGAAGTTCAGTTTGTTCAGACCATAAGCAAGTTATTTTGTATCTCAAAAATTTAAACCGTCTTTTACATACCAGAAGGATCTGTGAAGGTGCTCTGAGAGCGCTTTCCTGCCAGACAGAGGTAGCTACTATACTGATGTTAAAATCTTAAAGAAATTAGAAATTGTGTTTGATCTCTTTTGAAAGACATAGGAACGGTCAGAGGTTTAGGAATTGGGAAAAGGACAAAGCAACAAATAACACGGGAAAGCATTGCTGCTGATAGGAATATTGTAAAGTTGTCAAAGCCAAAAATCACATGAAAAATAATAGCTTAAATCAACAGAAGTGTAAAGAGAATTGTTAACAGGTTAAGAAGTGGGTCCCACAGGTAGAACAGAGAAGGAAACAAAAGCTATCACCAAATCATAGGTGATCGCTATTTGAGGTTATAGGAAGCTAATTAGCAAACTTACAAAATAAGTTGTTATTTTCCCACCAAAATATTTTCAAGAGTAGTGGATACCTGGAGACTTGGGGTAAGAAGACAAGGAAAGTGAGGCAATAACTTGGAGTTGATACGCTGCAATCCTGAATAATTCTGGTTTACTTTGTATTCCTATTAAAAAACAGAACCAGTACTGTGAGTTAAAAACAGGCAAACATCTGGAGAATAACAAAATATTAAAACTGAGGAAGTAAAGGTTTAAAAACAAATAATCACAACAGAGAAACGTTACTGCTTTTTGATGTTACAAGTGAAAGCGTAATAACTGGAGGGGTCACAGTAGCCAGACTTTAAAGATCTTAAGGAGGCTTACAAAAGGGTCTCTGAGCAAAATCTTACAACATTAGCTCAGCGAGCACTGCCATGTGAAGTAAGATTTCAAATGGACTGCGAACAAAGGATGCTGATAAGCAGCAATGTGTATAAACTCAGGGATCAGTAAGCAAGAAATCCCAGAGGCAGACTTTAGGTATTTTCTTGTTTCACAACTTCCATAAAGATATGAAGAGCATTAAGAGCACATTGATTACACTATCGCATGATGCTGTTTTGGAAACACGCAAATATATTAAGATGTAAGGAATCTATCAATGCAAGCAAGGCAATTATTCACTTGTTCCAGCAAAAGTCTGTCAGACAACTGTGCAAAACAGGGACGTAGCCAGAATCAGAGTACGTTGTATTCGCCCTCTCATCTGGACAAAACAAGGAACCCATGTAACCCTGAGCCAAGCTATTCATGCACTGAAACCAACCCACCCACCTGGAGGTGCTCCAAAAGTCACCCTATGCTACTTCCAATAATTTTTTTGTTCGCAGTCACTGAACCATAGTGACAGGCATGAGGGAGAGCAGACAGCACCGTGTCCCTGGGGACATGGTGACTGTTCTCATAGATCTCAGTGGCTTTTCAAAGAATTCTCATGCTTTGTAACCTGCAAAATTTCCAAATGTCCATCTTCAAAGGGGAGCTGATACTCTTGTCTTACGAGAGCTGATTCAGCACAAGTAAAACATCAAAGGAATAGCAAGGAATGAAGAAACAAGGACAAGCAAACATCCTTTTATTTGAAAAAGAAAATAAAACAGAGACAGGTTCTCCATTCTAAAGTGCCAATGAACATGAATAATTTCATATATAAGTTCAAAGTTTGGCACAGCTGATCATGGTATCTAAAATATTCATATGCACACGTTTGTTGGGTTGTGCCCATCCATATCTCTAGGAGAAAAATACAACATACCATTGAAGGAAGTGTATTGATATAAAAATTTTAATGATGAAATAGAGACATGCATAAAGGTAAGAAGTTAAAGCTATGACCTGCCCAAAGGTCACCTATTAATAATAAAAGACTTTGTCTACCAGCTTTGCTTTGCTAATTAGCTGAATACATGTCAAGAATGATTAATAAGCAATTGATTATAGCTTACTGTTAACCTGGGAACAAAGATTAAGAGGCAAATCCTGAGTTAAATCCAGAGGTACAAAAAACCTGCAACAGTGATTCTGTACACAAGGACATACAATGTCCTTACAGAATAGTAATGAGGAGGTGACAGCCAACAGGATTTGGGGACCACCTTTTTCTGTACTTGGTTGGTTTAGACATAAGGCAGATAATGCACCTTTGCTTCAGAAGGGACAGTTACCCTCAGTTACTCAAGTTATGAGTTGAGTTACCACTCTGAAAAGCTTCTCTTACTATTCTGTTCAAATTTCCCGTTATTTAAAAAAAAAACTAAAACTGGCCTTGTCTGAAGAGAGTAAAATGCGAATAAAACTACTTGTCAATATTTCAGAAAAAAATGCCAGAATGATGTAAGTGGTTCTCTCTATATATCTACTAAGTACTAGGAAGGAACCCTATTGCCAATAATCTGTAACTTTTTGTCTGGCATAGTTTTCAAGTCACAAAACCAAATGACACATGAAATACAGTACAGTGTCCAGTACAGCTGGACAAAGCTTTAGAAGCCATACCATGGAGACAAAATCTATACTGGCAGGGTGATAAACTAGAATATGAGAACTTTTTCCTCTTTGCTAATTCCCATGTTTTTGATAGAGACACTTTGAGATTCCCTAGATGATTGTTCTGTACGATGCCAGGAAATTAAACAACAATCTCCATTCAAGAGCAGGTTCCACTGCTGAAGTAATCAGACAGACCTCATCCAAATCAGTGAAGTAATTCTATTTCCAGCAATATAGGATCCAACTCTGTTTCTTGATTTTTCCCCCTCCTCCTCCCTGTTCTTTTGTGCTCTTTGCACTGTGCTCTTTCACCACTGGTAAAGAAATTATTTTATCTTCTTCTCTGCTCATGTATAATTATAGATCAATACAGTTTGCCAAAACAATACAGTCCCGATTTTCTGGTGACGTGGAAACGAATCTTGAAATTAAATACATCCTGCAGCAGCAAAATGCTTCTCTGCCAAATTATATCTACAGCTCTAATTTTAGAGATCAGTGTCATTCTCATTCCAATTGGCCTAGCAAAGCTAAAACAAGAATTTGGTATTTTCATCATATGTTATTCTATTACAGAACACCGGGGCTTTCAGAAAGATGTTTTTCTTCACCAGACAGAAGCTGCACGGAGTCAGGCACTGACAACTGGGAGAACGTGATCTGATGACACTCTTCAGTGAGTGAGTCAGAGCATCTACTCAGGCATGAAAAAGAAAGGGACTGCGTTTTAATGTGGTGTGGACCATCACAGGATTATCACAGGAAATACAAGTGGGTAACAATGTGCAGCTACATTAAAGCCCTCAGCACTCGAGTTCCTCAGTGTGTTCCTGTGTGTTGTGAGCAGAAGCAGAGGGTAAGAGCCCTTTGGAGCGCCAGCGGTGCGGGGCATGAACCGCAGGACGAGCCTCGGGGAATGCAAGTCTCTCGTAGCAAAACCACAACACTTCTGGCCCCAGGAAATTGGAGTCTAACTGCAAAGTTGAAATTCCACCTTGTGTTAGGATTCAAGCCTTTCTGCTGTTGAAGGTTTTGTGATGTTGGGATTTCTACTCAAGGACCCTGTTAACAAGGGGCATTTTTTTATGATACTAAGAAACATCACCCACGTCTTTTAATCTGAAATTAATCAAATGCCGTTATAAATTATGTTTCATTAAAGGTATATTTTCCCAAATGTACTAAGAGGAACGTGCTGAGAGATGAATTCTATAAAATGTAGAAGAATTTCAAACATCTATCAAAATAAGCTGCTACGTTTTATAAGCAGGGAGTGTGTTCATGCACAGATGGCTACTTTTTTTTTTTTTTCAAAATGCCTTTAAAATAAATTTTCTCTTGAAGTTCCGCAATAATAAACAAATACAGTTCTCTTTCTATTAATTATACTAGACTACCAGAGATTATTCTACAATAAACTATTGCTCTTTTTGCCAACTACGAGTTCTTGCTGTTAAACTATTTAAGTAGGCTGAAGAACAGAACTCTGGTAAATGTCTGCTGAATCTTCTGTTGTTTTGAAAGAAGATGGTGACTTGTGAAAAGTAAAAGGGAGAAGGAAAGAGAGAAAAAAAGAGAAGGAGGGAGGGAAGGACCTAAATGCCAATAGCCCTCTGTTTTGTTTTTCTCTTACCTGCATTTGTAAGGTTTTTCTTTAAAACTGGGTTTTATCAGGTAGGACTAAGTAGTATTTCCCTGTATAATTTTACCTGAAAATCCCTTTTTTTTTTTTTTAATAAAACAAACTGAACAAAATAATAAAAAAAAAAGCTAAAAACATTGTTTAGACATAATGTTCTGACAAATGGAAGTTGCAAGTTCAAGTAGCCCTGTCTCTTTGTGGTTTTATCATGAGCCTCACAATACCTATTTGCAATACACCCACTATGGAAACACCCAGAATGGTAAAGTGAAAGGATTATTTAACAGTCAGTTTTCAGCACAGGTTTCCAATTTTCAGGGCTGCTGAGATACACTTGAAAATGTGGCCAAAGTTCCTAGAAAGAGAAACGTAGGAAAATAATAATAACTTCAAATGAAATCATTTGGCACGGAAATTTAGAAGCCTTTAATCTGAAACTGAACGATTGACTGATTGAGATTAGCAGTTCTGAAGGACAGGCTCTACATCTAAGAACTGTGTAATTCCCAATACGATCTAAGGCACTGCAAGCACATGGTGATGTCTTTTGGACCACTGTTTTACTCTAATGGCAGCTGGCCCAAGGAAAGAAAATTGCTATTTCCAGAATAGCTCTGGAGCTTGCTTAGAGGAGCTAGGCTCTGAGGAGCTTGCAGAGGCACTGCAGAAAGGAGATCACAAAATGAAGACACTTTGCAGCTAATAAAGACCAGCCAAGATGTCTGCCAGCATGAGAGACAAGACACTATGCCCTGGATATTTTTGGATATATCTAAATAGCACAACATAGTTGGGTTGCTTTTTCTGCTGCCTCTAAACTCCAGACTTGAAAGAAGTTACTTGCATGCCATATAAACATTTATAGCAGCACTGAAGTGAAAAGGAAACCTTAAAGTGCAGAAAGTTAAAAAAAAAAAAATCAAAATCAGCCTCCTGAACTGTTTCAGATTCAACATTCATGTGTTGACAAAGAGTCGGTTATTTATAATTTAGAAGCAATACTGTAAGCATTGTGTATTATTTAACTGCAACAAAGGGAAATGATAAAGATATTTCTTTTTTTTTTTGCCTGGCATATTCTGGGGGAGGAGGGCAGAGTTGCTATGTACTTGACTTGCACAATATTTACTGAATTTAAATTACATTTTGTGCACACTATAAAGATCCTTGTACACAAACAGTACAGTCATCAACTAGGAACTGTAAATGACATTACAATTGAGCTATATTAACATATTTTGTATAATTTCAGAGTGAATTAATTGTAAGATGCGTCTGTTTTATTAAACACTGAATGATTGGTCTGTAAGTGTTTAATTTGAAACATTATTGATTTGCAATACATGTGTTTCAAGTTTAGTGTTTGGCTACATTCCCTTTCCTTTCCGTCATTATCTGCTGATTAGTTTACCTATAATTGAAGTCAATAAAATCTCTTTAATGTACTGTGCTGCTGTGTATCATTAAGTAATGGTTGTAATCATGGAACTACTTCAGTGCTTTGGAATCAAAAGAACATGTAGAAGATGCCCTGATATTCCCTTTCTTACTGCATAAACACTTTTAAACACACAAAATATAAACTAGTAGCACAATTTCATTTTAAATTATAATCACTAGGTGTAATTGTACCCCACTACCTTAAATTCTGTTTTAGTTGCAGAATCAGTATGTAGTCAACTGGAATAAATTGGTCATCCTTAAGCAACAGTCACACATATTATTGTAGGGAGATCCTTGTTCAAATAAAACAGAGCAAAGGGCTGTGTGATCACTGTGTCAGCTTCAGCCTCCAGAGAATCCAGCTTAAACATTTTTTTTGCCATGGAACTCCGTATGGCAGCATAACATCAGAGAGGCCTCCAAAATACCAAGCATCTCAAAAACTATTCAGTAAAGCAAAAAGTAAACCATGTGCTAAGGCATTTGGATCAATCGGGGTGTAAATTCCTCCATATCAGATCAGCATAGACCTAGGAGAAGTATTGTGAACAAAGTTGTCCACATCACATACCTAAACTTCCTTTACCAGGCCTTAGAAGGGCCAGGAATGTGATTTAAAATCGTCAGCTGATGAGACAGAATGTTCAAGTAGCCAGCTACAAGAAATGGAGCAGTTAAGGGCAAGTATAGTTATACTGTGTTTTGCATTCGCTAGACCACTTCTAGAGTATTACATCCAGTTTAGTACTTGAAGTCTACCAGGATTATCAGGACTGGGTCATTCACCCTGCAAGGAAAGGCTGAGGGACCAGGGCTTGTTGAGTCTGGAGGAAAGATGGCTTCAGGGGGACCTAACAAAAGGCCCCCTAGAATCAACAAGAAAACTACTCTAAGAAGATGGGGCCATGCTCTTGACAGCACTGAGTGGGAGGAGGAAAAGACAACATTCATAGGCTAGAAAAAGAGAAGATCAGACTAGGCATAAGGAAAAAAACGTTTTTCAGCCCATGTACAGTCAGGCAGTGGCGTAGTTCACCCAGGGAGATTGTGCAGTCTCCATCCTTGAAGGTTTTTTAACACCCAACTGGATATGGCCCTGGGAAGTGTGGCCTGTTCCTGCAGCTGACCCTGCCTAGAAACCTTCTTAGTTCCCTTCCAATAGGAATTATTTTCTGATTCTGTGACATATTTTAATACTGTGACTTTTAAAAAAGAGACAGTATCAACCACAAAAAATCAGAGTTTAAATTTGAGGATGCCCTCGCACAGAGTAAAATGTGTGTTTACTCTTCCACTGCTGCGAGTTCTCCTCTCAGCAGAGCAGACTGGGAAGAGTATGACATTATTGCCACCAAAGGACTCAAGCAGGGATTGCTGACAGGGATCTTTCATTATTCTGCACTCTTCCATGTCACAGAATCATAGAGTGGTTGGGGCTGGAGGAGACCTTCATACATGCAGTTAGACTTTCTTTAAAACTGCTGTTGAACTGAAAATGATCAGTACAAAAGATTGCATTTAAGCACTCCATGGCTGACAAGAGTGTCAAGTGTCTTTTAAATCTTTACCTAAGAAATTGGTCAATTTATGCACCTGTATAAATAAATTGTCACAGGCTATACATTAAACTTAAGACCAATCAAGTGGAAAACCGATTTGTCAGTATGATGTGATTTACTGATGGGGTATTTTCTTTCTCAGTGAAAACTACAAATGGAAGATATATTCTACAGTATAGTCTGGTTTTGGTATCTGACCAATCACCAGTCAGCTTAACTCTTACTGAGGGATGCTGCCATGTAAACTCTGAAAATAAAAAGTTATTTTATTTTCTACAAAAATCCTATGTCGATAGATTTTAAAAGAATTTTGTGTCTTTTAAATGTTTATAATTGCTCACATCTTCAGATTAAATCAATAACATTTATTACCATGTGTACTATTTATAAAACATTAATACATGTTTCTGTTCTTGAATCTATGTGGTGTCCTATTAATTTCCACAAGGAAATATTAACAAAACACTTAATCGGCCTGCTAGAAAACAGAATCCCATTACTGCAGAGTATCCATTCATTCTCATTCATAATGAAAATTTGAAATATCCCTGAAAATGTATAAAATTAGTAAATGAAGGTCTACAAAATTAGTTCCTTTGCTAATATAACATATTACTCAACGCAGAAGTAAAATTTCATTAATACTCATACCATAATACACTATTGGAAATGAAATTAGTCTCAGGGGTAAAATTAAATGAATTTGTTCATTTTCATCTCTAAATTATAAATTTGAAGCAATTCATCTCAACTTGTAAAACTTTGCTGTACAAAATATTGTAACCTCTTGCATTCTTATGTCCTTCACATAAGCATACAAGCTGCTGCAAATGCTGCAATGATTTAGAACTACTTCAGTGTATTTTCTGCAGATAGATACCGAAGGAATAAATTCATACCAGAAAGCTACTTGCAGGTTTGGTACTGGTACGGAGGACTTGTTTTAGCCAAATATTTTCCTTTCTGATTACATGAAAAATCACAGGAATTGCTTGACCAAATATTTTGAAAACCCAATAGAAGTAAATGAACTGTTCAAATCAGATTTACAGCTCAGTCACATTTTGTTTCTGTAGTGTCTGGAGCATATGCTTCTATATGATAAAATCTGGATTTTCATTGCAAAATTTTGCTGGTTAGTCACTCTAAGGGATATTGTAACTATGCTAACGATTATTTTAATTTAAATACATTTTGGCTGTAACAGCTGCTTTCTGATGCTATAGATATATAGAGACTTTCTGAAAAGGCAACAACTTGGACTATTATGGATAAAATAACCCAAGCTAAAAGTTAATAGAATGGGTTGCAATTGTCTAATATGAATTCACCTAGAAAAATTCTTTGGTGCTTCCTGTTCTTTAGTTCCAGCAGGTCTTTGACTAGCAAAGCAACGTTTTGGTCTGTCTCCATCACAGTTATTTTTGCACAAAAATATTTGCTCATAAATATCCTATACTATCCAATAAATGAGAATTGTCACCTCTGCTTCCATTTATCAGAAAGAAAAAAAGAAAACATGAAAAGAAACCAGATGCTAAGTTGTTAACTACTTAACTCATCAACTAGTGTGTAGTTCCTTGAATCTTCCTATTTGCCTTTTATGTAGACAGCAATGATATTTTCCAGTCTTACTTCCTCTCATCTAGAATTTTCCCTGACCTCCATAACCTTCCTAAAATGATGGGCTGGCTTTGCAGCAACATCATCCAACCCTACTAGCACCCTTGGAAGCATCCTTCAAGGTCCCAACAACATGTCTATAGACAATGTTGTATTCTATACAAAGAGTCCCTAACTTGTCCCTGTTCTGTCAGTGGTTCACTCTGTGCTTCATCATTACTTCTTGCCATAGACGTAGGCTGACCTTACCTGTGAAGACTGAAAAAAGGGAGATACTGAGAACTCCATTTTTTCCTCTGTCATTTGTCAGTCTCTGACTAATTTCCCAGTCTCATTCTGCAGCAGTTGCTTGCTATGCCCGCTCTTCTTCTCCCTTGGGGGATTGCACCACTCTTGTGCTTCAAGACTTGTACAATCTCAAAGCTTCCTCCTTATTTGTAAGCAATTGGTTCAGTGGAGCACTACTGCTAGTTGGCATATGCAGTAGTTGCATTAGGACTCACGATACACTTCAGAAATCTCCCAAGTTGCTTGTGCACCGTTGTGTTGCTTTCAAGAATCCAGAACCTGCAGACCTGAGGATTTTGCAAATTGTCACTAATCACTATGTAGCTCTGGAGAGTTAGTTAGAATTTTCATCCTGACCAAAATAAATGCCATCAAGCAAGAATATCTGGGAATGTCTAGTAGTGCTGAGCTGTGCTTAGCACCAGCAGAACATAAACTCTGTAAAATATAAAGTCAGTCTCAAGAGTGGAGGAAGATAAACCAGGCACATGCTCTGTTCTTTTCTCCCTACCTCAGAAGTGGGGCTGATACACAGAGGAGCTTCTTACACCGCCTTGCACGCTTTCACTGTACAAGCACTGAGACTATTTGAAGACTGCACCTCCTTGAGCACGATCCTTTTTAAATCTATCCTTAATAGTATCAAAACCTAATCCTCGGTAAATATTCTGAAATTTGTGTTTAACATAGAAAAAAATTGTGCGAGAGCAACTATTGGAATAATCTATCCTTTTTTAAGCGATACTGTGGCATTTCCTGATGCTACGTGACCTAAAAGGTAAGCAAATTTGAAACAAGTTTCCAGAGAGATTAGAGTTGTATTTTTAACTGATAAGCCTGGCTTTAACTTCAATTGAAGCAATAGCAGCATACCTACTGTAAACATCTATACTACCAACAGTAACTTTTACAATTTCCTATTATTTAGAGTAAGAATACCAGTTTTAACTTCTAATGACTGAAATCACTCTTAACTTGGGAAAATCAGAGATTATTCTTGAAAAAAAAAAAAAAACAAAACCAACCTGGGTATTTTCCCAGAAAATTTAAATTAAGATTAAACCGTTTTACTCTCTTGCTCAATTTTTCTCAAATAGAATATTATATTCCTGTTGCATTTATCTTTTTTTTTTTCCTTCACCCCCTTCTTTGATAATTGAATCTCCACTTTGGCAATATTCCCATATCATTTTTTCCAGTCAAATAATATCCCTTTTTAAGCCATCTAGTTTCTGCTTGCAAATCTCCCGAGAAATGAATAATAGGAGATTACACCACCTCTCAAAGCCAACTTACAGGCTTACCAAAATATTGCTGGAAAAACTTAGCATTCTTATTTTTATATGTTTCCCAACAGAGGGCCAATTAGTTTTGGAAGCCTTCAGGATCTCATAATATGGATAGGAGATTTTTATGATTTATTTATAGATGCAGAAGGTTTCAATTAGATAGTAAGGGTGAAAGAGTCACATTTGAGGATGTGGTGGTTTCTGTTCTAGTTGCGGGCCTAAAATTATATGATGAATCACCAGACCAGAAAACTCACTATTTTCCTTTCTTGTCAGACCTGTAGTCTTCTATGATGGAAGACATTGTACTAAAAGAACATGCCAATGTAACTGCTTATTTTCCACATATAAAACAAAAAAGCCATGTCCTATTAATTTCACTGACACAACAAGTTCCAGAAAATATTTCAGTTCTATAGAGCATTTGGATTTCACATTTTTCTGCTATTTTTTATGCCTCTAGACACTTCAAACTAGAATTCTAAGTACTTTACAGTCTAGCAGTGGCTCTCACTCCATCTCAGGGTTGTTAAGGTTTGTGGCAGAATAAGTCAACCATTACAGAATACAAAGCAGTGATTTGAATTCCTTTCCCTATTGGCACCATAACCAGCTTCTGCAATATCCTGATACTTCTGCCCCATGACTTTTTCCAGCTACTTCTTCAGATCTAGGAATTGTTGCGAAGACAATTTCAAATGCTGTACTATTTCTGGAGAAACTGAGCTTGTCATGCAGGAGCCACAGCAAAACACAAAGCAGCGTTAAGAAGATAGGTGGCATGTGAAAAGAATGTTGCTAGTAATATCATAAGGCAAACCAATACTATCAAGTAGCTCAGTTTAGTAAGTTATTGTCCACTCAGCTAAGATATACCACATGATTATCGCAGCTTAAAGCCTACCCAAAAGCACAGCTCATTTAAGTGAGTGCTCAACTACACTGCCCAGCTCTAACTGCTTACACAACTGAAATGTGAAGTATAATGAGTCGCTTAATTTGAAGTAGTTCCTGAGATTAAATCTGTAGTTAAACATCAGCTTTTGTAGTTTGACTATTGAAAATGTAATCAGAAATGCAAGATGCACAGAAAACATGGAAATGCTACAAGTATAGTATTTATCAGATCAAACATGAAGCAAATGCTGCAAAGTAGATCTTCCTAAATTGAACAGAATCATTGGAAGCAATTATCAAGGTACCTGTACATGTATAAAATGGGCTGGGGAATGAGATCACTGGGATTTGAACAAGAGACCTAGAAAGCTGATAGTAGCTGAACATGTAATTCACTTAAATTTCATTGTAGCTAATTATAGCTATAAGAAAGTACCAGGGAAATTGTTTTGTTATCCACTCTCTGAAAATTACAGTCTAGATGAAACAAACACTTTGAAGACAATGGCTTTTATGAAGGAAGTTATTATAACTTTAAGGAAGCAGATTGCTTACACAGCAGGATACAAACTACAGCAATTCATAAAAAATGGCTTTTGGCTTATGTAGTAATTCTGCCAAGCTGATGATTTGTGAGGAAACATGGCATACCTCCTGCAGTTTGTCTGTTATACTGGTATGATTTACGTGCAAAACCCTTGTAATATGGCATCTACTATATTCCTGAATGGATAACAGATCGACACAGAAATTGAGGAAGAAAAATCAACTGCAATGTCCATACTTCTGTTTCCTGAGTAAAAGTTTGGTAAAATACATTAACAAAAAAAAAAAATCGCCAAAAGGCAATGAAACACACATATTCCAAAGTCTTAAATCTAGTCTGCCAGTTCCAGGAAACCTGCTTCTCTGATCTTTTCATTACTATCACCTGGGAATACAATAATATCAGGTTTTTAAGCCACTATGGTGATCATTACATTTTAATGTTCTTGTGAAGCTTTAAGTGAATTTTTTTCCTCCATGACTAGTATGAGATGTAACAAGAAGAGCAACAACAAAGAGGAAAAACCAAAACATTAAAAAAATATCTTCATCTTACCCCTCTGTGTGTTTGAACAAGAACCTTGGTCTTTCATTCTCTCCTTAACTTCTAAGAAGTCTTTTTGAGCAAGTCTTTTTGATCTTCTTAAGTACAGCAAGAAATCGTGGAGAGGCACTTAAAAATACTGCTCTGGAATCTCCTCTTTCTTTTCTTTTAAAGTTGTAAATGCTTTTAGGTTGAAAGATTTATTGTCCTGCATTCCTGAGCAAGCTAGAAGGGTTCTGAAGGAAGTCCTGGATTGTTTCTGCACCTGAAAGATCTGCAGCTTGATGAGGCCAGTCAAGTGCAAGGGGGCACCTGGGGAAGGAGACTTAGGGAAAAAAAATCACTTTGATGAGTAAACATGAAAAACCATGTGTGTAGGTGGTAGAATATGTGATTGGAAGGTTTAATTTCGGAGTTTGTTTGTTTGGGGATGTTCTTTAAAATTGGACTAGTTAAAGATTTACTACAAGTAACATAGTTATTACTAATCAAGTTCTAAGTAGGCAAGGTGAGACAAGATCACTTATTTCATTCTTATCAGGAATCTTCACACCTTTCTTTCTGTGAACAAATTAATAGATTTACACACACACCCTTATCCTGTCGTCTTCATCTCATCGCAAATACCTAAGGGTTCAAGCTGATCATGGTCTTCTTCTCCTACTGATTTCAGCCACTGTGTTCACCAGCTGTTCTTTCTATGCTTGAAGTCTCTTCAGTGAAGTCTCCTCCTCCTCATCTAACGTGTGCGATGCAATTTCAATAGAATTTTTCTCACACTGCTTTCCACTAATATATTCTACTTATCCTTCTACATCAGCTGATGCTGCTTTTATAGTTCACTTATAAGCTCTTCAGTTCAAAACCAGCTGATCCTGAGGGTACCAGTTCATATGACAAGTTCTGGCCTTACTGGAATCAGGCACCTAAGTCTTTGCATAACTTCCTGATCCTTTTTTGATGGTTACAGCCAGCAGACGCAGACTTGCTGGTATATAAAAAGACTAATGTTTAAATCTAGTCAGCCTTGACCAGGTCACACAACATTCATTTAATATTCCTTACGAATATGACTTTAATGCCCAAATGAGTTGCGCATCAGAATCCTCAACTCCCAGAATGAATATCCTACCATAATTGAAAATTACAGGGCATCTACTTCTGACACTGTAATCACTTAGTGCTAACTAAATCTCTACTCTTTTCTTCCAGCATCTATAAAAAATAGATCCTTGGTGTCTCTGAGCATTTTTCACCAAGTTCTGCTCAAGAATTTGGTGAGTAGGGAAGCTGGGAGTACTTTTCTTAGTTGCAATTTTTCCTCCAACTCACTCTCTCTGGTGATTTGGATCATTGTTTTCAGTCCCTGCCCTTTGTATTCAGCACTTGCACTTCTCATTAACAATGTTTTTGGCCCAGCCTCTAATCTGTACTTCATCTTCATTCATACTTCCTCTAAAAATAATTTAAATCTCATTATTAGTGATTTCCTTCCAAGACACATCTGAAAGGATTTTTTGATGCCTTTCTTTTCAACTGTGGAAGTTTCCCAATGGTTCACTGTTGAAATATTCACATTTCCTCTAGGCAATCCCTTCCACGTCAGTCTGTTGAGTGCTTTTAGATTTGCAGAAAGAAGCAAACTTGCAAGACCAGCAGACAGCTTGTGAGCTAAAACTCTTGAGCTTTGAGGGGCTTGTTTGCCTGAAGGGTGAACACAGTTCACTGCAGATCTACCAAAGTCCCATTTTGTTAATAAATGTACAGCAGGTAGCTTGCTAAATGAAAAATGAAATTCAATAGTAACTCCTGAAAGACCTCGGGGATGCATTACATTGACAGAATGCCAATTTGTATCTTTAATAGGATATTATACTGGTGAAACATCAAAATAATTTTATATCAGTGCATGTCACAACATGCAGAAGTATCCTTGTGGATATAACAATAATGTAGTCATAACAAAAATCACTGCTTTGTCTTCCTGGGTTTTGTAGCTTTTATGAACATGACTGTACATTTGGTGTTACTCAAATCCTACACAGTAAAATAAGATTTTTGGTCAGAGAAAATTCAAGAAACGTAGGAACTCCTAAAAGCCACTCCACTGACTCCATTAGCAATGTTTAGAGTCATGCTATCTCATATAAGAACTAGCACCGCCACCTTAATGCGTGTTGCTTCCTGTGGCTGCATGTGGCTTTGGTAAGCTTTTTTGTTATTTAAATTTATTTTCTTCAGCTGTTTTGTGTATTCATCAAGTGTTGAGGGAGATTTTGGTCATCTTTGAAGTAGTCATGCTGCACAAATTGTCGATGCTAATCATTTTTCATACCCCAGGTATTGACATAACTTGGATAACAGCTGAGTTGTACTAACTTCAGGCTGCAGCAATGACGTAGTATTGACTTAAAATTAGTTTACCAGTGTGGTGGGTTGACCCCAGCCAACAGAATACAAGAATACACAAGAATACAAGAATAGACATAGCTGCTGTATCATTCCCAATAGGTAGGGGGAGGGAACAGGAAGAACAAAAGCAATGGGTTAAAATAAAGACAGTTTAATCAGCAAAGACAAGAGGGAGGGAAAAAAAGAAACGATGCAAGGGAAATCACTCGATGCAAGGGAAATCACTCGCCACCTCCCGCAGGCAGATCAATGTCCATACAAAGAGCCACGTTAGAAAACAAAAGCCCACCCTTCTTTCTCTGCCCCAATTTTTATTGCCAAGCATGACATTATATGCTATAGAATATCCCTTTTGGCCAAGTCCAACCAGCTGTCCTGGCTATGTCCCCTCCCAAGCTCTTGTCCACCCCCAGCCTACTCAAGGGAAAAAAAAAAAAAAAGGAGAATGCCTTAATGCTGTGCAAAGCACTGCTCAGCAGTAGCCCAGACTTTGGTTTTTGATCACCACTGGTTTAGCCACAAATCCAAAACACAGTGCACACTGGCTGCTACAAAGACGTTTAACTCCATCCCAGCCAGACCCAGTGCAATCTGCTAACCCGGCAAGGCTGCAGGCACTGCCATGGTCTTCTAGCCAAGGATTGCAAGCTACAATACTGCAGAGACAAAGTAACACAATTACAAATGATGATTTATGTTGACACTTGAACTTAATTTTTAGTTTGGATTGACATCCTTTAAAAGGAAACGTGAACAAAAATAGTAAGGTACTGTGGTGGAAAATGAACTATTTTAGCACATTGAGATTGTCTAATGTTTTTCTACTCTGATTCGGACCACAGTTTTAAGATCATTTTTTGTCTCCTCAATATGAATATACAGCGTCATTCCTTCAGAAGCCACCAAGAAAAGTTCAGCTGGGACATTTTCTAGGTTATTACATCAGCATTGCAGCATCCTGCAGCTGCAAACACAGCTTGAGCTGCAGTTTCCACAGATTTGCATTCACAGTTAACAGTCACATGCAGAGTTACTGCTAGATTTAAAGACTCCAAAAGTTCTCTTTACTTAGTTTTTTTGGGGTTTTTAATAAGAAAAATTTCTCAATTATTTTCTCTTAACACTTAAATTTAACTCCTGGTGACTCTAAGTGATTAACTCAATAAGTTTGTGCTTATAGTACTTACATCCTTGCTTCAGTAATTAACCTTGGTGGAGAGAGGAAGAAGATCCCCCCCTCAAGGTTTCTTTTGAATCCAGTCTGGAATAATAACAGGCAGAAACCATTGCTGTACCAACAGCTATTGAATAGCAACTGCAGTTAAATAGGTCTTTTCCTAGCAGGTATCCGTCCTTGCAATTAACTGGTACCCATACTGGAAGACTCTGGTGAGTACATATGGAACAGGGACAGGCTATTCCATTCCCCAAAGGGCCTGTACATCCTAAGATTGCCAAGTTGCCTCTTGAATGCAATACAATTCAAATTCAAACTGCAGCCTGTTCTCTGACTAATAGCTAGTCTGGAAAATTTAACTTCTGCACTTTTTGACTAAGCAAAATGAATTAGATTTCCACTAAACCAAATCAACACTAATTTTTACTGCTTAGATTCATAGGGCTAAAAACAACTCCTTCAATCTTTCTTTAATGCAGATACTGTAGGATGATTCTAACGTGTATTATCTGGTGCAGACAAATTTTTGCATTTACAGAAGTATGGTATTTTATGCAGTAAAATAGAGATTAAGCCTAAGAACATTTAAGGTGTACTTAGTGTAGCTGTGAAAACTAAAGCATGATTTTGGCTGAACCTAATTATAAAATTTAGTTGTCCCTTTGCATAGAAAGGGAATAATTGGTACATGAAACCTACCCAATTGCTGGAGAAGGAAGGCAGGCAGGCAGGATATGGTCACGAGGGAATATTCTCACAGTTTCAAAACAAAGCAGAAATATTCTCTTTTGTAATGACTGCCAGGGAATGCCTAGAGAGTAGAGGTCATTGGCACCTCTGTTAGCATCTTGTTGCTAATAGCTCTCCTAGAAAAAGCATTCCTTTGAGAGAGAAAAAAATCCATTCACAGAACTGCAGAATGGGTGAGGTTGGAGGGAACCTCTGGAGGTCACGTTGTCCAACCTCCCTGCTCAAGCAGGGTCGAATTCCCAGGCACTATTTTGAGGAAGAGAAATAATATTGCAATAAAAGGACTGCCAACACCTCTGCTTTCCTCTGCTACTTCTGAATTTCTCATAAAGAGGTGTAAAAAGCTAGACAGATCTAGAATAGAGAGGTTTCAAATAACTATAAACTTTCCCCTTCCCTTATATTCTGCTGAAATTACTCCAACTGCTCTGATACTATTAGTCAGATCCTGGGCAAATGGGGGGAAAAAAAGAAAAAAAAAAAAGTCAAGGGAACGTAAGGAAAGAAAAAGAAGAAAGGATGCCACTAAGAGAAACTAGTGGAACTACTATGAGCTGGAAGTAAAGAGAATCTGACAGCCTGGCAGTCTCAATTGAAATTTTTGGCTCGAGGATCTTTCTGAGAGATTCTATGAAACAAAGAGCAAGATTTATAATTGTAGAAAAATCACAGAATACACACTTATGCCATTATGGGAGTAAGTGAGCAATTACACAGTTAACTGAGAGATTTTTAAGCTACTTGGGGGGACTTTGAATTTGATTCACAGTCAGAGTCAGTAAAGATGATTAATGGGATATTGTTACTTCTCTAGGGAAAGTTGCTTTATAGCCCTACAAATTTAAACCGGCAACAATCATGATTCAAAGAGCAAGCCTACAGAGAGCAGAACATTCTTGCCATTGTTCCAAACCAAATGATACTCATCTAGTCTTTGCATTATTCTAGGTTGGTGGCCACAAAGAAGATAGCTGAGGAAACATAAACCGCATACAAAAGTTTTATCTGAATTCACTACTTTAAAATGAAATTATTTTCTGCTACAGTTTTTATAGTTACTCAGTAATAGGTTGAACGGATGGACAAATATTGAATGAACTTTGCCCAAGTACAGTAGCATCTCATACCTTGAGCTATTTTCTTTCTCCTGGAACAGCTCAGTCACAGGCTGGTCTTTCTTAGTTTTGCAGGCTAGTCTTTCCCAGTTTCTTAGAGAGGTGCTGAATATACTCAGTAGCCATTTGTTACCATCCATCATCTCTCTGTATCCTGCTTAATAGGATATAGGAGAAATCAAGTCACTGTACACAGAAGAAAATATGAAGAAAGTCATGCTAAAGTGGCAATTAACAGATATAGATAGTGCTTAGTGAAGTGTGACCTTCTATACACGCACATTGTGATTACATCTGCATTCTTTCTTTCCTTTTTCTTGTCCAGGTCACTCTAGTATAAGTGGAGATCAGTGATGTACAGGTTTTATACTTCTCTGAACATCAGTAGTTTTGTTTTAAGTGAAAATTAAATGTTTTAATAAGTGAACTGAGAGGGATGACTATTCAGCAAGTAAAAACAAACAAACTAAAAACCACTTTAAGAGTACGTTCTGATTTCTTT
Source organism: Tringa tobata (assembly GCA_033628505.1). Lineage (NCBI taxonomy): Eukaryota > Metazoa > Chordata > Aves > Charadriiformes > Scolopacidae > Tringa > Tringa tobata. Next base: position 1,984,785 of record JAHREE010000278.1, read on the forward strand.
AAATACTGTTGTCCATGTCAGAAATCAGATTTCCATAATTTACATTTTTCCTGTGCTGCTACATTTTTCCTTCCACACGGTAATGAAACCTACTTCCAGGGAAAAAAATAGTGCCTAGCAAAGATTCCCAGAACTGATTCCCTGAGTTGTTTTAAACTCTTTGGTTCTGTTAATTAAAATACTTACGCTTGTGGATGTGACAAGCAAGTATGAAAAGCTGCGGAATGTAACATTTGAAATTATCACAGTGTAGAGATCTACATTCTGTATCAGAAAATCTGTGTTTGAGCTTGGTGCCCTCTCTTAGACATTTGCTTGAAGCCTTGAAATGTAGCAATGGCTATGGAATTACAAATGTACTCCAAAGTCAACGGCAGTAGAGACGAATCACCTCTTAGAAACAACTAAAACAATGTCAGTTCACTCTTCACTAAATATTACATTTAGGCATTAGAGGAAGCAATGGGATAGTAATGTATCTTTCAAAGATAAATAACTGTGCTATAATACAATGATATGTAAAATATTTTAAAATATAGTTATTGAGACAGTATTTTGAGACAGGTAAAGATAAAACATTATGCTACAGAAAAGTTGTCAGACTTTTTTTAAAATGCACACAGCATACATTCCATATTTGATTTGGCTTTGAATATTTACACAGAAACCCAGGAAGATTTTCAAATCCCCTAACTTCACACAGATGCAGGTGCATAACTGTGTTTTTGAATTCTAACAGTGGTCTAATACATTAAAAGTGGTAAAACTGGGTTTCAATTACTATCCAATTTGCTTTTTAAAATTCTTCTTAGTTTTATTTGTCTGTCCAAAAAAAATGTGAAGATCATGATAGCAGGAAATCGTGATTTGTGTTTAGCTAAAAAAAGGTCACTAAAAATGCCTATATATTTTAGGATTACTAAAATAGTAGGCTTCATATAAACTGGCCTGTCTGCGTTGTAGTTCTGCATCTAATAACAGCCACGTTATCGATTCTTCAGTAAAGATAATTAGATATGTTATGTTCCCTACAGCAACCACAGAATTTGCTTATTACATGTTGTACGTACCCATGCTTAAGACTTGTGATGGGAACCACCTTGTTATAGTATGCCAAATTTTAAGATGCTTTGGATAGTTTTCCAAATGACATTGGACGATGAGGTCACTACAGATACATACATATTCTTTTGTTTTTAAATATATATAATTATCTACATTGAATATAATTTTAAAGGCCTTTAAGTATGATTAGAGCCTGTTACTGTTATAACAACTTTTTAAAGGCTCGCAGTCCCCATATATCTTTGTGTTTCAGGCTGGGAATTCACCAGAAGAGAGGATAGGAAAAATGAGATGCATATTTTTTTTTTGCTTGTTAAATTGTCATTTTCCATGTATACCACTGTCTACAGCAATGTGTGATAGTCATTCCCCTGAAAGCACTTCAGAATCATCCCCAGCAAGGACGGCTGCTGACATTCGATAAGGTAAACATGTAGACAGAGGAATATTTTAATCCTGTGATGTGCATTATTTTCATTGTGTTAGCACATTAGCTAGAGACTGTGGCTGTGACTAATCCCTCAGCAGGCAGGTGTCCATTAATTTCAATCATAATTCACTAAGAAGACTAATTATAAAAAAAATAAAAAGTGGGGAAGGTAGACCGACAAGGTTATGATAGTAGTAAAAAAATCAACTGCTACCTCAATACTGATGATTTTAAGTTTAATATTTTGTATAAGTGGACAATCTCTCATAGATTAGCTTGGCTAAAACAGCTCATGGAAATATTTCAGCTCTGCGATTTAAGGATTGACAAATGAGACCGTCGCCATTAGTTTTGGTCTGCAAGTGCAATGTTTGCATTGATTTTCCTCTGCTGTAAGGATCATTGCTGAATTTCAAAATGGAAACTACCATTAATGTTTCATTCCTTCATATTCCCCACCCTCAACCTTAATTTCACTGATTGCCTTTTTTTAATGAAGAAAAGTTACAGAAAATAGTGAGCTGTCAGCAGCTATTTTTCCACCTACAGCTCTGTGCGTGGATCCACATATTTATTATTCATCTGTGTTTGTCTCCCAGTCTGTCTTTAAAAATAACAATTTATTTTTGAACTACTTGTAGCAATATTTAACCACTGAATCCTTTAATTACTTACACTACTGACAAGCAGGGCTCACTCAAATGCTGAGATAATGGTTTTGTGCACGCAAGCTGAATTAACAAGGTAAATGACTGAACCTTTCCATTTTCAATATCCTGTCAGTTTTGAGTGGAATCTGAATGTTCCTGAATGGTAAAGATGCCACATAAATATATCTATATATATGTGTGTGTGTGTGTAGGTATGTATATACATACATACGTAAGTATATTTCTTAGTGGAATTGTGGACCAAATATTGTGTGTTCAGCTTTTTTTTTTTTAGCTTTGCATAATCATATAAGAAGTTGGCATCTAAACTGAGGTTGTCACCTAAACTCCCTCCTGGTACACTGAAAGAAACTGAAAGGACATGCCACATCATAACTTGCAATCCTAATTTAGCAGAGGATTGAATATACACAAAAGCTGATTAACTTTCCCCTTCAGCTAAAGAAGGATCCAAGATGTTTCTTGTCTACAACAGACACCTTTTACAAGGCTAAAATGCTGGGAGAGGAACCCCACTGCATTGATTAGTTAGAAATATAGACCAAACAGGTGCATCTGTAATCTGGTCAGGAGCACTCCCCTAAACCTTCATATTTTTATGTACCTTTTCTTGGTTCTTAAACTTAGTATAAAACTGGTTTTGATTTCACCAGCATTATATTATTTGTAAATGTCAAATACTCAGGATTCCATGGAAATAAATTAAGTTGAAAAGCAAGGATACCTATTCTCATTCTGAGTTGTAACTAGATCTGAAAAAAAACAGATTCAAGGTCCCTGTAGATCCCATCTGACTCTCCGAGAGCTGTCAAAGCTCACAGAAAGTCCTCTGGACCAGGAACTGACACTCCAGAGCCCCCAGGCTACAACGAATTCAGGGATTCATTGGGCTCTATAATATTTCAGACTCTCCTTGGTGGTCCTTATGTCTCACAATTAGTGGGGACATGCACAGCTGGACACGTCTTTCAAGTCTGCCTTGTACTCAAAACTTTTGCAAAGAAAACTGATCAGTTGCCCAACCAAGTAGTGTAATTCAGAAAGCAAAATCATGTGGCTACAATATTAAAGTGGAGGAGAAATATAATCTCCTCATTTCTCATGCTTGCTGCTTTTCTGAGATTCTTAGCTTCTACAGAGCTGCTTCCTAACTGGTCAGGTCTCTTCATGTTAGCTCATAGACATTTTCTGTATATTTTGTTATAAAAAATAACAGATTAATGCTCAGGCTTCTCTTCCACTTCCAAAAATTATCAGAAGAGCCTTCATTCTCAAAATCTAGCCTCTGGTAAAACACAGAAGGGCTTCAAGATCCCCTCCCAGGTAAGCAAGTTATTTTAAGTACGTACAAATTCCAGCAAAATGAATTTTTTTTACAAAAAAAAAAAAAATAATCTAGTATCTGCAGATTCTCCCACCACAGACAGAAACTTAAAATGAAAAGTGCATGTTCTATTTTGTTTTTTCTAGCTGTCAATACCCTGGATTCTTGCTTAAGTATCATCATAGAATCATTCTGGTTGGAAAAACTTTTACAATCAAGAGTACCAATATACCCTTACATGGGAAGAATTTCTGATCTACAATGGTTTGGGGTCTGTTTAAAACTATTATATTTGCTGTATCAGTCTATTATTTAATAAGGAAGAACAGACATTAACCAAAATCCATCACCAGGCTGGTGGCACGGCATTGGAGAAGGTTACCCAGGAAGGTAGCAAAATTCCAAAAAAAAGATAGACGAAGACACAGCTGACCTGACCTCATGTTGGTATCATTCCTGCTTCAAGCAGGTAGTTGGACTGGATGATGTTCAGAGATCCTCCCAAGTTTTGTAACTCTATATAGAATATGGACAGCCACTATTCCTCATCTTTGCTCTTTTTTAAGCTTCTGCACTTTGGAGCAATTGCATTCTCCTGCACACTCAAAACTGACACACAAGCACATAGCACCTGGGAGAAATGCAGGAGTCAACTACTTGGTCACAAGACTGAAAAGGTTACATTTCACTGTTTTTATATACATGTATACACACATATGTATGGAAATAAACACACACACATATGTATTTGTGTGTAGGTGTCTACATAAAGACAGAGGAAGTTAAAAAATCGAACTCTATAGAAGAAGCAGATCACACTTTCTCAGAGCGTCTTTTCTTTTTTGATGGACAATAAACTTTATTCTCTTGAAGACTAAGGGTGAAACTAGGAAAGATGAATGAATCCAATCAGTACATTGCTGTCCAACAACAGACCCTTTTCCACACCTTATTTTAGAGCAGTCACTTGTTCTCACATCATATCATTGTATATACTATAAGATTCATTTTTTGAACTTTCGCTGAGTGACCTTACGTAAATTATACTTCAAGTCAACAGAGCTATAGTGAGAATCTGATCCATTTGCTTTGTAAAATAAGTGTACGCTTTGAATTACATTTGACCATTTGGATTTTCTGAGTGCCTTTTACTGAACTCGTATCCTTCCAAACACTTCATAACCATAACAAAAACCTTACTGCATCAATTCAAAACTTTACAACACGTATCTACTTGAAAAGCTTTACATTTGGTCATTGCAGTGTCCAAACAATATTAAATATAAAAAGATACAATAGCTATAACAAATAACTAACATCTGTTGTTGAAAAAAAAGAAAGCTTGACCTTCTTCATCGTATTGTTATGGTTATATTCTTAGCAACCAAAACATGCACAGATGATTTCTGGGCACCAAAAATCCCCAAAACCACTAATTTTGGGGTTTTTTTGTTTTGGTTTGGTTTCGGTTTGGTTTTGGTTTTTTTGGGGGGAGGGGGGATTTTTACAGAAATCCATTTTAATCCAAATTATAAATGCATCGCATGCCAATGCATTTTTTGTTATTTACCATTTCTTACTCTCTAGTGAAAAAAAAAAATGCAATCAGAGAAAAGAACCACTATCATGTGACTCTGGGGTCTACTAAACTACACATTTCTTATTCACATAGTAGAAGTGGCAACTTTGTAAATAGCACATAGAAAAGTGTGCCCCAGCTAATTTACAAGACAAAATACGAGAAGGGGTTAAAAATTATATTATAGATAAGGAATTAAAAACTTAGTTCATTCAGATTGAAGTACATAATGGAGAATGAACATTATTTAGTTGCCTAAATTAGAGATTGCCTGCAGTCTAATCCCACAGGCAGTTTAATTTCCAGGAGGCGTGAATGTCCTTACTGCCTAAATGTCTCATTTTGAACATGAGGCTTCTCCTTACCTAATTACCTGTTGAATTCTGTTTGGTTTATTTTCTAAAACCATACCTAGCAAATCAGACACCTTGGAAAAAGAGAATGGAAAGGGCAAGAAAAAGGTGTTGTGTTGCCATTGGAATCAGCTGGTAGCTAGGAACTTTCCCCAGAACTGAAGAACTGGGGTCCACTTACTTCCCTAACAAAGCATCCCCTCCATGAGGATACAGCAAATTTCTCTCCTTTCTGCCCACACTATCTGTTTTGACATTAAAAATGGGTTCAAATCTCCTCTCCCAGAGAACAATCTCTTTCTCTCACCTCAGAAAAGACCTGAGGAATCTGCCAGGCAAAAGGCAATCTTCCAGGTTCAATAGCTTTTTGCAAGAAAGGGATGACTCTGATAACCAACACCAAGGTAATTTTACGGCTGTGAGCTGGAAGTGGGCAGGGGTACTTCGGTGAATTATAAACTCTGCATCAGAGAAGACAAGACTTAAACACATCGTTCCGAATTTCCTACTGACCACTTACGCTATTTTATACTTAGATCCAAGATCAGCTTCATAAGTTTATGGTATGTACAAGTGTCCAAGCTAGGAGTGAAGTCACTCTGTTCCCATTCTAGTAAGCGTGGAGAGAGAGGCTCCACTGTAGGGGTACATTAATTTTTGAGTGATCTGATTTACTCCCCGCAGAACACATATTTCTTCACTATCTACAGAGGGAGCCTACCAAGCTAAGAGATGCCTATTTTATATGCCTCATTTAAGCTTCTAAAATTCAATGAGTATGGATTCGGGGTTGCAAGATTTATGTTTAAAGTTTTAAGTACCTAACTTCCACAAAAGGGAGTCAAGTCATTTGTGCTAGAGCTCTAGGTTTCGTAAGCCAATCTTTCAAAAGAAGTGCTGTTACAACTTCTTATCCCACTTTCCTGATCCAGTCTATTACCTCAAATTCAGAAATCAGGAATTATTTGTAAGTGGAGAATACCAGTAAAAACTGTTAACAGTATTAACAATGAATAAGTCAGCCAGTTCTAATGACCATAGTAAAGCAAAGGCTGATGAAAACTGCCTAGCCAATATGCAATTAAATATCAAACTATTAATGAATTTCAAGTTTTATGTTCCAGACGAGAGAGTCCACCATTAGAAGAAATAGCTAATGACACATTTGCATTGTTCTCAAAGGAAATTCTTCTAAATAAGCATTAAAATTCAGCATAATCAGAGGAAAAAAAACACTTGGGAACCAGATTTTTTAAAAATAGGAGTTCAGAATGTAAGCGGCTAGCAGATATATTAAAATGAAGAAACACATAATTATTTTGGCAATAACAGACTGCTACATATGGGTTCCCATTCTGACAAGTATATATTAGTTCATACAGGTATACAAAGTGGGTTTTTTACATTAAAATTAAGGATTCATTATTTTCATTGCATAAAAATAACACCTCTCTTTGAATTGATACCTCTACACATTATATATGATATCACAGCCACAATTCTTTTCTTTTGTTCAGAACTGGAGAAAAACATTCAGACAGAAATACAGAATTTTCTGGAAATCGTTTGCATTATCCTGTAATGGAGAGGCAAAATTCAGTCCATTACTGTGGGGAAACCAAAGGGAAAAGCAAACACAAAAGCCAAATTCAAGGATCATTGATTAGCAAAGAGGACACCTGCAGAGATACTGAAGCCACAATGTGGTTTTATCTCACAGAGTGGTCTGAGACAGAAATGACATTTTCCAGGGGACAACGTGGCTCCAAAGTATCACAGATATATTCCTAAAACCATTCACCCCTTCAATTCAGCCTTTGCAGACATACCCATACCTGCACTACAGAATAAAAGTTACTGTACAGGCACTTGAATTTACAGGGAAGCAAAAATATGTCAGAAAGGAGCACGTGCGTATATGTGTCTGCGTGACACAGCCTGGCCCCTTACTAGCAAGTCAGAACTTTTTTAATAGTTTGTTCCAGAATAAACTCACAAATTACAAAACTAGCAACTTCTAGGGAATGACTAGTAACCAATAATAACGATAGCAACATAATATATATATATTTTTTTAAAAGAAGATTTATAACACATGCTATACAAAGATTCGTTTATCTTTCAAAAGAATACTTCACTTAATTCAGGATAGATTTCTCAACAAAATTTTATGTATTCAATCACTGCCTAACAAGCATCATTTAAGTCTTGTTAAAATCTTATACTGGACTCTTGCATAGAGATAAACATTAGAGAAATCCCTTCTCCTGCTATGAGATCTCTTTTCTTTGTTTGTCACTCCAGCAAGTTTTAAGCCAAGTTTTCTATCTGCGCATTCATAAACTCACCTCTAGAAGGGAGGAAGCCTAGAGGGAAAAGACAGATCTATATATATACATTTCTAATCTATATATCACCATTCTTTCTACATAATGTGTTATCTATTCTTCACATGGTGCTGTGTCACATACTGGCTGTAGAATTCCCTAATGTTAGACACCTGATCTTTTTACACCATTAATAGCTTCAACATAAAAAAAAAAAGCATAATTCATATCTTTCCTACATAACAGCCAAAGTTCCTTCTGCTTCTCTTCTTCTCTGCGTCCTATTTAGGTGGTGAATGATAGAACTTATTTTTCTGGGCATAGAGCACTCAAAGACAACTCTAATTAATATCACTACTAGGCTTAAAAATAAGAAAAAAACAAACATAACCTGGTGGGCTAGTATTTCACACTTGCCAAGACTATATCTATGTTTCCAACCAAAGGTTCTGGTACTAACTGACCTTGTCATTGGTACCACCACCATCTTTTGGATACTTCTTCAAAACTCAGCAGTTCTGAAAACAAAACTTCATCTCATCATATTGCTCACATCAGACAAGTTGTATTCAGTGATTCACAGAGATAAAAACAAGTACAAATCTTGATTTTCGGTGCACCTATAATGGGTAACCATATATCTCCTCACCAGGTTCTTCTATTCCATCCTCTGACTTGAAAAATCCTAAATAAGCAAGTATAATGCCAGAGCATAAATCTGCTTGAGGATAATTATTCAATCAATTTACTCAAAATAGTACCAGATGGATGCTAACTGGTTCTGCTGTATTTGCTGACTGTTCTCCTCCAGTTCACAGAACACTTTAAATTCAGTGGGAAAACAACAGTTCAGCAAGCAGAGTGTTTGGTGTTTCTCTTTCCCAGAGCCAATCTATGTATTGTGCCCATGGTATGCAACTGAACTTAATGGGACATTTACTATCAAGGTCATAATGAGGTGATTTTCTGTGGTATGTTCAATAGAATGAATGGTTTAGAAACGCATATGCTTCAGTAGTAGTCTCCTGCAATCTACAAGCAAAGGAAACTTCAGGACTTTTGGTTTGTAAGCTGCAAAACTGCAGAAGATCATGTCACCAGAAAAAGAAGACCACCTCTTTTCAATAAAATCTCTGGCTAAGAAGCATTCAGACAAATAAACGACTAACTTTAATTCACTGTCATCAAAATTATTTGAAGAGAGAGGATATGATGAAATCAGGAGTAGTTAGGTAACTGAATAGCAGTAGGTGTAATGCTGCTGTGTAGACACATAATGTGTATAGCTACCCGTTAAAATTACTGAAACTTTAAAATACTTAATTTGATTTAAAATATTTAAAATACTTAATTTGATGTCTAGCTTAACTTTAGAAAAATTTACACAGGAAGAAATTAATGCTCATTTGAAAAATGATGGCAAGTTTTTACTTACTCTAAGTCTTTTAAGCCTATGTAAGTCTTCACTCACTCTTAAATTTAGTATTTTAAACACTTACTAAACCTAGTAGTGATATTAATGAGTAATTCTTTCAGAATAAAAAGAAGGCAGGAACAAGACAAGGCTATTTGCATTCGGGGTTTATCTGCACAAATATGTGGTTTGTGTAGATAAGCAGTCTTCATTCATTACATATTTGTGTCACTTCTAAAATGGCTGTCTCTGAAAGGTTATGCTTCCACATTCTTGACTGTGAATAAAAATATGCTTCAGTGTTTCTCCATATGACTTTGCCTGATGCGCAAACAGAAAGCACAATTCAGCTGCTCACTTCTCAACTGTGAAAGGACTTTGCTGCCACTGCTGCAGGGAAAAATAAATTAGTCGCAAATTATATGGCTGTTAATAAACAGCCATAACCAACTGGTAAAAGGCAATCCTTTGTAAAAACAAAAATCCTTTGAGAGTGTTTTTCATATTGAATGCAAACCTTAAAGGGCTAGGCAGAATCTTTCAGCAGGAGACTGCGGTAGGGGATGTGAGAATGACCTCTGCGGTTTTATCAGCTCCTGGAGGCAGAGAACTGAGGCAATGAGAGGATGCTTAGGCTGATGAAAAGTTGATGTGCTCTTTAAGACCTCTCCGTATCTGGCTTTTGCAGACAGAGCATCTTCTCTTCTGTCAGACCCTGCATTTGCCGTTCAAAGACAGTAGGACAGATTCCTTCACTAAAAAAGTGGTTTTTTTAAAAGCCTCCTTTAATAATCCAGCCGTGTTCTCTCTGCACGTGCATTTATACTCAAACATGAGCTAAGACCACACTTTCTTAGGCATAGGCTACTCCCTTCTCCCTATTTCAGCAACTGTGTCACTTAACCCGTCTGGCAGTCACACAAGGTGAGACAAGCTCTGATGCAAACTGTGCAAATTAAAAATAAATAAATAAAAGTCTTCACCACTGCCTTGAGGTAAAATCCAGATGTGATCTAATTACTTCCTGGCCTCATCCTCACTCTGAAAAAGAAAATCCCAGCAATGTGGCATATTATTCCATTAAAATTCACATTGCCCTGCAATTACGTATTTGGAATATGGATGTTATTAAATGAATTCTCACTTTCACATTTGCCAAGACACAGCGCGCCGCTACGTCTCTTACGCCTTATCAAGCTGCCAGTTCCTGCCTCCTCTCTGCCAGCTCCCCTTACCTGTTTGGGGGTGTCTCAAACTTTGCTGGCAGCCTCTTCCACTCAGAAATCTTTCCCAGCAAGACGGAAGAAAAACTTTCTCATTGTCCTTCAAATACTCTTTTTGAATTCTGTTTTGTCTGCGGGACCTACACAGTTCTGATGACAAGATCATCATTATCATGCTAACCCGTATTGGCACCTTGGGGGTCCGAGAGATGTACCTACCTGTTTCTTCTCCCTAGTGAGTCTTACATAGCAATCATCCTTTCATCCACACTTGAAGAGCACCTTGTGAAGCGTTATTGGCAGATTCTGCCAAAAAGCTAAACAAGGTAATGAGAGAAGTTACTGTTGAGAAAGGACGGGGGGGAAAGAAAGAAACAGCACAGCTGAAGCAAACATGTGAGGAAAGGCACAGGAAAAAATTGGAGCAAATATCTCACCAGCATAGGGAAACAATCTTCTATGTTAAAGTTGTAAAGTCCATCTAAGGAGAACGTGAGAAACCCCCTGTGGGCTTCAGATCTCCCCTTTCTACTTGTGACAGAGCTATACTTACAGGAATGCTTTGTCTCTGCTCCCAAAGGCATCTTTTCTGGGCATGGCACCTACTAATTCCCTTTCACCTGAGCAGAACTAGGTTTTTTTCTTCTGGAAAGTTGGTCTGAATGCAACACAAAGGTCTCAGAGGGTGAAAATCTCCCCCAAACATTTCTGGATCAAGAAAATGGGGAAAGAAATAAACCAATCCAAGTCCCGGTTTTCCCCTCCCACTTTGTTACAGCTTGCAGTTGCTCTCCCCTGCAAAAGAAAGGTAATAGTCTTGGCATAAGAAACAGCCTATAAAAATGTATTCAACCCAAATGTTAGCTCCCTCAGTGCCAAAGCCTCATTTAAGGAAACATGTGTGCATGCTGGAATAAATTTTGCTATAGTTAAACGGAGGGAAAGCTTCTTTAGGCACACCAGGCAGGCTTGAGGCACCCTTTTTGGATTCACTGTGATGAACCCTGCTGCCCTGCCTTGGAGGCAAAGTTTGCCTCTTGATTGGAAACAGATAGCCTGGAAGTGACTTCAGACCAACACACTTCATCATGCGAGTGCCCAGAACTAGAACTGAGGCATCCAAAATCTTCAGGAACTGCTCAGAGCAGCTCTCTAGATCTAAGCAATGCACATATAAAATCCTTAAGTTCCCCAACGGCAAAATCTAGCAGGCTCTGATTTTCCAACTGAGAATATTTAATATTCTCACCTAAGAGCTAATGTTGCCAAGGTGTTTGAGGCAAAACTCCTTATATGCAGGTTAGGTGTTCCCCTTCACATCTAATTGCCATTTTCACTCCCACAGATATCCTATAAGCATCCCTTTTTGATAGGATGTTGGTGAGGCAGATGGTTCCAAATACATTCAGCAGCCCAGGGACGAAGGCAGTTTCAAATTGCTCCCCTGACAAATTCTGTCTGTTGAACTTCAACCCGGCACACCTCCACCTAAGCTGAAGCACCTAACAACCAGGCCATTGATCATTCTTTTGGATGAAACATTTAAAGATGTCCTGTAATACACAAAGAAATTAATATTTATAGGCCAGAGGGAGAAGGGAAAAGTGACACAGTGGCTTATGGAAGTGGTTAGGATACTCCTGAGGGAGAGTTCAGTTCAAATCCCCCACTCCAATAAATATTTATTAACTTATACAATTGGGACAACTTGGAAAACAATGGGCATGTTTGCTCTAGAATACCCTGCCTAATAGTTAGGACATTCCTCTAAGCTCATTTGTGACAGAGTAAACTCTAATTCTTGCTGCCTTAGGATGGGATGGCTTGAAGATGTGTCCTAGAGACAATACTATATGAGAGCAGACTTCACAGCTCAGTTTCTCTAATGGAACTAAGTTCCTAACTATCTTTGAGTAAATGGCCACAGGCCCTGTTACTCTCTTCAGTGCTTCTTCTTGCCTACTTTACACTATTCATCTTTCAAATTACTGCGTTTTTTTTCTTGGGCAACTAATAGTCCCCAGACAAGGTGATGAGAATATCTTATTGTAGATAAGGATGCCCAACCCAAGGCAGTAACATTTCTAATGTTACAGTACCTGAATTCTTTTCTGGATCTAACCCTATCTGTTTAGGTTGGAATTAATATTACTAATTAGAGATTTGGCCCTTTAATCCAAAAATATAAGAATGCCAAAATAGGATTAGACCAGACATTCAGATAACTCATTGTATGCTATCTGAAATCCTGCACCATTCCTAGAAGAATTACATCACTCCAGGAATCATTCAACCAGAAAACAAGCAAAATCACTTTTTGACTCCAAGTAAATCAAGCATGCATGAGGTGCTGGTCAGGATTTTCAATTCTCATTTGCTTCAAGTTCTAATGCTCTTGAGAAAAAGAAACTTAAAGGAAAACATGCCAAAACATACACAATAATATTACATAGTGATACTCTCTATAGGTTAAATTAAAGACAGGAAGAAGCTTCCTTCTCTATCAGAGTGGTGTAAGCTCTGTAGGCTCACACATGCTTCATGTAACTACCAGATTTAAAATTGCACACACATATTTTATTTTTGATTAAGAAAAATTAAAAAAAAATATATTTTTTTTTCCAAATTACTGCATTCATAATTTCCCTGCCACTGTTACAGTGAAGGATCAGTGCCACCTACAGACAGGGATTAGAGTGGAGCACAACGCAGTGTGAAGGAAATTAAGAAAGCATATCAAATTTTAAGCCCCAGACCTTTAGGTAAAACAGTCTCTCAGTAAAGAGAAAGAGCTGACATAAAGATTCACAGAAATATTCAGAACTCTTTATCTGCTTATACTTACTGATCACAAGCATTTCCTTAACAGACACTACAAAAGATGAATTTCTGGATGCTGCATTTGGCTGTATCAGGTTTCCAAATGCAAATCTCATCCACAGCTGAATAAAGCAGAATGCACTGCTGTCAGCTCCTTTGCTGTGCATCTAGTCCATTTTGGTTGGTTGTTATCTGAGTCAGTTCAAAGGGGAAAAAGTCTTCCCCCTCAATTATGAGTGCCAATTAGATTGGGGTTTAATGATCCGCATAAAATTAAAACCAGCCCAACTTCTCACCCTAAACTAAACTACATGCAACCAAACCTAAAACTTCAGAAGAGATGGCAGGAAGGCTGGCAGAGCAGAGCTCATTAATCACGCCAGTTTAAGTGTTGGCAGTGGCTTGCTTTCTCTTCTCTCTGGAGGAAGGAAGGGAGCAGAGGGGACCGGGTTATCTTCCAGTCTAATCTCATTAAACCCAAACCAGTTTGCATGCCCTTCCTGCCTCCGTACACGTATAAACACAAACACACACAGACGTGCACAACTGTGATGGAAAGGCATTAAGCAGTTACATCTAAATATTTTTTTTTTTCATTTATTTATTTTGTAATAGAGGTTAATCGAGCACCATTGTAGGAGCAGAGACTTGATCCGCCCCACCAAGAGACCTGTGGTCACTGCACCACGACGGCTTTAGTTCAGGCAGCTGCCACGTGGAGGAACAAATGATGGCTGCAGGCTTTGAAAGGCAGCAGGTGACTAATTGGTGGTGTTGGCTAGAAGAAACGCACGGGAACTAAGGCTCACGAGAATAAAGAAATCAAGCCTTTTATTTCTTCTTCTGCTCTACACTTCCTGCATAACCTTGTTGCAAGTCTCTCGGAGACTTAAGTTATGCTATATGTTAAAGAGGGTTAGTAGTACTTAGTTACCTGACAGGTATGAGATTAGGTTAAACTTAGCTAAAGCCCCGAGACTCTCACAGGGAGAGATCATTTGGAGAAGTAGTTATTAACTATTAGTGCTGCATTGGCATATTGCAGGCAAACTCAGCAGCTCTGGGGATTTTAAAAGAGGAGAGGAGGAAGTCATTGCTGACCTCTCCTTTTAAAACTTACTTCAAACTTTGACCTTCTGTTTCACATAATAGGACAAATATTGTTTTATGAGTTGCCAGGAATTTCTCCCAAATTATTTATTGCCAACATTCAGTCTACCTGGAAGCAGTCTGAGCACAAAAGAATGAAGAAAAACAGGCTCAAAGATCTGTAGTGCAGCATAGCAGTCTGTTAAGAAAAGTGATGAGATTCTGCTCTAGAAGCTACGTTTTACACATTTCCTTCTTTATTTTGAATCTTCTCTTTGAACAAAACAGTGATAGAAAAAAATAAATAATGAAGTCACACAAAATAATTTCTTTAAATTAAATTATGTTCTTTACATTCTCAATGGGCTACTTTTTTAACTAAAAATTCTGCAGATGTGCTAATTCTTTATCTCTGCATTTTTAGGCAGACACTTAGCTCATACTAGGCCTTCATAATCTTAGAGAAATATTTTAATTCCTTAAGTGGCCTGTCACATTCTGTTGATTCCTGTTAGATGAAGTTGCAAAATACATAAAATATACTTGGGTATCTAAACCTTAGTCAGCATAAGAGTAGATTATATTGTATAATTAAAACAGATATTGTGTACTTTAAATCCAAAGATTCTTAAATATCTTTGTATCCATCTCACAAAGCATAGTTAAAATAAGCGAAACTGTCTTGTACTTTATAAATGGATCGAATTGATTTGAAATAGCAATTTCCTAAAGCTCTGCAGAACTGATGTAAATCAATTATTCCAGATGAATGAAGCTCACAACCTGCTCATCCATCTTGCAGTATGGGAATGTTCTTCATTTATTATCATCAGGGCGTGCTTTTGAACTATGCCCTCCAATTTTGCTACATTTGAGTGATACACTATTAGGAAAGAAGTCAAAAACAAAATCTGGGTTCTTAAATAGTATTTTACTAACACAGCAGCAATATTAGATCCACTCAGTGTTCCTCAGCAGGGAGAAATGGGTTACACCTATGGCAGAAAGTTTGCATTCTAACCTGTAAGTTTTAGACCAAACAGTTATCCCACCTTCCTAATTCTTACCTCTGTAGAGTAGAAAAAAACAGTATTTAAATCAAAGAGAGATTTTAATATTTATATCAAAGAGAGCTGGTTATTTAGTTATGTTGACCAAGCACACTGGAAAGCATAAGGGTCAGTATTCAGGCCAAGTATCCCTATAGAACTGGGCATATAATATTTATTCATCCCAAGTACTTTAGCATTTTCTGAATGACAAAATTTGCTACAGGAATCTGGGGGGATGGGGAGAATGACATACATCGGAAGTGAACTAAATCTAAACTATGTGATAGGTTAAAAGCACTCCTAGCACCAGAAATGTATTCAGCAGTTAGTGTTATATGAAGGCATGAATGCGAGATGTTTATTTTACCCATTAAAAGGTGAGTAGCACCTTTTATTCATCTTCTAGATACCATTTAATTTCAATCTGACGTCCTCATTTAGAATGACATGCAGTTAGAAACTCTTTTGATGGAAGTTTTAATTATGTTAAGGTTTAGAAGCAGAAGTATAAGTCAAGCTTTTTATTTTTTAATGAATATGTTCATTATTTAAAGATATTTCTACACTTCCCATCACAGTATCTTCTTTATGCCAGAAATTCAGTCTGCATTATAACACATTCCTGTATTCCCTCCCAGATTCTGCAAATAAGTTCCTTCTGGATTTTAATCTCTCATGAAGTTTGGTACATTTTGTTATGAAAATTTAACTAAAAAATTGTTAGTCTACTTTGTTTTCCATTAAGAAGGGATGGAAAAGGAAGAAGGAAACAGAGAACCTCAGTCCTGGAACAAACCTCCTCTTCTTCTCTATTTGGTGCAACAATTTCTGCGGGGATGCTGTCCTGATGGTAGAAGTCACTGCTGTGACTGGACCCAGTTTGTGCTAAGTCAGCCCAGGCATTACTGGGGAGAAGGCTTGATGGTGGGAGCCACGGGGTCACAGGGACCGCAGACCAGCCATGACACGGCAGGAGGTGTAGGTCCCCAGCAGGGCCAGGGCAAGACATTCAGCTGAAAGCAGCCCCCGAGGACCAGGATGGCCATGACCTTGAGGTGCTGGAGTGTGTATGAAGAAGGGCAATGAACCTAGTGAAGGGTCTAGAGCACAAGTCTGATGAGGAGCGACTGAGGGAGCTGGGGTTGATCAGCCTGGAGAAAAGGAGGCTGAGGGGAGACCTTATTGCTCTCCACAACTACATGAAAGGAGGGTGTAGCCAGGTGGAAGTCAGTCTCTTCTCCTAAATAACAAGTGATAGGATGAGAGGAAATGGCCTCAAGTTGCACCAGGGGAGGTTTAGACTGGATATTAGGAAAAAAATTTTCATGGAAAGGATTGCCAAGAACTGGCACAGGCTGCCCAGGGAAGGGGTTGAGTCACCATCCCTGGAGACATTTAACATATGTATAGATGTGGCACTTAGGGACATGGTTTAGTGCTGGACTTGGCAATGCGAGGTTAATAACGCTTGGACTCTATGATCTTAAAGGTCTTTTCCAACCTAAACAATTCTACGATTCTATGATTCTGTGGCCTCCCCTCAGGGTGAGCCTCCCACCATGGCCAGCAGCAACTCCAAGCCCTACAGCCCAGCCTCTGGGAGCAGGAGCCCAACACTGGTTCCCTGCACTGGTCCCCAGTGTTAATGAGGTTAGCTATGCAGATTGAAATCCAACTCCCCCAAATGTTTTATCATGTAAATATTAGGCAACAATTTATTCCAGGACAGACCCTTTCAACTCATAAAAGGTCAGATTGTTCAATGCAGAAATCTCTTCATCTGTAAAATAAGATGCTAATAACATTCTCTAATTAATCAGACACACAAACTCTTTAAAAAGCTGTAGATCTCTAACATTCTTCAAAGGTAACAATTTTCACAGCTGAAGAATGAAAAAATGTAGTAGCAGTTACAAGTTTTTCCCAGTGCTCAAAACCAAATGAGCAGGGGAGACAGATTTCATGAATGTTAAGTTAAACCTTCACAAGCATTTGACAGGAATGACATAGGCACAGTAGATGTTGCCCTAGGACAAGGGGATGGATTAAATAACAATTAAGGTGACTACTAATCCTTTGATAATATGCTAGACTGCCGTGTCACACTGCAAGTTTTTAAATCTCTTTTTAGATGAGGGCAGGTAATGGACTAACCACTTGATGTTATCTGCATCCTCATGTAAATGTAGGCAGAAAACTTTATGCAAAAAATGCTAATGCAAAAGCAGTTACGGGCATTTTGAAGATAAGACAGGCAGGCTCCAACTCCTTTATGAAATAAAAAGCCTTTTCTTTTGGTAAACTTTTTTTTTTATGGAGATCTTATTGTGACAAGCATAATTTCAATAGATCATAAGAGTATAACATACTGTATATCTGCTGGGTAATGTGATTGGCAATTTTCTAGATATGTACCATCTGTGCCGAGGGCATTGAAAAGTTCTTTGAAAATTCAATTATTTGATTATGAAATATTTCTTTTTGCTGAATTCTGTAAAACTGCTTTCAGGATTGAATAGTGCAAGCCTAGAAAATGGCTTATGTCCCTGGACTGATACATAATAGATCTTGATTCCTCACAAAACAGACAATGAGCACGCTGTAGCACAGTATTATAAAAAGGAAAGAAGTCTTCCTTTTTTTTTTTTTAATATAGCTCAGACATATCCATTTTATCTTTCAGATAGGAATATAATGAAAAATCCTATACAGTCAGTTCAGAGAAAGAGTAATTGACCTTCAGTTTGTTTTTCTGATACAAATATCAGAGTGTTCTCAATGCTGGTGTGTTGTATCTCCTTTAATGAGCCAGATATTTTTGCCAGAGAGAAATAAAATTTCCCACTTTTACCCTTTGAACAGGCACTACACAAATATGAGCCAGTTGTAATTGCAAAATTGTTGTCTCTTCTGAACTGCATGTCACATCAGTTACCTTCAACACAAAGAAAAAACACCTGTACTTGCCTTTGGGTCTCCATCTGCACTTTCTAAATGGCTCTAAGACCTCAGGGATCCTTTGCCTCCATCCATCATAGTCACTCTGCTTCTGGCTGAGCATTTTCAATAGACATTGGAAAATATATTAATATGACATACGTAGGATTATGCAGTACGCAACTATGAAAGAAAGTACTGGCATAAGGAGCAGTCCAAAAAGTCATAGTCTTTTATCTTGCAAGAGAGATTTCTACCTTCAGAGGGCAATGGTTATCTCATCATTCTAAGACCCATGTTGGAGAGGAGCATTTGGAAACAAACCAGTTTAATACTGTGTTCTGAAGAGCTGCTGAAAAACGGTGCAAGTGAAAAATATCCTTCACTTCATATTCAAAAATAATTAAGATATTTGCAGACATAAGACTTTGTAATCAACCACAAAAAAGAGCATCTAAATGGAGCCTGCTTTACTTACTAGCTCTCAGCAGCTCAACAGAGTATTAATAGATAGATAAATAAAACTGAGGACGTTTTCTGATGGCGTCACAGAACATTTCAGGATAGCAAGTATCAGTAGGACACATTTATCAGCCCCTCCAGTTTTGGGTCACATAGCATCTACTACAATGGCATCTACTGTGTTATATATGGTCTTGTAACATACTAGAGAGAAGAAAACAGATTGCATGGATCCTAGGGAAGACCAGGCAAATAATGGAAAACAGTAGCCAATCTCCAATGTATTCAAGAAATGCAAGATGAAAACTTTTGGAGGCAGAGACTACCTGGGAAGAGGACAGAAGCAGATAAAGGAAAGCACAAATGCTTTTCCTACTGTACTTTTTATGGCCAACTCTGGATGCAGAATGTTGTTGTAGAAAAAAAATTCTTCGAGTGAATAGAATTACTTTTTATTATTAAGTATAGTGAAAGAAGCGGAAATCTTAGTCTAAGTTCTAATCAGCTAATTACAATAGCTTTAAGAGCCCTCATTTTGGAAAACCTCTGTTAAAACTAAAAGTGTGGAAAGAAATTTCAAACTTATTTTTTAAGTTTTTTTGGCACTAATGACCTAAGGAAGCTTAGTTTTACTTGATAAATTTAAAAAGTTGGGTCATGGCAGTGGAATTACTGCCATTTGCTTTAAGGATAGACTAGGGGAAGGGAATGTAAATTAGGATGAACGTTCAAAAAAGAACCTTTAAAATATGAGTTGTTTGCAGGTAATAAATTATAGGGAACTTAATAGATCTATATTCTGCATCGCAGTAAAAGTATTATACTTCAAAAAGATTAATATACTCACTTCTTACCATGACAAGTGAAAAATATTTGTTCTAGTACTCATTCCCACAGTTTCCATTGAAGACAACAGACATTCCACGAACTCTCTATCTGGATGGAAAAGCTATGAAACTATAAAGGCTAAAATATGTGAAGGCTTCATATATTTCCCTGCAGAATTTTCAAATACTGCTAAGGTTTTGTATCTATACTGTACTAGTTTTTGGTCAGTGTTTGTCTGGTTGATTCTCTGGCTAGCCATGGTCATACATTCTTTATTACTTATATTTAACTGCTCTGTAGGTTTGGGGATTTAACTATTGCCATAAAGAAACACTATTATGGATTTTTTTTACAATTCTTTCATGAAAAGTTTTTACTCAAAATCAGATAAAAGCAGTCCCGTAAATCTGCCAGGGATCCTAGTAACGACTACATTTACGCGCCTTAAAGGTAAGAATGAGAGAGAGAGAGGGGCATAGTAAAATTTTAATTAATCATTACAGCATGATATTCTCAGTCAAGACCTATTGCTCTTAACTGATGACTATGCTATTTTCAGAGAACTTTTAAGTTTAACAATTAAATAAATTATGGCATTACCTAAAACATTCCAGAGTTTTTGTGAACAATTTTTAGAGACTATGGAAAAAAGTGCTGTGAAGAGATAGATTAAATTAAGTAATGGCAGGAAAATGGGAATCTACTCATTGTTCTTCTATATGCAGGATATGCATGGAAGTAATACTGAATTATTTATTATTTCCAGGCAGAAAGGTCTAGACAATTTAAAAAAAAAAAAAAAAAAACCCAAAAACCTGTAAATGAAAATGTCATTAGACATTAATCAGTTGTGACAGTGTGACAATAATTTGAACACAAATCAATACCTGTTGGAGGGGTCCAGAGGAGGGCCATGAAGATGCTCAGAGGGCTGGAGCTCCTCTCCTGTGAGGACAGGCTGAGAGAGTTGGGGTTCTTCAGCCTGGAGAAGAGAAGGCTCCAGAGAGACCTTATAGCCCCTTCGAATACCTACAGGGGCCACAGCAAAGATGAGGATGGACTCTTGATCAGGGAGTGAAGTGATAGGACGAGGGGGATCAGTTTTAATCTGAAAGAGAGGAGATTTAGATTACATATAAGGAAGAAATTTGTTACAACAAGGGTGGTGAAACACTGAAACAGGTGGCCCAGAGAACTTGTGGATGACCAACCCCTGGAAACATTCAAGGTCGGGTTGGACAGGGTTCTGAGTAACCTGATCTAGTTGAAGATGTCCCTGCTCATTATATGGAAGGTTGGATTGGATGACCTTTCAAGGTCCCTTCCAACACAAACTAGTCTATGATTCTATAATTGAAATACACTCTGTAGCATTTAAACACAATATTCCTAAACACTTTTAATACAACCTGAAATTATTCGTTTTATTCTAGACTCTGCTTATTTACTATTGGATGGTAGAGAACACAGGGCAAAAACACTGCAGACCATGAGTTTATTACTCATGTGGAATGAACTTTTTATTGCCTTTAGTAGTTCTGAATTTGATTTGTAGAGTGCTATTCTTTTATTCCATCTCTAAAGTTTCACCTATGCTACCATGATGCACATTTTAGAATATGTTAATTTAGACAATTAAAAATCTATTCATCGCATTGGCATGGCCAATAATCATTCAGGGAGATACTATTCTGTACATCACATAAGATGGAGATGTGAAGATTAGCAACCTAAAAGTGCCAGCAGGTTGTATCAGTATAAGAGATAAAGACTTTTTTTTAAAGGCCCGTATTAAGAAAAATTAATGGCACATCATGTATTTGCTTTATGAATCTATACCTGCTTAATTAAACATAAATTGCCAAATGTTGTGTTGGTCCAAGGAATTCCTACACCATTTATTTCAATCCACAGGACCAAATATTTAGTCCATGTGAAGAGCTAAATATCAGATGACATCAGATTTGATATGGAAAAGCAATTAAATACTGAAAAGTTATTGGAGAGTAAGACCCTGCTTTGTAAAGTGCTAGAAAGTTTCTACTTCCATTCCCCTTGGTTGTAATATGAGGGAGACGAGCTTCAACAAGGAGTATTTTGTTAAACAGAGCTCCGTGTTTCGCTTAGTAGGAAACATCATATAGTTAGTGTATGCTCATGAACAAAATACCCAAGTCCCACACTCTGAAGTCTATTCTTTAGAGTAGGCTCATTTTAATTACAGTGGGCTTAAGGGGAGGGGCGCAGAGAGGATGCAAAGCCATGTATGTTATTAAAATAATTGAGATTTACACAGGATAAGTTACAGGTTATTACAAAATGCTATTATCTGATGCATCGAGAGTTTAGAAAGCTATCAGTAGCTTCAAATACTAATTACTCTGAAATAAAACACCTTATACATCATAAAACGTTCATGATACTACGTTGTCCACCACTGAATTAAATCAACTGTTCATTTCCCAGGCATCAGCACCCACATTGATGCAAAATCCAGAAAGCATTGTTAGAAATCCAGAAGTTGGAACCCATGTTCATTGAATGAAAGACATTTTAAAAAAAAAAATAAAAATAATTAATTTAATTCATACTTGTGACAAAAAAAAAATCCATTATGACACTTTAAATCTTCCCTAAGTGCTCAGAAATCCTTACAGTACTGAGTTTGTCCATTGTCTGTTCCCACCACCCCTAGAACCTGTACATTTTAAATATGAATGATCATGTCAGATATGCAGTTATCTTGAGGTTTCCTGGCTATCTCCATCTGTTCCTACACTGATCAGCCTTATGCTTTTTCCTAATTTACTGGTCACTTATTCCAGGGAATCATTATGTTCTACAGGATTAATTATTCTTCTCATGAAGTTGTGTGTGTTACTGGCATCTTCCCTAGAATTAATTTTACTTTTAGTTACATCTCCCTGTGGTGTTAATAAATTTTTCCTTTAATTTCTAGAAGTTCTGTTTTCTACTTCAGTGACTCCTTGTTTCTTTCTGATTCAGAAGGCTGTATCTTTTTAATATCTTTTACAATCTTTCTTTCATCTTCAACCTTTCTTTTTCTCATCAGTTTAGCAAGATGGGCCTAATAGGTTCTATGCCTCCTTCCAAGAAAATGAATGATCATAGTATAGATTTTAGGATTTCTATGTATACTGTTGATCTTTTTCCTGCTGTTTTCCTCCCTCTTTACAATGAAGGATAATAGCAAGGCAATACTAAGCCCAACTTCTTATCATGCTATACAAATGGTATGGATTTTAGAACAAGTTTAGGTGAAGAATGAAAAACAATGGGAAGCAATGAAAAAAACAGACACTGTACTGTGAATGAGAAAGGCTTAACCTTGGTATCATAAAAATATCCACATAAATTTAGCTTTAGAGGACTACAAATCACTAACTGTCTGATTACCCATGTGCGGCCATGCAGATCTTTCAGTCAAAGTACTCTAGTTCAAAATTTTTATGTATTCTCATGTAATGGCCCCTTTTTTATGCCAGGACTTAGCAGAATCAAACAAGACATATGCAAAAATTAATTCTTCCCCTGTCTTTTCTTTCACTAAGAATAACCTACAATACTGTGGACAATACCTGACCTCCATCTTCTCAGAAGATTGTTTGCACATTTTTACCTTTATTAATGAAAAGAAAATAACCAAAGAAAGATAGCCCTTCACTCTTTGCCTTAATTCTTTTTACTTGACATAATTCAGTTAAAGCAAGATCAAGATATCAGCCCCCACTGCTCAATGTGTGCTTTATCCTATATATAAGACCACCACAAGAACTATACTGTTTAAGATTTCCTGAGGATTGTTTGCTATGGCACAAAAGAGCTACTGCTCTTTGCCCTGAAACTCTTCTTAATTCTGAAAAATATAAAGAAGCATTAGTAGTAATGAAATGCAGTTGTAACTTCTCCAAACCAGGCTCTGTTCAGAGTGAAATGACAATGTAATGGTGAGATACCACGATAATGCTGCAATATGGTCTTTAGCTGTGCCAAACAAAATACACTGCAGCTGAAGAAACTTTTCTTTGAAGACATCCTCGTCTTTATAAGCAAAGTCCATGCAGTAAATTAATAAAAAGAAATAAACTAAAAAAAATTTAAATACAAGGAAACCTAACATAGGTATGTGACTTCTGACATGGAAAGCCAGTCCCTCAGCTGTAGGAAGGGGAAACCATCCAAAACCCAAACACTCAGAAGGGAGAATAAACAAATAAACAGAAAAATCTGAACATTCATAATTCTCTGGCCCTGAAGAACTGATTCTTCTTATCACAAGCAACTCAAAAGTATGTGCTGTGGGTTTTTTGTATTTATAGATCAAGTTTTTTCTCTTTTTTTCAGTCAATCCTCCCACCCTCAAGTTTCCCAGTTGGTCAGAGAAAGTCTGAGATATCCTTGAATTTCTCCGTGTGTTTATATTGAATTAGATTAGTTGGCAAGTCTTTTTATCAGTCATGAAAGTATGTAGCAGACAAGGAAAGAAATGACTGACTGAAAGTGCAAATAAATCACAGTCCCCTAATCTCTGGAGATAGCACATTTCCAGGAAAAAGCACCAATGTAACTTGTTCTGCCTCCCCCGCAATGAAAAAGTTTGTGAATGAAAAGTTCTAAGCCGGACCAGTTAAAAAACATATATAAGTATGGGTCAGAGACAGAAATTGTTCAGAAACTGAGAACTCATTCAAATTGCAGAGTCATCAACATATGTAGATTGCTTGCCTAATGTATGATCTTGAAACACACACTTCACTGTGACTTCAGTGAAAAACTTGATCTTAAAAGTACATAGAGAGACAAATTCTAACCAGTATTCATAAAACTAATGTGCTTTTGAAGGGAAAAATAGAAGTACAGGCAGAAGTCAGACATTTCATTCAAATATCTTTATAACTGGATTTTAGTTATCGTGGAACAGCACCACTTCTTAGGAGCACATAGGGATAAATCTATAAAGAGACACTACTTCTGTCATGTTCAATTTTTAAACATGTAGAAAATTAGGCACCCAACAGCAGCATTCAGAGCATTCAGCAAGCCAAGTTGCAAACCATCATTGGTAAGAAAAGATTCCAAAGAAATTACTCCGTCAGCCAGATGTAATAAAGTAATTAAATCCGTTCATAATTTTCAAGCCTGAGCTCTCTCCTAGGATTAGTTTCCTAAACGAGAACATCCTTTTTTTTCAGGAAAAAATTATAGAGCTAGAAACATCTTTTAATATCTACACAAGAGTCTAACTAAAACAGCAGTTACTTATAGGTCATAAGCCCTACCACCTATTCCACTTGATTTGTAATTAGACCTAACCCTGTAGTTAGGTATTCTGACAATTAAACTGCACCAATAGTGTTTGCCTTGTACTCCTCCTCCCCAATCCTTCTTTTGTCTTTCTCTCTTTATCCACTTAGAGGTCTATTGCTAATCCTGAATAAAACAGGAGACATGAGGAGCTACTGTCTTCGTATATGGCACTATTTAGTGTAGCAGCCGTCATACAGACGGGGTACTCAGGCTCCTCTATTCTGCCTGTGATTCTTTATACCATGTTCAGCAACTGAACAGGCGTTTTGAAGCTCTCCTTAGCAAAAAGGTTGGGTACCTGAAGTGAAATAGAGCACGGGTCCTTTTCAGGATTAGTTCACAGCTTCTGAAAAGTGATCAGATGGCTCAGCTTTGTAGAATAAAAATCACAAGAGCAGTACCACAGTTTTCGGGGTGAAAACCTGTGTAGGCACTGCATCTTTTCTAGGGGGACTGCTATTATTTTTCTATACATATATTTATTGCTTTATGCATACATTTATTCAAGCACATACACACACTCCTACCCTTAAAAAGAAAATCCAAAATCTTATGATTTACATTCTCTTTATGGGTCAAAGTCCTCTAACGATATTTTATTTTAGTTATTGGCTTAAGAATACTACCAACTATATTACTTCCATTTTTTTTTCTGAATTTGATCCAAAACCAATAAGTTAAAGTAATCACCCATATAATATTTACCGTGTTTAACTTACAAAACAGGGACAATCTTCCATGTCTTTTTAACCACTTTGGTATTTCCAACAAACGGTCAGGTTATTTGTGTTACTATCTCCAGATACGGTGATGTTTAATGACAATCATCCCAGAAGCATGATCACTTCATACTTACAGAAGTATTATCTTAGCAGCTTCAAAAATCAGGCTTCGTTTTAGTAGTATTATTATTATTTAGTATTATTTATTTATTTTTTTAAATATTATTATTTTTTGATGTCCCAGAAGGCCAAGTTTTAGGCATTACGTAGCCCCCTACATCTGCTTATTTGCATTAGAGATGGGATAATCATCCAGTTCACACAGAGAGCGGTTTCAGACACAGAGCTGGATGGTCGCTGTGATTAATGCTTGCTGCTATTGAATGACATATCACTGCAGTTCATTAATGTGACCAAGGAAAGAGCTTAATGACAGCCCAAGGGCTGTCCATACCCTTTATTTCGCAGAAACTGGTACTTGCCCCAGAAATGCACTGTGTTTATTTTGTGCGCTCACTGAACGACAACAGACAGTCAGGTAGCTATTTCCTTGCCTGCTTGCAATCTAAAAATATTAGCATGAGGTTTTTTCCACGCATGAATTAACATGTGTAAGAGGTTAAAAGGGCAACTCTTCCCCTCAGAGCAGTTCTTGAATTTCACTGGGTTGCTGTTGCTTCAACAATAGTATCAAAAGAATGCTGTGCTTCTGATTTATGAGCTTTATGAGTTTTACAGACCAAAGCCCGACCAAAAGCCTCCCTCATGTCATTTCCTAGGAAATGCTTACACAGCCACGGCTTTGGCAACACTCAGATAAGTATTATTACCATAACAATAGCAAATATCAGTGGGAGACACTGTCTGACCAGCAAAATTATCAGGAGGGCAAAACATGCCCACAGTAAAGAATAGTATCTTAACCCTACACTTTAGAAAAATAAACACTTGGAATTTGTTTTTGTTGCTAGTTATTTTGAAACAATTTCTTTAGAGAAGCGTAACAAATGGTTTGTACTACTTACTGTGCGGCTTGAAGAATCAAATACATATTTTGAGATCAAAAAATGACTGAAGCAATGTGAATTACACAGAGCAAATCCAAAAAGTATTCTATCAAACACAAATATCTTTCTTGGTGTACTTCACTCTTCTACCTGTATCTAAACAACCTGTACTTTTATCTCCTGCCCTTAACACCTGAGAACTTCTGCTGTGCTCTGTCAAACAGTTGTTGTCACCCACTCAGAATCAGACAGGACGCTTTATAATTTTTTTCCATCTTGGTTTCCACAGAGTATGATTTTCACTTGAACACGTACATTCATACACACAAGTACAGCTCTTCCCAGCACCCTACGCTCAAAGGCATAAAATGCATAATGCAAGACTTGAGGAAGATCAAAATCAAGGATATACAAATAGCTCACAAAGGAAGCATTTCTCAAAAAATACACAATGTTCCTCCCTTGTAAACAAATCTTTCTGTAGCCCATCACCTTCTTTAAGTCTTCCTTAAGTTCTGATATACATAATGAAAGGCCAACACTGAAAAGTGTGATAAATGGAATAAATTTAAAGTTAGACTGAATCACAGTCTACAAATTAAGAAGTATATGAAAGGAGTATATGACAACTAAAACAGACATCCAAAAATTATGGTAGAGACGGGACATGCTGCTACAGCACTCATCCAAAATGTAAAAAAAAACCCTCCAGATCCAGTGTTCTTTTTACTGGAATCTCTAGTGAGATTCAAACCCACCTTCGCTTTCCCAGGGTATCTGGGATATCTGTCAACTACTTGCTGTTAACTGTAAACATTTAGGAACCAAGAGAGACACAGGGAACAACTTTTTCTTTCTTCCTGCTAGAGTAGGACTTTTTTGCAGAAGAGACTTCAAATTTCATTAAGATAGACCAGAAAAAATACATTTTACCCCAAAGCTTTAGAAATTTGGACAAAAACCTGGGTTCTGACCCTATATCAAGGACTAATTTTGTACTGTATCTTTATCTAGAAACTATAGAATATAAGCAGCCTCTGAAATAGGAATTGGAGCATAAGTTCTGTATTTTGCATGACTACCTCTATCTACTGGGATACAGCCAGGTGTTTTCTCTTTCTCACTCAGACATAGTAAATATTGAAACCTAGCTCAAATTAGCACAGCTTCAAAGAAGCTAAGAGCTGACAGCAGCCAGCTGATTGGGCCTTCCTTTGGGATGGGGAGGCAAATACCTACAGCCATGACTGAGTGCTGTCACTAGTAAAAGTCTGCTGTCACTTATATAAAAGGACTAACTCCTACTCCATTTTCAGAGGAACACACTTTGAAGAGAATTTCAGAGAAATTCTGTGATTCCCAGACCTGTTTTAAGCATATCCATTTTTCCCTGTCAGAATCCCACAGAAGATTAGGTGTTGTAGGTCCTCAGAAATAGTTGTTGCATATTTGATGCTGAACTAGAAAAAAAAGAAAATATTTCCTTCATACAGTTGTGAGTCCTCACCCTGAGTTAACTACCTGCCTCATTAAAAAAAAGCAAAAGGTGGCTTGAACTAATCACTTAGCAGTGTCATCTAGCTAGCAAATGGTTTCCTCATGATTGTTCCCCCTGAGGCTTTTCTACCTTCTGTAAAAGACTAAATAGCAAATCAGTCAGAGAGTAAAAAAATCACTGCGAGTGTGGTCAGGGAACTGCCAGGTTCCTCTTCCTACTGTAAAGAACTCAGTATCTAAAAGCTGGATGCATGCCCTCTACATAGTAGCAGTACTTTCTAGTCATCATTTTTAGCTGCTAAATTACTCTTTTAGGTCACAGAGAAAGGAAATAACTTGACATGATTTTAATTATGCCTTATATTTACTTTATGAAGGAATTTGCTGATGGGTACCTGACAGGAGCTGCCTATCTGAGGGACAAAAATCTTCAACATCCAGAATTGAGGACATGACTAAACACCAAATGTGGCTGCACTGAATTCAGGAACTCTTTTATGGATATCAAAGAGAATGCCAAACAACAGCATAACAACCCCTGTGTCCCACCCTCCCCCAAAAAAAACCTCAAAAAAGAACAGCACAACAAAAAATAACTACCACCACCAAAAAACAACAACAGAAAAACCCATTTACTCACAATAAAAACTGTAGATGTTTCCTTTCCCCTAGGACGCTTCTACTTGAAAATCTAGACCTCAGCAGGCCTGATATACTTTCAAGGTGTAACTTACCTTCCTATTATTAGCTTCCCAGTATTGCCTTTCTCAGAGCCATCACAGCTTTTCTGAGCCAATCCAGGACAGGTTTTTCAGTGTGGGAGACCAGCTGACCACCTAATTAACCTTGCTACAGTCATTGTAATCAAATGACTCTCTGTCCTACAAAGCAGTGTTAGAAAGTTAGAAAGGCTGGGAATCACTAGGGCTGATTCTTTTACTTAGCAGGTCTGTTCTACACCTGTAACAGCCTGCTCCATAGTGGGACTCCTGAAATGGTAGAATTCCTCTGTGGGGCTTAGAGGGGTCTTACAGAAGAGATGTGGGTTTTCTTTTCCATCATGTTAAGTGGAAAGAGCATTTATGCTGAAAGAGTTTGGTTCTATTTAAAAAAAAATTATTACATTATAACCTTGTTAAGCACATCACCCAGGAAACACATAACCACAGTCCCGAGATTAAATTATTTGGACCGTGTCTAAATGAATAACAAACTAGAAAGGGGCCATTTCCATCAGCAACATTCAGATAGTTCACAAATCATTTACTTCAGTACAGTGAAAATACAATAGGGTAGGATTTTAGAGGTATAATCCTTTCCTCTGGCATTCAGTGACATGGCAAAGTCAGAAGGCACTTTGGAAGGCAGGCCAAGCCACAGAATTGGTAGCCAGTCAGTCTGTAAATGGGTGGGTACGATTTTAATAATAAACAAGAATAAGAAAACAGAAACACTGGCAGCAATACTTCCTGAAGGACAATGGCAATTACAGCCCACTGTCCTCTGCTCTGGCAGGGATTAGTTTCACAGCTTTGAGGAATTTCTGATATAATTGAGTGACACGTCTCCAAAGAGTAAAGCTAGCTATGATAGCAGGATGGGAGTTAGCATTGGGAACACCAGGAAGGAATAAATCCAAATAAACCAATTTTATTCACAGAGACAGATCCAGTAAAGGTTTGCCCAGTACCAGTTTCTTTCCCAAGCCAACAGGAACATAAGGGCATACGATTCTTTACTAAGTAGGATTTTAAAAGAAATTATGTTGAGCAATCCGATCTCTTCTCTTGCAGCACCACTCTAAGTTGGTTTGAGTCGCTAACCATGACAAGCAAAAAGAAAATTCTTCCTTCAGAACCAAGCAGAGACTTACTATTGTAAGAGTCTGTGGTTTCAGACCAAAACCACTTTAACTCTCTCCAGAATACCAGGATGTATGATATCAATGTCTATTTGTTAGACCAAAAGTGTAATAAGTATACAAAAATACAATAGCCGCTAGCTATCTGTCCCAAATAATGTATGCTATAGTATTCTATAACAAAAGCAAAGACAATGTAAATTCAGAGTACTGCTATGCTCCCTAGCACTGTGTTCCTGTAACTGAGAATGTTAAAATATTTCTACCAAAAAATGCTTAATATTCACTTACAGCTGTCAACTTGGGTAACAATCTCTGCTTTTACAGAAAATCTCATTGCTACACATTCTTTCTATTTATTCCTCCTCTCTAAAATTCAGAACCTGTTTCTGAGCCTCTGTATCCTTGTACCATAGGCAAATCCACTATGGTGGGAAACCAGCCTGTATGATTTAGTATAGTTTGCCTATAAACCTTCTAAAACCTCACTGTTGCAAAAGGTCTAAACGGGCTCATGTATCACCATTGGCACAGGAGGTAGCGTGCAGCCAAGATTTCACATCGGATAACTACCGAACAAAGCACACAGTGGTTTTTCCATTCTGGATGCTCAGCTGATGTGTGTTGGCCTAACTTTACTGGGCCCACTGAAACTTGCTTATTTATGTTCCATGTAGACTCCGTTCACTGGTGCTTAGGACCTCACTAGGGTATTCCTGGTTCTTTTGACACCAACCTCCCACGTGCCTAGCAGCTTAGTTGAGGACATTTTTTTTAAAACATAAGAAGAGTCACCAATATTCCCATCCACCTGTTATCAGCATTGAGGGGTTTGGATCCCATTTTTTCAATATGAAGTGAAATGCTCCTAAAGTGGAGAGAAACTAAAGAGTTGTGATTAGTGACTTGAGCCAAGTTAGAAGAGCTCATCATCTACTCACCATACATGAACAAACCTGATGAGTCATCTTGATACTGCCTCAAAAATGCTAAGTATTTTCTTTAGATGTGTGTGCTGTAGCAAGAGCCATGTTGATGAAACATTATGCATAATAGCAATTACAACAATGGGATATCAAGTTGTGGAGTATCATTTATCCTGAAGGTAAGAAAATATTTTTCTTCTATTTTTTCCTTTTAAGAAGAAAACAGAGAGTAAATTTAATTTGCACAATTTTTTTCTCACTAGATAGGGTATATACTCATTCAACAGCCCATGTACCACCCTCACATTTCATTGCCAAGTAAAATACATGCAGAATCATAGCTAGTAAACAGTTCATTGCACAAACACTTCTTTAAAACCTCTAAGTCCCTGCACCTTTGAAAAAAATCTCTCATACTATTTATTCTGTCAAAAGGAACAACATTTAATGCTAATTTTTAATGCCCACAGATGTTTTGGCTTAGATTTAAATTAGACTGTTCTGTAGTTACTCAAGAAGTGAATGGGATTATATCTACTTCTATTATTATCTTAGATGCATATTAATCTTGGTCTGAAGTAGGCAGTGTGTTATGAATGCCTGATTGTAGGAGATAAATTGTTATTATTACTACTAAGACATGCTGTAGATCCACTGCATTCTGGGAATGCTGTCAAAGCCCTCTGAATTTTACAGAAGAACACAAATGTCTATGGTTGATGAGATTACCTTTCCTGCAGGCTCACTATGGCATTTTAGTTTCATTTAAATGCTGTCTTGCACTTTGCTGTCTTGGACCTGTATATTTTAGGGCACCGCCTGTTTTGTGATTTTTTTTGTATTGCCACTTCATGCATATATTTATACACATTAGTACTGGTAATGGGCCTAGTCCTCAACAACTTTCCAAGATACTTCCTCATGTATGGCCTCTAATAAGAGACTAAGTACAGAGATTGCATCTGTCTCTTGCATGGAAGCACAGGAGAGAATGAAGGAAAAGTACCCCCTATGTTATCTCCCTCCAGTGGCAGATCACAAAGGAAGCCTATGTCCTAGTTCTCCAAGTGACCAAGGAAGATAGCTGCGCAGGGAGGTGCATTATTACCATACAAAAGTATGGTAAACAGGAATATTTTGTTCACAGTCAAGCAAATGCTTAGCTGTCTCAGCTTCAACCTTGAGACATACCTTTTTGAAGCGCTTTCAACAAGCGCTAGAAAATGTTCACTTCAGCCAATTTTTGCTATTTCATGTGTCTTTCAAATAAGTCTTTCAAATCTCATTAAGCTCTTAGGTTATTTGTGAATGCTTATTTATGAATCCAAATCTACCGCCTGCTATCAGTGTGACTACACAACAAATATAGACCTACACTTTTAAAAATTTGCTTAATTCATACATTTTACATATTATTTTTTTACCATCAGCAGAAAACTAACAGCTTTATGTAGCAAGCTTTTAAGAGAGCAAATTGTAACAGGAAATAATACGATTTTGCTTACTCTTTTGCAGGTCATACAACTGCATGTGAGAGTTGGAGGTATAGGGAGAGGACCATGTTAGAAGTCACCAGGTGCCTTTGCAGTAGCTTTGTAGTTTGGATCAGTAGTTTTGCAGCAACTCTCTCCATCATCTCCAACTTTCCATACTTGCTGCATCACAGAATCCTCTCAAACCGGACTCCTTCATGAGGAGGACACCAGCATCAACTGTTCCCTCTGTAGATCTGCTTTGACTTTCTAATGCAGCCTTTATGATAAAATGGAGCTTAGATGGTAAAAACATTGCTGTGCTCTAAGTGTATAACCATTTTCCCTTCTCAAAGCCATTTTTCCCATGTATCAAAGCCTTTGCTAGCATCCCAAGAAAGACAGAGGAAATAATCTAGAAGTTCAAATACAGTTCAAAACACTGCAGTCTGACATATATCTGTCACTCAGTCAGCTGCAATATTGGAAATCTGTCATATATTCTGGAGATGGTTTCTGAAGACCTCTACAAATCTGCTAACAACTTCTGCAGACATCTCAAGTTTTCACAGCGGGACCTGCTGCCTGTCAGTGGGGGACATTCTTGTACTTTCCTGGTCTCCTTTGTACCTTGAATCTTAAAGCAAAAGTCAAGAGGAAGGAGACAATATGATACAAAAGAACCCCACCCTCCATCCAGTGCCAGACCACTCTGGAGTGGATCATTATATGCAAAACAAGCTACATTTGAGATCAGTTACAGAATCTGTGTCGCAAAAACGCAGCTTCACTCTCTGTGAACAAGAACTGGGGAGAGAACTGGAGCCACACCGGTGTATAGACATATAGGGCCCACCTTGAATGAGGTGGATATCCTATACTGAAGATATTAATTTTGCAGCTAAACCCTCCCTGTAACGCGACATAAACCATCTGTACTTTGCCCAAGAACTGGGCTTGGTAATATTAAGCCTGCAGGATAAATGAGATAAGCAACATTAGAATGCAATCTGCATCCTCACCCCCACACTTATCAGCGTTCACGTTGGCTTCTTTACTTCATTGTGAAAAATCAAGTTTTTAAATCTCTATCTTGATAGCATCTAACTTTCAGCCCTATTATTCCTACCATGACAATCAAGGGCATTGTTGAAGTTTCAAATGTTTTCTTGGCTCAGTTTAGCAGCAAGTAAACCCGAGGATAATTAATAAGGCCAGTACTGATTGGAATCTGCCAATCAGAGACAACAGCCAGGGTTTTTGTAGGTAAAGAAAATTCTCTCTTCTGATATTTGCATGATGCAAGATAATTCAGAATCACTTTTCATTAGCTGAACTTGAGGATGTCATTTGAGCTTTTAGAAGCTTCAGTCTCATTACGTTGGATTCTACAGAAGAGCTGTTTTGCATCACTGAATCTCCATTAAAGGTCAACTGACAACACTGAAGTGTTGGTGAAAGAGAAAACATTAAATGTAACATTATTGATCAGTGTGTCATTGTCCTATTAAAATTCATGAAGTCAATGATTGTTTTTCTCCAATAAAAATATTTCAGTAGGTGAGTGTGTATTTGATATAATATCATACTTTAGGGAAATTTCAACCAGGGTCTTGTTTTGTTCTGTTGTTTTAATCAGAAAAGCATGATACTTCAGATTATCTAGTATTTCCACCTTTTAACATAATTTGCAAAAAAATTATAAGAACGAAAGTATGAGGTTTTCATTGTAATACTTGGTTTAGGAGTCTCTTCTGGCTATCAGCCATGGCAGAGGCTAAGAGAATCAAGATTTGTCAACTTCTGACATACTACGGCCACCATCACCAGCATTCAGTCTCCCAGTCCTTCCATTTTGGATGCCAAAAATGGACTATGATTTCATCAATTATCAGACCTTTCTTCTTTCTCTCATTTTTAAGCAAATATCTGGGTATGGTTAGTGAGCCTTTCTTGCTACTCCTCTTGGTCCTTGCGAAAAATCTTAACTGTTCAGAAAGATAAAACATGAACACACTGTGGTTTTTTGTCTGGTAATATAAATGGGAAAAAATACTGACTATAAAGGCATCAAAGGCATGTGTCCCATCAAAGTCTGCTTTTCGTGCAGAAGGTGTGAGACTGGCACCGAGGCAGGGCTCTCCCTGATAAGAAATTGCAACATCAGCAAGACATGCAACTTAGAAGTGCTCAAGAGTTTTCCAAAATTAGATGCAATTGGGTAGGGATCCTCACTATTTTTCAAAGCATCTTATTCAACTTTTCTTTTTGTTTCCAAATACCACAATACTTCTCCTGAAACTTCTTAAGGAACTTCTAATTCAGGAGGGAGAAATGAAATAGATTTGATTCAAGTCATTGATATTCCTACAGTTACCATGCTTTGATGAAGAAGAATTGTTAGAACTGTATGCTAGCCTTACCCAGATCAGCTCAACCAATAACTGGAAGCTCTTCAGGAATAGCTAATAAACCTCTTTTTATTCATAGGCCTGCTACTGCTCACTGAGGGCACGGCAGTGTTAGCAATGACTTTTAGTATGTGAGCCAGCATGCTTTTAAAGAGTATTAGTGTGCCAGCCGAATCTCATGTCCATTTTTTCCTAATTACTTGAAATCGGGCACATCGTGGAGAATTATCTAATTCAGTCATTTTGCTCATTCAGCACTCAACTGATGAAAGGTCTGACGTGGTCAAGCAAGGAAGGGGAGCAGAGGATTTACAAAGGAGATAGCTGCTATTAACGTGGAGAGACCTGTGCCCTTCCCAACCCAGACACATTGCAAAACCCAGTGTTTGAGGAAGGAAAAAACTCTGAATGCCTTTTTTTAAATAACCGAGGGCTCCAGAGGTTTATATCAAATGTAAATCTGGGGCTCTTGATACACATCCCTGCCCATCAAAGAAATATTTGGGTAAATAACAGCGGGGGTTTTTGAGGGTTATGGGTAAAGAGAAAGAACAGAGAAACCCATATGGGGGTGTCAGGAAGCTATTTATTATGTCAGATCAGCACAATAGACAAAATGTTCTGTAACTTAAAAGGGGAACTCGTAACATCTTTTTCAAAGATTAATGTTATTATCATTATTGTTCATTTTTTCATAATTTTCCTAAAATCTACTCAGGAGATGCTACTACCTGTCCTATTGCTGAAGTGTTTCTGCAGGGCTTTCCTTCCTCTTGCCCTTAAGAGTAAATCTTAGGCATGTTTCCATCTCCTCACAACAAACAGTGCTGCCTACATAGGTTGAAGCTGACATTGTCTTGCTTCACTGAGGAGGAGGTTAAAAGTAGAAAACCACACCTCTTTTTAAGGAAATGCACAATCCTTCTGTTTCCCCACCTGAGACAATCCTTGCTTTGATACCATACAATTATATAAAATGAGCCAAGAAACTGAATCCATCCCTCTCTCTAATAGATGGTAAAAGAGAACGAAGCATTTATTTTCAAGAAACTTTTTACCTTCTATAGTGGGGTAGAATTTGCATGTACCATCGGATATCATGCTAAAAGGACACAAAGCAGAAACAGTAAAAATTCCAGCTTCCAAAGAATAGCTTTTTATGTGCTTCTATTTTTAATCATTCAGAACCATTACATCCTGCAACTTTCAGAAGTAAAAATATTTTCACTCATATTCTCCCCATTAGATGGGTTAAGAGACATCTCAAACCCAGCCAAACAAGTAAAGAAAACAGTACTAGAATATAGAGTAACAAGCTTTGTATTACATGAATAGGTTTTGTATCAATATTCATTTACTGCCAAATTGCAAATTCAGGCTGATTCCCAATGCCAGTCTAAAATATACAAGCAGCATCAATCAGTCAAGCTTTATTGCATCTGCTTTTGTTGTGGCAGAATTATATATCTTATTAAAATGTGCAATAGGAACACAGTGGAAGTATACAACACAAATTCAAACTAAACCACGTAGTAAAATACAGCAAAAGATACATCGATTTATAGTACAAGGTAATGTCAACACAGCAAATGCTCTATAACAGCACTGCAGAGAATATTCTAGCATCATATTGCTATACTCTCGATAGGCCCCTATCACTGCTACCTCTCAGGAATTTATGCCTACTTAACCTTTCACGTTCTCCTGGCTGTGCTAATGCCAAAAAGGACTCTTTTCTCCCCTCTCAGCAAAGAACCAAGTAAAATATTTATTTCCTGGTTATCTATTTTAATAGATAATGGGTTCAATTCTCCTTTCCTGCAGAAAAGAAAATGCTCGTATTTCTACTCCCCCTGCTTTTACAGAGATGCCTCCTTTAACTGGCAACCTGTGCTTTTATGTCACACATGAATGATAACAAAAATGAGGGGGTGGGTGAAGAAGATCTTTTTTCCTTTAAGCAACCATGACTATATAATTTTTTTTATTTTACTTCAGTTTCTGTCTTTGATCCTCCCTCCTCAGTACTAAAGCTGAAGTGCACTCCTGCCCCTGACTTCTTTCCTTTGAATACAAGCAGAGCAGGTCTCATCCTCAAGCTTTCTTGTGCTAAGCACCCCAAAATTCCTTCTGATATTCCTATGCCTGGACCTTATGTAGCAGACCTCAGTAGCAAGAGTCACAGAAAGACTGCTACTCTATTCAGGTTTTTTCTCAACTCTTTTTTAGGGTATGTTACCTAACAAAGGAAGTCAAGACCAGGACATTTTTAATCACCCCATATAGAAGTTAACCATTTTATATCAAAGAATAAACTTAGTACATACGGCTTTGGGCACTGGAAAGATATAATCTGGAGCCACAGGTCGAGTCTTCCTATCTTCTCACAGAGCATAACTCAACTCAGCTGAATTGAGAGCAGAGCTAAGCTTGAATAAGCCTTCCAAAGAAGCCACATCTTTGTTTAACCATAGTGCATAACAATGTGTACCATTTCTGCAAATAAAGCACTTAAGTTCCTACATACAACTTTCCAAACTGATATAATTCTAGTGGTTCCTATAGATTTCCTGATACACAAGCTCCAAACCCACATCAAAGACTCTTGACTGTCAGGATCCCCTTCGTCTTGCTTAAAACTAAACATCATAGAATGGCTTCTTCCTGCATCAAATCACACATCTCCCAGGTGAGTCATCTCCCCCTTTTCTCCCCCTGCAGAAAAGAGTTGCATTCTGCCTGCCCCGTCCAGGTGTGCAAGCACACACACACATATATATCTATATGCACACAGATATGCTTCTGTGATTTCTGCATTTTCTTTCACCTGCTATAGTGGTTGCAGCATTAACTGTTCCAACAGTTGATCCATATTACAGTCCCTGTAATGTTAGTAAACTGGTGATGTTGGACCACTCACCATATATTCTCTGAAATCTCAAGAGGAAAAAGTATCACGAGACAGTATTGCTTCTTAAATTTTTGATTGCCAGAAGTTAGAGAAATCAGTATGTAGCTGAAGTAATAAACAGCCTGCTGTATATATTGCCCATGAAATGTAATCAAACATTGATTTTTTTAATTTTTTTTTTTTACATTCTAGAAGACTTTACAGGTATTTTCAAGGCATTATTCATCTTTTTTATTTTTCATCCTTTTCTTCTCTATCTTGTAGTAACCAAAAGGCATAATAGACATCAGAGTTTAAAAAAGACTGGAAACATCCTCAGATTTTCCTATTAGATTTTTAAATCATTATATTCTTAGAGCAAGGAATGTAAACTGCAGTCCCCGTAATCAACCTCAGTAATATTGAGTATTTGGGACTAAGAATCTGAATTTTGCTCACTGCAGAAAATGAGATTAGGAATTGAAATAAGGAATCAAACCCACCTTCAGGATTTATCCTTTTAACTCTTACAACTTTTCTTTCAGTGATGCTTGAGCATTTATACAGGTGTAGGCAGCCATCCACACCCACTGCCTGAACTTCACCCAAAAAAGCCAATTCAGACTGGGAAGCTGCACAAGTGCAAGCCAGAGCTGCCCCTCCTCCCTCCCCACCATGGCACAGACTCAGGATCAATGTAAGCCAAGACAACGAGGCTACACCACTTCCAAAGAGAAGTTTTTCTCACCTGAGTCAAACTTAAACAGGCTACATCTTGCTGTATGGACACCTTCTATTGTTGAAGTAATGGCATTTTTTTCAAGAACAACACTAGAAAAATATAGCATGTATGCAGATGTTTTAAGTAAATAGCTTTTGTTAGAAGTTATCAGCTATAGTAGCTTGCTTAAGAGGCCTTATAGTCTGCAGGATAACTTTGAAGTAGGCTTAGGCTGCAGCTGTAGAAGATGAAGAATTGGAATTCAGGTGACAGATTCAGTCCTTGGCTGCATTACAGATTTTTCAACTGACTTTGGGAAATAACTTAGTCATCCAACCTGGGATTCAGCCCTGTGACACATCTCAGGTTGTGCTGGCATCTAAGCTTTGTTTGCTTCTTTTTCCTTCCTCATGTTCATATACTCCTGTCAGTCATTTGGCATTTATATTATGTTGACATCTACATTTAGAAGCCTAAAGCTTCTTACACCTCTCTTCACACATGCTCAACACACAAAACTCTGACAACCTTGACATCTTAGATTTGCCTCCAAGCCTTATTATGGTGTTTCTCTTATTTCCAAGACAATTATATTCCTCTGTTGCTGTCCTTAAAGTCCTTATTTTTGGTCATACCTGAATTATAATTACTCTATCCTACCAGATTAGATCTGACATTCCTGAAGCAGAAAGGAGACATGAACACCAGATGAAAGCACTGATTCCCTAACGGCTTGTCTTGGCCAGTAGATTCGTAAACAGAGACAGACATGACAGAACAAGTGCAGGATTTTCCCAGATGAGATTAGCATGGAGTGGCTGTTAGGACAGGGATGGCTGGCAGAAGCTGTAGGTGACACCCTAGATTATGACTAAGAGCAAGGTTATGGATAGTTTTAGGAG
Source organism: Tringa tobata (assembly GCA_033628505.1). Lineage (NCBI taxonomy): Eukaryota > Metazoa > Chordata > Aves > Charadriiformes > Scolopacidae > Tringa > Tringa tobata. The sequence continues at coordinate 2,024,096 of JAHREE010000278.1, forward strand.
TTAGAAAGGAAGCAATAAGGATTTCTGAGTTCAGTGGAGGCAGGGCTGGAACAGGGAGTATGATTTCTGTGGATTTCTACCTACTCTTGTAGTAAGAGATGAGAGACAGGAGCCTGAAGCAAGCCAATACACTAGTGACATACGCCACCTAAAAAGTCCTGGGAAGAAACGTAAAGACCTTCTACCAACTCCCGTCTCCTACACTTCACGCATGAACACTATTGACATCTCTTCTGTGAGGCACTCCTTGCTGAATATGTAAAAAGCCTCACATGCCTCAAGTTTTAGGTGAAAAAGGCTCTAAGTATTATTTTGGTCTCAGTCCAGGCTCAGTCCATGACTCAGTCCGAGTTATTTAGATGATATTTGGCCTCTCTTCCTGCCCAATCCCTCTCACTATATGGCTATCCCATCATCTTTCTCCTAAGAAATAAGATGAGCACAACTCTAGTAAGAAACACATACCAGGACTGAGTGAAGTTCAAGGCAACAAAGGATTTGCCACAAAAGAAATGCACAACATGTAGAGTGTTGTGGACAGTCAAGATCCTTGTCCTTCTTGAACTGGGGAGCCCATAACTGAACCCAGTACTCCAGATGGGGCCTCACCAGGGCAGAGTGAAGGGGGAGGATGACCTCCCTCAACCTGCCGGCCACGCTCTTCTTGATGCACCCCAAGATGCCATTGGCCTTCTTGGCCACAAGGGCACACTGCTGGCTCATGGTCATCCTGTTGTCCCCCAGGACTCCCAGGTCTTTAAGAGTTAGATGACCTACCCATTTCCTCCACCATCAGTTCTGGAACAACAGTGATCAAGCTGCATAGCTGCAGTGGCGTGTTATGATCTGATGGCCCACATCCACGCAGTGACATTCAGCGGGCCAGAAAGCGATGTCTCATTGCTGGTGGCTCCTGCTCTTTTCTTTCCATACCAAGTTCTCCTATCGATTGCTGGGCCTTGCAATATTTCTTTAGAAGCGGGGGCGGTGGGGTGACTCTGGGGCCTTTTTACAAAAGCGGGTTTTGACAGCTGTGATGGAGGAGCGCATCTGAATGCAGAGGCAGGTAAAAGGTAGAGGTTGAGGGGAGGGTAATGATTTGTAGATGTTCTGTGAATACCCTGCAGGCAGAACGATGCTTAAATGACAGCTGAACCTAAAAGGACTGATAGATTTCCACAACACTTGGGCTCTTTATCTTTGTTGTGCTGAAATTTCTCAGCTGTAAAATGGAGATAATTATATTTTCTTCCTTTCACCCGTTTTCTGTTCTCTTTATAAACAGAATTGCCCTTCTTCTTTGCTTACCCTTTCCTAATATTTCCATAGCAACACACAACCCATATAAGTACCTGTAACAATTTCTTTCAAAAAGCACACAGGGAAGAAACCCACTATTTCTATGAAAACATTAAGATTCGGATTTACTTATATTTTTTTTTTATATATATCCTTATCTCCAGGGCTGAATTTCTCCAGGTTTGAACAACTACCTTTTAAAAATCTCGAAAAACAAAATCCAACTGAACTGAGCTCTCCTCTCACCACAAAGATAAGGCCTGAACCTCTGCTCAGCCTCTCCATTCTCAGCAAACCGCTAATAGGTGACGTTAAGGCTACTGACTGTTTTGTGGCGCAGGGACATTAAATAACGTTAGGTATCTGTAAAGGGCGTAGTGGAAGTGCCAGAAGCAGCACTAGAAAGCATAAGCAATGTCTGTCATTAAAATCAGCAGAGTTCTGTAGGTGTAGTGCAAGCATGCAAAACCTGAATCAGCGCACTCTGCTGTTCACTAATTACAGCGGTGACTGATGAAATACCTTCGTTTGAAACTGCATTTTTATTGATATGTGGCCTAGTAATCACCAATCTGAATCTCAATGCCATTTTTCACCAAAACTATAGAAAATTATCCCTTATTTAATCCCCCGCTCCCACGTTTTCTCCCTCATTTAGCCAACAAGGCATTGTTTATGCTACAAAATTTCAATGAGATAGGAAAATAACTTTGAGCTATTGTGTAATTATTACAGATGAACGTACCACATCCACAAGGTGACATAAGCCACAATATTCCATGCGCTGTCATAGCAGATATCTGGGACCTTATTGTTTCTTCACAAGGCCCTTTGGTTACAGTACCTTCTCAGGAAGATGATATGAGACTACTATAATGCTATATGTTGCTATATATGCCCCAGACATCCATAGGAAATACCCCAGTTAAAAAGTTTGCCACTGCCTACATACGTAATTGAGAGCTTTTCTGCCACTTAGGAGTGAACAGAGCATTTTTAGTTGTTTTCATTATCTTTCTCTTTATATGTCAGTTCAAACAAACTCACATTATGTGAAACTTGAGATCAAAGACTCTAGTTCCGGATACAATAAATAAAGGTGGGTTTTATTGTCCCAGAAAGGCCACCTAATAAAGCAAGGCCCAAGTAAGTTTGATGGACCTTCATTTGCGAGGTTGGGCCTTGTGACCCGACACAATGAACTTATTGCTGGGTACATAATTGCAGCTAGAAAATGGTTTCTAAAAGTTGACAGACGTTAGAAGGTTTTATATCTACTTTTACTTACTTTGACAGCTTAGAATTGTGATGTGAGGAGGCTGCCAAGATTTTGTAGTGCAATTAAGTGACAAGCAAACTTTAAAGGGATTTAGAGTTAGGCTGTAAGTTGAAAACCAGGCTCATGTCTGGATTTAGATTTGATTTCAATGGAATGCTTTCCTGTTTTCCTGCCCTTAAGCTTTGGCTCCTCCAGCAACAGACGCTGAAAATAAGTTAAAAAATTGAGGTCCTGCAGCAAAGCACACTCACAAGAAAATGCTTTTCACAAAGTTCTGGAATTCTCTTTGTTATCTTTATTTATTCTGTGTGGACTGTCCATATTTCTCACTTTCTGCTACCTATTCCCTTTCCTCCATTTTAATAATAACCAGTAGTTCCTTTCTGATAGCGTCAGGGTTTTTAAGTTCCTATGCTTTGTTTCTTGTATATACAATTCTTCCTTTCAATGTTACATTTCTTTTCCTTTTGTTTTTGTTGGGGTTTTTTCACTCTTTCTGTAAGATTTCAGTCACATACTAGTTAAACTTTCTACTTTTTCAACTGATGTATTTTTTTTCCTAGTCCCTTAAGTTAGCCCACCCTGAACTCTGCAAGATTTCAGCCATGTGCTAGGTTTGGTGGTTGTTTTTTCTGTCCCCACTGCTTTCTATTTTCTCAACTCACATGTATTCTTCTTACCTAGTCTTTTAAGTTAGCCCACCCTGGGCTCTATATCATTCCAGGGCTGTTTTCAGTATCCATGATAACATGTTTTAAGATGGTCTAGCTATCTCTACACAACAGTGCAATCTGTTATATAGATGCTATCTGTCTGGAACCTACTTAGCTCAGGTATCAATTACAGTGCGTTGGCCCAAACAACAGATGAGTGGCCATGTATCAAGAGTTTTTGGCAGGCCTCTAAAGCCCGTATTTTCATTGTATGTGATACGTGAGCTAGCTATATCAATTTCAATACAGTTCATAAGTTAGATGAGCTACAGGCATATTCACGACCGCAGTATCCCAAGTTTTCATTCCAATCTTGCCTCAATGTGCTCTTACCACGTTTGCCCTTTTCCTTTGGCACATTTTAGCCTCTTCTTTCACTAGCAATGTGTGGGATCAAAGAACATACCCAGAACTAAGCATCGTCCTAGGAGACCTTTAGTGCAACTAATAGCTTTTTCATTGAGGAGTACCTCCCCAATACCCACCCCTATGGCCTCCAGTCTTCCCACTTTTCACTTCTTTCAACTGTATATAACAATTATATGAGTACATATTATTAAAAAACGTTACACTTTTAAGGAATTGACAACCAAAAGCTTTTCACTCTAGTGAGCTTAAAATCTCCATGATGCTTTGCATTAAAACATGGGCATTTAAATCAGGCTATTGAGTGGCAGATGTATAATTGTTACACTGATGACAATGGCAAAACTCTGATTAACACCAGTGGAGCCCAAATTCTACCTAAGGAAACCTGAAGTGCCATTCTAGAGCTAGTCAGATTTCTCACATGATGAAGACAAAAGGAAACAAAAGGCTTTTAAGGAAGCATTAGAGCCCAGTAAGTTGAAAATTCAACACCTGCTCCCCTCAATTGCAAAATATTAAGCGTCCACGTGCCTACTTACAGAAATGTCCCTGAAGCAGATGCCAACTGTTTTCTTATGATACAGGTAACTGAGGCTTTTACTGGCAGATCACTTCCACCTTTTAGTCTTAGATACTCTCCTTCAACAAGGCATAGCTTAAAAAGATTTGGCTTTGAGTCAAGCAAGCTAATTCCTCATTTAAATGCAATGAATAAGGGACATATAAGTAAACAGGAAAAACAGAATTTACTTATTACAAAAGAAAGTTTAGCCTCCACTGGTAAAAGTAAAGTATTTCGCAGCTGGTGTTCTCAAAGTTGCAAAAAACAGCCCGTCCACTAAGGAAAGAGACTGTACGATTTACATTATAGCACAAGACGGAGTGAATGATGAAAAATACATCAAGCATTCTGAATGCCACTAATAAGCAAAGCAATGTAAAGTTCAGATGGGATACAGCAGAGGGACTGGCGCACTGCCTATTGAACTTCAGGTTAGAGCACTGTGGATCTGCTTTAAAGAAACTTTCATGCTCAGCACGTAACATGAATCTGTCCCTTCAGCTTTTTAACCTGCTTTGAGAGCTAAGCTTTGTCAGAGTTACAGCTATAATTGGGTCAGGGAACTCCGGTCCAACCTGCCTGTCCCCAGATGCAATTACAGGATTGTTTCAAACTTGTCTAGGGAATGAGGGTTAACTGTATTCCCATTATGTGGCCCGGACATGGGGCCATGGCTCAGTCCTTAAGCCGTGCTGTGACTGTGTCTTGGAACCTGGAATCCTTTACGGCTGCAGTGCAGGACTGACCAAAAGCAACCCAAAATAGCTGCATTCAAATGAAAGGGTATTTCTTTTCCTTCTTATAAGAGTTCCAAGAAGCTCAAACTTTTTATCTATTCAGTGTTTATGTTAGCCCGCTTTGAACTGCTCTTTCATACCTTAAATGTCACTACAAAATCCGCTTGCTTTCTACTTCCCCCTATACAGTAAACTAATCGGAGATGGGAGGAACTTCATCTTTATTTATTAGGCTCTTCTGATTTAAAGAGATTGTGAGTTCCATCACACATCTGGTGGCTGAAGGCCTACCAAGGAGCTGGGGAGCACTAACAGCCTGAGGCTGTTCCCTCCAGCACATCTGTCAGGCAGCAGCTGGGGACTCAAGTGACCAGTGCAAGGCGCTGGCAGCCTCTGCCAAAAAAGTGCCTGCCAAACTCAGGATGCAGAGGTTGCCATGTGTTTATAAGCTATTTGTTATTTCCCTGAGGCTGTAATTAAGATTTTGGGCTGGGAACGTGGGGGCAGTGATTGTGTTGTGCAAAACCATCACATCTCCATAAAGGAAGACAACCATTTGGTTTGCGTTTTTTAGGAGAGACTGAAAGACCTTCCTCACAGAACATCAGAGGACAAAAAGGTGTCTCATTATATACTTCAAGGATGCACTGAATGGAGCTCACTCCCTTATGGACCATCAGCATAAAGACTCAGTCATCAATGGTAAACTTCCCTCCCTGTCCTTTTTCCTTGTTTCACAGTAAGTTGGTGATATGTTTCCTTCAATAATAAAAAAAAAAGCTTCTGTAACAAAAGGGATGCTTTTGTTTGCTTACTGGTTTGTTATAAATCCTAATAAAATGTCAATTACAGAAGACGAAAACCAAACTGAAGAACACTTCTCACAAATTAGAATGTCTTTTGTCACACACGATTAAAAATTCAGGTGTATTTTTAAGAAAATAGTAGTCAGCTTCCCTGAGGGAAGCCTCTGGCTTCAGCTTCATGAGAAGGACAAGCTACAGCAGCACCCTCTGCTGAGGTCAACTCCTTTTGAAATGTTGCAGTTTAAAAAGGCAGCCATCCACCCTAAGGTCAGACATCTCTTCTATGCAAAGTACACTTTTTCCTTTCCCCGGAGAAGAAATACAACACCGAGTATGTGATTTCTGCCTCCAAGATTTCAGAGACATGTCCTTCTTCTCACAGTAGCCATCAAGACAGCGTGTCTTGAAGGCAAACTGTTCCAAAAAGAATTTAACAGCTCTCATACAATGCAGTGAAGGCTTTTTTGGATGACTTTCACATGGTTTTCTGGGGAGCAGCAAAATTTCAGATTTCAACTTCCTTTTCGTGACGTTGAGCAAATATTGCTTCCTCACATGAGGTATTTAGTCACTATAAGCAACCATCTGGCACCGTAAGAAAAGACGAAAGGCACATACAGCACTTCCCACAGAGTTTTTGTTGTATGAGAGGCTCAGCTTCATCACTCGTATAGTATACTAGCTTCATCAGTAAACTGATTCTATCAGAAAGCATTAGTTTTTATAGTTCTCAAGTTGAAAGTGAGAAACTCAGTACTGATAATCATGACAAAACAGACCTATGAAAGAGTTCATGAAGAAAACCATCTCTGTAAAAGGAAATTTGCCAAGAACATCAGTCCTTAGGGTGACCTTAATTAGGACTTTATTGATCCCCAGGGGGGAAACAATTTTAGGTGACAGACTGTATTGAAAAATCATGCTGTTATCAATTCCTTACATGCTCGGTCTTTTTCTCTTCTAGTGGGAGAGGCTGCAAGATCTTGAAATGCACAGAAAAGGGCAGGAAAATTAATCTTGCTCTCCTCGGAGCATCACAAGATCCTGGAATATTTGCACAGAAAATAAACTTGTCGCACTCTGGACCAAACCATCTCTCTTGTTGGCATATTGTTCTCTGGTCCTACTCCTGGAGCATCCTGGAGAACAAAGCAAGATTCTAACAGTTGTCATGACAACTGATATTAAAGTTTGTGTGGCACGCCTCCCATAGCCCCCACTTACACTGCCTGGGGTTGAAATCTTGCCTCAGGTAAACGGCAGTTTACCGGAAGACACCGACACCTGGTTTTCAATCCAGGGTATTACCATGGACTCAGATAAAGGGAGAAACATGCTCAACCTCTGACAGTGTTTTCTTACAGAATCACAGAACCGTCATGGTTGGAAGGGACCTTTGAGATCACCAAGTCTAACCATACACACACAAAAACCCCCTACAATCTCAGTCACTAGAGCATGCCCTGAAGTGCACATCTACACGTTTCTTAAATACCTCCAGGGAAGGTGACTCCACCACCTCCCTGGGCAGACCGTTCCAGTGCCTGACCACTCTTTCAGTAAAGTAATTCTTCCTAATAGCTAATCTAAACCTCCCCTGCTGCGACTTCAGACCATTTCCTCTGGTCCTGTCATTATTGTCTTGGGAGAAGAGGCCAATCCCCACCTCCCTACAACCTCCTTTCAGGCAGTTGTAGAGGACAATGAGGTCCCCCCTCAGCCTCCTCTTCTCCAAACTAAACATGCCCAGTTCCTTCAGCCTCTCCTTGTATGACTTGTTGTCTAGACCCAAACCCCCGAACTCCTTCTCCATTACTACATGCTACATTGATGCTTTCCATCCTTAAAGAGGCGGCGATGAGTGCTGTCACCAACATCATGCAACACTACTGTAACTTTAAGAGAGAAGACCATTCAATTTGAGTAAAACAAAAGAACAGTTAAACTGATTGCAGGAGGGGAAGTTCCAGCGCTGTCCCATTTTCCCACAGTCCTTTCAATCATAAATTTATTCAGTTTTCTCCAAACCTGGTAGATGGAGGTTCACAGCTAATTGGGCCTGAAATTATTTTTTTTCTACAATTGATTGAGAGTGCAAACCTGGGAACACAAACTTGAAAGCCAGACTGAAGGCCATTTAAAAACGTGGCCCCATGGTGTTAGCTGTTCTGTTGGCTGCCTTTCAGAGCAATTTGAAACCGATCCGCTCTTCAGCAGTACAATGGAGCAATTTTCTACCCAGTTATCATAAACAGAACAAGTAAACAGCAGTGTCTAAGAGGAGTTACAAAGCCTTGCGTGCTCAAGGTCACAGTTTGGGAGAATGGCTTAGCTCAGCTCCAACAGATGTATGAGAACCCGTGGCACAAAAGCAACTAAGCTTTTTGTGTAGCGATGGCAGGGGGACGGATGAGAGGGCTGAAGCCTCCACAGCATCGTCCAAGCGCAGATGTGTGCGGCGCGGGGGATGTTTTCCAGCCCCCGTCCTTGAGCCTTCCTGAGAAAAGCGCAACTGTGACAATAAGCCTCAGGATATTCCAAAATATTGAGCAGGTCCTTTATATCTGATTTCAGAAATTAGCATTGTTTTCTTAACCCTCGGTCCTCATGAGGCATTTGTGAAATCAAAACGGAACAGTAAAAGGCACAACCAGCCAGAAGAAAGCTGGCTGGAAGATGGGCTTGTGTAAATTGATTTGAGCCATCACAGCACCCACATAGTATTGCGTACACTGGGGGGAGACCTTAATTAGTTCCTAAAACACCATCTACCAATGCTGTGCATTTTTAAATATTTATTTTCTCCCTCCCCACCCCTACCCTGAGAAAACTGCATTTAGCAGAGGGTAAAGCAAACTCTAAACCTGTACTGCAGTTTGTAAAGCACTTTTACATCCCTCAAAATGACAGGTGCTATATATGCATCACATTATCTTTTCCAAGTCTGCTCCTCAAATATTCAGAAGAATAAGGTATTTATGTTTCAGACACTAAAACTGCCTCTGGTGGTTGACTCTAATGTAGGGAACCCATTACACCAAGGCAGAGTTTTAGGCCATCACCTCCCAGTATGTAAAAGCAAACACAAACAGCCAGCAGAACAGTTAACATAAATGTATGATAGGAGAAACATTTATGGGCAAGAAACATGAACAGAAATTGAACGAAGAAACCCCCCCCCCCCCCGGTGTCACAATTATACCAGAGGAAGAGACTTTAGAAAAAATTCCTATTATACCTTTAAACACTGAATGACATTTCTGAGGTACTCACTTTAAATAGAAATAATGGTCTCTCTTACAGTTAAGTTCTTTTCTTTTTTTTTTTTTTTCTTCTCCAAAGGGGTGAAGTTTCTTTCAGCAACACAGTAAAGCTCTAATACTGGAAGATGGAACAGAAATTTTATCTGAAGTTCTGCATCTTTTTCCCTCATACACACACCAAATGCCGGCTTCACTCAGACAAGAAAATGAAGTGTTTACTGATTATTTTGAGATTCAAAGTAGGTTTTGAGCAGTAGAAAGCCAATTTTACAAAGTACTACTGGACACATATTACAATGACTAAATGTATAAATACACACGTAAAAACCTCAGTGCAAAAACCGACTGCCTTTACCTTCCTGGTGTATTGCAAAGCAAAAAACCACAATATAAGCAAGGTCAGTGAACAAAAACAATCAGCACATTAATGTCTTCCATTACATTTAGACTTCACAAAAAGTTCACAGTATGCAAAAGAGAATTAAGTTGCAGCAATAACACAAGAATTTTTATCTAGCTGAAATTTATAGAGAAGGAAATAACTATACAAATACTTCTTAATATCAATTTCTACATCATGAAATGAAAATATTATCAAAGCCATCAGACACAGCTCTTCCAATAAATGCATGTGGCATACGAAGATCTTATTAGTTAATGTATTCATTTGGATGCCCTGGGTAATTGGAAAAGCATTTTACCTACTTCTGTTTATCAGACAACTTACAGGAAAGCTAGGAACTGTTTCGTTCTCAATTGCTGAAGTCATTAGCCTGGTTTGCAAAACATGTTTATTTGTTTTTAAGGCAGGTCTCTCTGCAGACATTCTGATGGCATTTTACTGCAGGCATCACGTAGCAGGGATGCAAGGAGAGAGCAAAGCTTGCCATTGCTGATAGACCACAGCAGCTCCGGGAGCTGGGCACGTTGCCGGAGTGTGTGAATCATAAAGAAATCATGCATGGGATCATGGGCTGCTGGTTTTGGTGAGCTATTTCATGAGATCTCATGGAAAGACTGTGAAGATCCCTAAAGAAAAAACATTATCCTACATAGCAACATTGCCCAACAATGCTGTGGTAGTTCTTGTGGTGATTCTCTTCTTGTAGCGGAAGGTGTTTGCCCTTCTGTTCTGTCAGAAGAGAGGTTCAGCCTCCCTGAATATCTTTTAAGATCTAGGTGGATATTGAGATCCACAAGGGATCTCCATAGGCCTGTCTGGGTCTCTCCTTACTCCCTGATGTGCACTCCCAACCGTGTGTCTCCTATATACCTTTAAATTCCTTGGAAATAGATCATATACTCAGACAAAGAAACATCAGGGATCTTATGTCAGAAGCAGTTTCCGTATGAAACTAAGTGACTTTACTCCCCAAAGCAACCCACACACATATATTTGAACAAGTCCATTTGCATGTGTGTTTACAGAATCTTTCTTTTAAATGACACCACCTCTCAAGTTCCCCCTCAGAGACTGAAACACAAGTCCTGAATCCAGGACAAAGGTTCATGCATGAAAATGCAAACGGATTTTAGGTAGTAGGGAAACTGCTGGTGTAAAAATAGCTAACACACAGTGAAGACTTCCATTATAAAGCCTTCTGCATCCAGAGGCTGCAGGATTACTGGTTAAGATAATATCCATTTTTCTTTTCCAAGGAAGGCAATCATCTCAAATAAGCCAACAGGAAATTATAAACAGAAGGAAAATAAAGGTAATGTAAATATTGTAAAACAAGCAAGTATCACCTTCTTGCGTATCAGTACCCTCTGAGCCTCAGAGTCCTATCAATTTACTGATAAAACCAAGATTTTTGCCTCAGTTAGCACTGCAAAGAGCTCCCAGAGTGGAATGAATTCTGCTGTGTTGAATTGCATGTTATTACTGGCAGTAATGCAAAAGGCACAAAAAGCAGCTTGATTCCTAGATCCCAAGAGCAGTTGTGAGCACAAGCAACTACAAAAATCATCCTCTGGCCTGCAAACTGCACAAATTTGATAAGGAAGTCATTAAGAGTGAGTGAAGAGGGCCCTTTATGATGACATTGTTATACAGTCACTTGAGAAGCAGACCTGAAGGTCAAAAAGTACTCCTTGTCTTCCTGCAGTGGAGGCAAAATACCATGTTTCAGGAAATCTGGTACAATTCCCTTTACTATGAAGCTTCACGATTTTAGTTTCCAGGAGGTATTTCTGTTTTATGGGGCTCTGACACTTTGTTCCTATGAGTGTGTCGCTTGTGTTGCGGTTCTGTTCTCCTGCTGTGGTCAGGGAACTTGTTTTCTAATACATACCTATAGATAATACACGTATAGTACGTAATATATACACACACACACTATATATATATATATATATGCGATTTACTTAATTTTTTTTCACTTCCATTTTCTTCAGGGTCTTTGTACTTTACACCCTACTTTTGTGCTTCCCCTCCTGCCTGATTTGCCTCTAAGGGTGCAATGTGCAGTGACTTTAAAACTCAGGAATTTGGACACGTTTACGAAATATGAAAAATCAGTAGAGGATAGAAAGAATGAGAGAGGATCAAGGTTTACCTTAACAGCCATGATTTGTGCTACAAGGAGCGCTGAAGGGGTCAGGGAAACAATACAGTCTCATGTGCCATAGTTCTTCACTAATTTGAAAATCTGCTGGAAGAAGTGTAGCAACAAGATGGAAAATTCAAAGTTTTCAAGCAAGCTGAGTTAACCGAATTGGCAAATGCATGCTGGGTTTAAACCCCATCACAGAGGGACAGGCTGAACACCCCTGCCACCTGACTGGTATTTCAGAGAATTAGGACAGCCTTCCATTTCATCCACTGCCTTCAGAGAGTTAGACATTCTTTTGTCTTTTAAGGAAGAAAAGATTTTTGCCTTCAATTAGGAAGGATGTCGTTCGTTATCTTTAACCATCCAGCTTTGCTCTGTGGTGACAAAGCAGTTCTTATACTATTTCTACAAAATTCTGTAACTAACTCAGCAAAGAAACCTCATTACTAGCTAGCTAAATAACAAATGTTCTCATCATAACATTTCTCTCCCAACATAAATGAATGCTAGTAATTAAGTATGAGCCCTCATATTTTATTTAGGCTGAATCATATAATCTGATTAACCTCCAAAAGAGGCAGAAAATTATCTAAAAGTTCCCTTTCCAGTTAGAAGGGAAAATAATGTTTATATGCATGAAGAGGACTGGTAAAACAACAGGAGAAGGAGGGGTGGAAGTTGCAACAAGTTCTTTGGGTTCCTGGAGCCTAAAATGTAGTGCAAGGGGAAACTGAGCCTTAAAGAAATGGAGCCAGAGCAAGGCAGTTCAGGTGCAGCTCCCATGAGAAAAGTACATCATGCAACCAGCAAGGGAGATGTAACGGTCCATGGGTAAGCGGTCCAAGGCTATTACACACAGCAAGAAGCAAGACAGTTCTGACTACAGAGCCCGTGTGCTGTAGAAACTAGCTCACACTCAGCCCACCACTATCCCAAAACGGAGATGAGGTCCCTGAGGTGACCTTGGCATTCTCTGCCTGGGCACCATTCCCAGAACTCCTTTCTCCCCAACTCATCAGAAGATATCGTACATGCCATGGGCCTCCCAGCCTCAAGAATACCTCAGTCTGTGCCTCAGAGGACCAGGATGGTTGGCTGTTTCTGAGCTAGACAGCCACTATACGTGGCCGACTGTCCTAAGAGGATGTGTGATGCAGATCCATACAGTCAGCCAAGAACAGAACTCACTTCGAGGGACTTCTGACAGAAAAATTGTTCCCCAGTATTTATGTTTGATTTTTTTTTTCTGCAATTTTTGGGGCATACATGCAAAATCAGATGCACAGTTATCAGATACAGACACTTATTAGGATTTCCAAAACTCTTCTATCTAGATGTGGCGCTCCCATACATGTGAAGAGAGGCACCAAATTTGCACGTGGTGCTATCTGTTTACCTGCAATTTCGATTAAAGACCTTTTGAAAACTGCCTCTCATCAAAACATACTGCCAGAAGTCTGACAAGAAGTCCCTAGCATCAAAGTGCTGTCATTTCCCAGGATCTTTGTGTGGTGCTGAGCAGGTAAGCCAGAGGTACTGAGCACTCCCAGGGCTCTTTGACCAGGCATCACCAGCCAGATCCATCTAGCGGCAGAATCGGGGCTTTTGGCACATCATCTGTCTCAGAAAGGCAGAACTAAAGCACCAAACTAACTGTGATATGGTAAACAAACAAAGGTTTCCAAACTCTGCATTGTTTCTTTTAATACAGCTGGAAGACAAACTCGGATCTTCACAAACCTCAGTGAACAGGATTAAACTCACGAATTTCTGTTGATTGGATTACTATGGGGTTCATTAAAAATACATATTCAAGTAACACACAAACTTTCACAGTAGGAATCGTAGCTGTAGCTGATTCTACTAGAAATTAAAAATTGGCAGGACTCCACATTTCACGTGCCAGTTAGGACATTCACACCCAATTAGAGCTGTGTTATTTATACAGCTATAATTATCAATTTATCTATACTTCAGTCTTAAACTCTGAATTAGATCAGCATATCTCAACTCTATGTGTCTTAAACAGAGTTTTCTGTCTAGAAATTCCCAGCTGCACTTCCCCAGGAGGCGTATTAATTACATACGTAGGAAAACATTACACAAAATTCAACCTTAGGATCCTAAAATGAATCTTCTATTTCGTTTTCCCCCTGGCCTTAAGATTACGATTAGCCGCTTTGCAGGTGCGGAGTTGGAGGGAAGGAGAGAACGAGGGTCTCTCCACTGCTCTTTGGCCAGGCTGGGTAGGGGCTGAGCAGATGGGGCTACCACTGGGTTTCTTGCCCCTCTTATGAGAAGCTGGTCACCAGTGCAGAGGGTGGAATAAACCCAGTCCTCTGCCTGCTCTCCAGCCAGTGGAGATGACTGTTCTCCATAGGTGTTGTGGAACATTGTTGTCCTTCTCTGTCTTTGTTCCATCGAGGCATCCACGGGAACATGTTGGTGGTGCCTAAACCCTTGCTCTGTCCTTGGCTGATTTCTGCTCTCATTATCAGTGGACATCACAGCAACGGGCAAGTGAATGATCCTTTGCCTCCGCAAGGAAATGTTTCTGATAGTTGTGGCAGCTGCACTAAAGCCAGAGCCAGACACAACATCTTTGGTGAATGCCAATATACCCAAAAATGTGACTTCAGCTCACTTAAATAATAAAAATAATGATTTTCTGTTAACAGCATTGGAAGGCTTGGCTCAGATTTTTTTCTCCGCGGTCAGACTCCCCAGCCGGTGAAGAGAGGGAGAGGCAGGACTCTGCTGTCCCCCCCAGCTGCAGGGCTGGGGGCACTGTGCCAGGGTACACAGCACACGTTCCCAGTCTCTCCTCGGGGGGCTGGGGGGGATGCTCAAGCAGCACTCTAGCCATTTGGTTTTCTGTATGAGATTAAATGCTTCGGGCAAGCAAAGTTAAAATTTCTGTTCATTTTGAAAAATAATAATTATCTTTTTTTTTTATTTGGAAAAAAAAATGCACTTTGGCTGAGACGTCTCCCCCCTTATTTACTTCCCTTTTTCTGGCTTCTTGGAGTAGCAAAGCCAAGAATCAAGAAGCTGCACGCCAGCTTTGAAAATACCTTTGACAGGTAATTGGTGTGTAACTCTGCCAATGCTATGAGCGATAGCGGCACACTGCAGCTTATCAGCATTCACAAAGGGATTTCTGGAAGTACAACGGACTGCAACCCATCACTGGCACAGCAATTCCCCTTTAACTTGCTCCTGTGCTTCCTTCTGAATTGTTAATATTCTGTAACTGAAGTAACTGAGGTTGTCATCCTCCAAGATCCCACATTCCCAACAACTCCAAGATAATCCCTTGCTTATTATTTAGTCAGACCAGTATGTTCTCATTTAAGCTTTGAAACAGACCACAGGATAAACATTTATATCACTATTATTACTTCATTTTAAAGCACCTTTGGTTGGTATCAGAGAAGGCCTTTTTGATTAATTTAACAATACACAAAACTGAAATATTTGCACATCTGAAACCCTTTCTTTTGCTGCTATCAGAAAATAAAGCAATTGAAAGGAAGAAAGAAAACCACACATTGATTTTCAAAGAAGTCTTTGACCACAGGTCAACTAGACAGTATATCTGCACTGTGTTTACTTTTCACAGAAACCTTCTCGGTCTCATTAGTAGCCTTCAAATGTACAAAGGGTGAAGGCTAGCTGTGAGCTTGAGCTGCAAAATCACACCAGCGCTAGTGCCTCCAACTTCAAAGTTTAGTTATTTTCAACAAACTTTTTGGCAAACCCACTAAATTTGCTAGCATGTGTGCACTGCTGCTTTCCACCTGTCTCCAGAAACCAGGCTGGGTTGGAAAAGGTGCTAAGTAAAAGCAACAAATCAAGGATTGAAACAAAGGGGCTTTAGAGAAAATACCTCTTTCCTTTTCTTAACAAATTTCAGTATTAGATGAACGCACCTTTCTGGTTCTTAATCTTTGTCACATGGCTGTCTGTATTTAGAATTGAAGAAGAAAACAAAAATTGCAGAAGACACATGCTCTGACAGACTGGTGAATTTAAAACTTAATTCTTTACCTCCAGATTCTTCTCCAGAAAGCGGACCACATTCTGCTTTCTGTTCCTACTGCTGTCACCAAGTGTTTGGTTTGTCATACAGATGTCTAATGTGGGAACCATCCAGATGTACTTCTCTTACCCTCTACTTAGTCAATTTGTTTAATCACTCCATTCTCCTCAATGTTACAGACTTTGTGTGTACGCATGTGTGCTCTGCTGATGAAAGTCACACATACACCTTCGTAAAACTGCAAAAGCCACAGCCTAATGAAGTATCCAGAAAAAAACGGTTTTTTTCTGGCAGAGAAAGTCAAAAGCAGGAAAGCTGTATTTCACTCATCCCTAGGTTATCAAAAAGCCAAAGCAACTTCTACCCAGACCCATATCTCAGCAACACAACTCATAGATAGAATGATCTTAAAAACAAGGAGCTAGAGAGTACTTTAAAAAAATAAGGCTGATGATAATGTGCTTGCATTAGATTGCCTCATTAGGAAAGATCTATCAGAAGGTAATTGATTACCTGAAGCAAATCTCTATTTTAAAATACTCTTGTAGATTTTTTTTCTTCCATCAGATTTTATAAATAGCTTGATTGTTTTATAAGATTGATTGACAAACAGAAACACATTTTTAACTATAAATATATAAATATACAACTATAAATATATAAATAAACCTTATCAACAAGTCTGTTTTTATGATGAGTTTAAGATTCTATAACTTGTATTCACTGGGCAGAAAGGTGCTTAAAATTATACTATACAGAGGATCCACTGCGCAACAATCTTTTGGACATGTTTGCAGAAGGAATTAGTATATCAAAGGCACAGTTAATACATTCAATAGGATCAGAATCACCCTCTAAGGAGTGCAGGTTCAGCAGCACGGTTTGTTTTGTGTCATTACAGCATCACAAAGTCTGTTTAATCACCTACCTGATATTTTCCTTTGCACATGGGACTCCACCAGTG
Organism: Tringa tobata; assembly: GCA_033628505.1. Classification (NCBI taxonomy): domain Eukaryota; kingdom Metazoa; phylum Chordata; class Aves; order Charadriiformes; family Scolopacidae; genus Tringa; species Tringa tobata. The sequence goes on from JAHREE010000278.1 coordinate 2,040,685, forward strand.
GTATTCAGCAGGAGTCAATCAGTCAAGGAAACCCAATTGCCAAGAATTTATGTGATTTTTTTATTTTATATTGGCAGCCATGCATTTTTGTTTTTAGCTTAGTGGTTTAAGAGCTGAATCATGACTGTCCTATTCATGCAGAGTAATACTTCACTCTTCAAGCAGACCCACAAAGTCAGTAGAACTGCTTGGAAAGTAAGTCACTCTACTACATTTGAGGTATGGCATTCCTCTCACTTCTGGAATTTTGAAGTTGGTGCAATAATTTAGTAAATATTTTAGGAACATAATCCCGTGTATGTCTGAGTTGGCAGAGCCCAGCTAATTCAGTTGACTCTAACAGAACTATTTCAACTCACATCAGCTGAGAAGCTGATGAGGAGTATTTACTTGAGTGTGTTGAGCAGTATAAGAACGAGCCTTTCCCAGCGTCTTACAGACAGTCAGTGGGTGGTTGACATTTAGCCCATCACCTTGTGGCATGAGGCATTCCAAGCAGACCACAGCACCGCTTCAAGTCCAAAGAAATGTTATGATTTTCCAATGGCCAACATCAACTTGTGTCAGATAAAGATAAGCAATGAAACTCTGAAGCTGACTTTGTAATGTTCTTGTCTTCCAGTAGCACGGTGTTGTCAAAAGAATCCAAAAAATATTGATTTTTGCATTCCGAATAAAAGGAAAGATTAAGGAAGTTGCAAGAAGAGGACAAATGCACAGTATGTGTCCCTTATTTGAGGTTATGCCACAGAAAGATTTGTCTGATTGAAAGGAACAAAGAATTATTTAATATTTATATTTTCTTTTGAAGTAGCTTTTTTTTCTTGAGGTCCATTTTATCTCACTAGCAAAAAAAAAAAATAAAACCCTGACCAGAAATTGGTGGTTCAATACAGACTCTGAGAAACTGTTTTCTTTCACTCCGGACACGCGCGCACACACACAGAGTAGGTTACAAAGGCATTTTCAGTGCTGTGATATATTTTGGAATTGTGAAGTTAGAAAAGAGGGGGTTTTCCCAGTTAATAAGACCTTATTTACAAGATCTGCAGATCTCTCCCACACGCTGACACTGTACAGAAAATGCCATACGCAGTGGTGAACAGTAGTCTGTTATTTTAGGGTTTGCTTCATTATCATAATGGAGTATTACGCTTTTATATGTCATCTTGCAGGCAATTAATATTTATATCAGCCATGCATGATGCTTATTTCTTTTTCTTAGCATTAAAAGAGGACTTAATTAACTCATTTTTATCAAAATTTGCACATTAGCCACTCTTAATGCTGTAAACATGTAAATCATTGTGAAAGCATTTATTTTTGTTATGGAGTATATTACTCACTTTATATTCCCGAATGCCTGCTGATTTAGTCTTTGAGCTGAATATGAAAATTTAACTTAATAGTCCCAAATGTAGCTTAAGGGATCTGAATCCATAATAAAAACATAACTGGCAAACTGTCAGTTTTCCCACAATCTGCTTTTTTGAGTAACTTGGTTTAAAAAAAAAAAAATTAAAAAAATGGGATCTGGCTTAGAGGAAAATTCTCAAAGCAGAGGGATGTAACGGATTCGTACAGCCCATGCCCCATGTCTCTGTACCACCTCGCTGGCCCCAAGGGAACCCAGATGGGTGCAGGAGAACGTGGAGCTTGGGAACAGCTTCTAACTTATTTAGAAGAAAGGTGGGACAGGAGTTTCGGGGGCCACGTTGCGCCACAGCAAAATTTTCTGAAAGCCTTTGCAAAACTCTGCAAAACTCCTCTACCTGTATCTCTGCAAAACCTGTTTTTCTCTTCTGTCCAAGGGAGAGTGAATTAAACCAATCATGGTGGGAACAGCATACCAGTAACTCCAGCACCGAGCTAAAAGTGGTATAAACTTTCAGTTAGCAAAATCCCATGCTCACAACTAACTGCCCTTTATAAAGGCCATGCCTATATCGCTATAGGTTTATGAATTGAACCTGGCAACAACACGTTTCGATTGGCTGAAATAAAGTTGAAGTATAGCTTCAATAACAAGGAAAAGAGTAACTTCCTAGGAGATTTTTTTCATATTCCCTACAGGAATTTTTGTTTTGTCTCTCACATACACAAGTCTGGTATTGATTGGTAAAAAGAAACTCTTTTCCCATTAATATTTATTGAAAATTCACATTTTTAATTTTCTGCAGCAAGCTCTACCTGTGTGTTCTCAATTTTGCCAGTTAGCTTTTTCTTTTTACTTGGCAGGCAAAGGCTCCACACATTGCTGTTCTAATGGGAATATAGCTTTTCAGTGGGTGTACTTACTTAATTGCCTTGACTAAGTTATTCCTTCCATTTCATCAGATGTCTATGCAATTTATGTGTGCTTTAAATTAATAATAAAATGCTTAAAATACAACATAAATAGTGATGCTCATAGATTTTCTTCCCTTTGGAAAATAATTATCCTGTTCAAGCTGTCTAGTATATCCAAATCACAGCCCTCCTCCAGCAATCCACCAAAAAAGCTGTAGACCAACCCGTAGCGTTCCTCATGGGTCATCTGGGTGCAAACCCTAGATGTATCTGGGTGCCAAAGCTCAGAATACCGTTACTTCTGTCTCATTTTATAGTCAAAGGAGAATGACAGGCAATTACAGAAGGGTGAGTGGTAGGCTGCATCCCCCGCTGGGTTTGACCATATGTCTCCATTAACTATACAGACACCAGGGGCAGAGGTTACACAACCATACGCTTGTAAAGGACTTCAGAGATTATTTGGCTCCCCTAATTGTGCTTTGAGACGAAACACTATGGAGAAAAAAATAAACCTATGGCTCATTGTGCGTAATGCATGCTTTAATTTACAGAAAAATTAAAATTAAGCAAAACTGTTGGCTGATACTCATATTTTGATTTTGGTTTTTTACTTGTGTGTTATAGGATGGGTTTGTGGAAGTTTTGCTTTTGTGTTACAGCCATTTCACTTACTAGCTTTTCATATTTTGCAGACTACAGGCTGATTCATCAACACAGCTTCTTGCCCTGATGCACAAACAACTGTACCCATGTCAGTGCTGATAGCTGTTTATCTAACCTTTTCTAAAAGTCCTCCAGGCATGGAGATCCCTTACTGTCACCAGGGACTCTAATCCATTGGTTTATTCTTCTGAATGTCAAGAGTTTTATTCCAATATCTAACCTGAATCCTCCTTGCTGAAATTCAAACCAACTATTTTCTATTTATCTGTCAGTTTACTTATTTGTCACGTGGGGGGTCTGTCTTAACAGATTTGTTACACAAATTATCTAAATGTTTCTACTCCTTCCCTTCTCCATTCGAGGGGATGACGTTGGCCCTGCCCTCACTTTTAATAATGTCACAAGCCATCTGATTAGAGTTGATGTTTTTGGTAGAAAATTATGGAAAACCATTTAAACTTTTATATTTTCAGCATCATCTCACAGTAAGAACATAAGGAACAACACACAGCGCAGACCATAGCAGCGCTGTGACTGCAAGTGGCCAACAGCAGCTGATTAGGAAAAAATTATAAGGCAAGAAGAAATCATGCTTCTCTTAATATTGCTCCCTCTGCCTCCAGAAAACTACTCAGAAACACGCAGAGTCAGAAACTACATCCCCACCTTTTTCTTTAATGACATTTTCCGGATTATATTCAAGCCACGATCCTAGGACAACGAGTCCCAGGATTTATACATACAGTATAAGAAAAACATTTCTTTTCCATCTAATCATATTTGTGCCCCAAGTTGGCATATTATAGAAAAAGTCATTTTATATTGACCTGCCTAGTACGTTCATAGGTTCATATATTTCTACTACACCCCCCCCCGCCCCATTCATCTTTCCGTTTCTCCCCCCAGAGAAGCAGAGGGAGGCAGACGAGGAGCCGGGGTGCAGGACCGTGTCACAGATGAAGTATTTGACACCGGTGTGCTTTACCAGCAATTCAAGACTTATTAATGGTTTGGGATGGATCAAAAGGTTGACTTTTAGCAGCACTTAATCATTAACCAATTTAAGGATTAACAAAGCGATTCAGTGGAATACGTTATAATTAAAACAGTGACTTAATTAAGTATTTGAGAATGGCAAGATTCACGCTAACTTACGCCAAGGTATCCTAAATCAAAAGGTATGTATGTAGCTATGTATAAACACAGAACACACAAACGCACCCCACTCAACACACACCATCCGAGTCTTTAACTGCTCAGATCCTTCACAGGGGGCGACTCCAGTGAGCTGATGGGTGCCCCCTTCCACGCACAGACAGACAGAAATATTTGGATCCAGTGAAACACAGACACCCACACTCGGGAAGTCTACATACCTTCAACCACATATAGACAGGCAGAGAGGTGAGTAAAATTTCCCTTTTCTCGACTTTAAATACCCTCAATGCATTGGCATCCCTCAATGGGTGATAATTGAGCCTGGAGAAGTTTGACTTTGTCCTGGTCCTTTATCAGCATTGTTGGCAGATGGTCTTCAACCCTCAAGGACACTGTGCCTGAGGGGAGTCCCACCTCAGGGGAGATACTGATCACAGCCTGCTGCGATCCAGGAGAGCTCAAAGGGTCTTACTTAGGGCCACTGTTTATACAGTCCAAGATAGTTGACTTTCATAAGGTGCTTTCCCATTTTGGCCCAACTTAGACAACAGGATATTCTAGTATTTTCCACTAGTTGTACAAAGCCTGCTATATTTTCAGGTTCTGGTATTACTCTCTTTTTGGGCCATGACCCACGTAGAGATGTAGCAGGCTGTCAGAAGGCGATGGCCAAAGCCATAGGAGAATCACACCAAGTACCGACTGGCCCAAGAAGAGGGGAGTTGCACCACCACAGGCTGTAGCCCCAGCCTGGGAGAGCAGAGTGGGGCCACTAGCCATGCACTTGGCCTACTTATTGGAGTAAGGATTTTACTGAGCAAGTAGAGCATTAAAAATCAACTTTTTTTTTTTTTTTAACAGTATCGTAACACTTTTCTGTAAATATAAACTTTCACCAGTTTCGAGGCTTCTGTCCTTATTTCCCACTTCTACCTTGTGCTTGCAGAAAATATGTATAGATTTCACGGAACCGGCAATGTAATTGCTTAAATAAAATTAACTACTTTTCAAGGTTCTCATTGCAGCACAATGATCAAAATAACATGATTGCTTTTATGAGCTAATAAGAAATAGCTAAATCTTCTTCAGTGCCATATATTCTCAGTTAGTAGTTCCTTAGCAACTAAAATAATATTCCCTGCAGAGAAAGACAAAAATTTGAAAACTATACATCTAGTTGGTATTTGCCTGAGGTGCAAAACATAAATCAAATTTTCCAGGACTTTGACATTTTTATGTATTTATGCTATTTTGAGCCAACAGCTTAACCCAGGCTCAGTTTTGTTTCACAATATATTTTATGCATAATACAATATGTGCAAAAAGATGGAATAGTGCCCAGCGTTAGCACAGGGAATTGGCATCTTCTAGTAATTTACTGGGATAATGCACTGTTTGGTGCTACATTTTCAGTGATATATCAATGTTTTAAAATCATCGTAATTGGCAAATATTGAAGAATACTCTTATAATTTTGAAAAGTAAGAGTATTTTAGTACAGCTGTGCTTTATTAGCATCTTTCAACATTTAAAAAAAAAATCATACCATATAAATATAGTTCATGACACAACGTTACTTTCTTTTCCTTAATCAACTCCTTCTCTCTCCCCGTGTAGCAGGACAGAGCCCTCAGCAAACTTTTCTGCACAGTTCCTATTTCAAAAATATCTCTCTCTCCACAGAAGAATGATGTTGACGGAATTTACAACACATCAAGAGTGAGGAAAAAAGACGTGATATGTTGCAGCATCGGCTCTTTAGGCTCCATAGTGCCTGGCACTTCAAGGTGCTCTCACTTGTATCGGGACTTTTTGGATCAGGCAACAAAATGAGAAAGCCACATTCTGCCTTCCTGATGGATGCATACATAGTTGACCCTCCTCAAGTTGGTACAGAAAGGATAATTCACAGATACATCTCTCTGCAATATAACTCTCACAATCTTTCCACAAAATTTGTACAAAACGTCTAAAAAAGCTGCAGACATTCTAGAGGACAAATATTTAATCAAAAGTTACTATGACTAACAAAAGAATTTATGCTGGCAAGAATTGTTTCAAAAGCAAAAATGGTTTAAATTCCATTTCCAGCAAGTTTTTAGGCTGTTTCAGCTTCATCTTTCTTTGAACTTTGCACACTGAAAATTCACATTTCACACATTCATTCATTTCCTTCAGATTGAGTACATCTTTAGAGAGATTTTCTCTTTAATCTTGCAACAGTTATAATATTTGCTCTTTTGTCAACAATAAAAAAAAAAACACAACTCAGTTTTACTGCAAAGGTACACTGGACCTCCTGTTTGAACACTTGATTGCCAAGAGGAAATGAGACGGACTGAAATATTCCTTTGCTTGCTCCTTTTGTGCTATCAAAGCTGCTAGATGAACAGATAGCAGTTTTTCCATCATTGGGAAGAGGCTTAAATATGTTATGCTCTGATTTAATTGTTTGACAATTGATCTCTTCTTGTAGCCAATTTATTCATACGAAGACATGCTTGGGCTGACAAGGCTGCTAACAGCTTGCTTGTCTTTAGGTGCTTCCAGATTGGTATTATAATTTTCTTTTCACTGTGCATATTTAACTTTCATTAAAATTAATGAAAATTGACAGGATAAACAGCAAGCAAAACTATAAACATAAAAGCACATATCCAAAACAAGACGAAGCCAGTTAAATAAGAATATTAAGAAATAAGTCAGAACATCCCAAGAATTGGCAAGCAACTTCTGTAAAAATTTTGAGGTTTTTCTGTTCTCTGGCTTCGCCAGGTCTGGAACTAATGGATGAGGTCCACAATATGTTGAGATACGTCACCCTCGACTGTGGCAGCCTGAAGACTTCAATACAACAGTTCACAAAGATCCTGTCCCAGCATCTGAAAGCTGGTTGTTGCCAAAGGAGCCAGAAGGCAGCCTCCTAATTCAAGCACGCAAGGATTATCTTAAATAAAGTTGCTCTCGATCTACTACTTTAAAATCAAAGACAATGCTACAGTTTCCCACACCAAATATTTTTTTCTATAGCGATTAGTTCTTTATCTATAGCTATGTGCAGATCAAGATCACATTTTCTTTTTTTAAACATCAAGGTTAAAACCAAGCAGTTTATTCTGATGAACTATGTATTATCTGAGGTGAAAGAGGGTACAACTCTGCAACTACATACAATACACAGCTGTAGAGATTTGTTAAGAGTTGTGAGACAAATCCATTAAGGGACTTACCATCTTCATTGGAAGTCTGATGCTTGAGGGAGTGAGGGAGGAGAAGGCACAGGGTCTAACTCCAGTGTGAGCCCAGCTGAGAAGATCAGAGGTGAATCCATTCCAGCCCAGGTGCAGTGAAGGTGCTGCCATTTACTTCCAAAAGTACTTCCATCATCTAATCATCTGCACCTGCTTTCTGGCTCGTATCTCTTGTTATGAGAAGTTTTAAGACTACATTCATCTCCATGTTACAAATCCCACATTTAGACAGAATAGAGCTGAACAGCGTGCACAGAGCAAAAAGCACAGAGCAAAATTTGCCCCTGTTGTAATTCCATTTCTTTAATGAAGGGACTTATTTAGACCATAGGGTAAGGCTCTAATCTATCATACACACATTCAGCCATCAACAGGAAGATTATCTGGGTATATGCTATTCTGATGTTCAGTCTTAAATATTCTGTGTTGACGTACAAGAGCAGTTAAGGGTGTGTGCTTTCTTCCCTCAATATGTATAAACTGGAGTGTGATAGGTATGAATTGAAAGGATCATTTCACAGATATATTTTGCAATGGAGACTAACATCGAACCTGGGTTGGAAAACCCCGCTGCTTCCTTTCCAAGATATGCTGCTGTTGCTACCTCTGCTGGTTCCACTTTACTTCTCAAAAATAGGTATTTCAGACTGTTCCATTTCCAGATAATACATACCCCTGCCAAAGGCGGAGGTAGATATCAGCAGATCTAACAGACCTCTCATTGAAAGGAAATATCTTAAAGTTTTGAAAGTAATTAATATATACATGGTATTATCTCTGGTAGGGCCTTTCCACTTTGCAAAATATTTACCAATTCAGTTCGGAAAGGTAAGACTAAATTCTTTGAACAGGGATCACAATGTCTAGAGGACAAGTCCTGAAATATTTCTGTGGTCAGAACAGACAACTGCAATAGCAGCTGTGAAAATATTAACTGAGAAGGTATTCCCAGTACACAGCGCTTACACCAGTAACAGGAGTGATCTTGAAAGTCCATTCCCCAAACTAAGCCTGAGACATTCCTCTGCCCAAGCAGGCAGGGAAGGGCTTATTCCAGTTCTCTTCCACGGAAAGGGGGAATTCAGCTTAGGGGTTCTCACAGCTTAGGGTTTTGTTGTTTCTTATAGGTTAAGGCAACTTACTAAGTTCAAATATTACAAGTCAGCCCTTAAAATCTACAAGGAAGCAGTTTCTTTTTAAAGAGTGTCATAGATGAGCAAAGCATGTAAAAAGTTGCGTCTATCTTCAGCAGTCTGGCGCTGAGTTTATTCACCCACTGAGACCATGGACTATAAATTGAGTAGACTCCTATATTTTATATCTTACCTAGTTATTATATATATTCCCTGTGCATTTTTGCAGCAGTATTTTGTATTACATCTACAGTGCAGTTCAAAAATGGTGGAAATTATATCATTTTCTAATTATCTACATTTACGTTTTTCACAGAATTATGTCACAATTCATTTTTCCGTCATGCTTAACGTATCCAGATTCTCTGGCTTACTTACATGGTTTCATAATTTCTCAACAATATTGGATAATAAGGATAATCCAAAGATAGATTTGCAGGCCAAATAATTGCACATCTTTTGTTTTGTCTCACATGTGTTAACTACTAATGGCCATATGCAATATTTCCATTTGGATTACAATAATGACTCTAACTCCTGCAATTACTACTCATTAGGTATTAATGTGGCCATTTCCTTCCATTTGAACCCAAACATCAGGCTTTAATAAAAAGTCTAAGAAACAAAAAACTACCGTAACTCTGTTTCACTAACTTTTTCTCTATCTGACTTGGCAGTAGTTAGACATACACACCTAAAAAATCCTAAAAGATGTTGCCTGCTTCCTGAGAAGCAGATGGTTTCATGGCTGGAGCTGCAAGTAAGCTCCTAATTATCCATTTCCTTGTACCTTATCACAGTCGGTTCTTTGGGTGAGGCTTTGGGAGCAAGAACTGTGCCAGACAGGAAGGATCGATTTCATGAGCAATGTGTAAAGTGGCAGAAATTAAATCCTCTAGCACGCTCTGTGATTCTACATGAGACTGAAGAGCTCTTCTGTCATATCTCAGTTGCCAAAACCCTGCCTACAGATCTCAGGTAATACGGAATCAGGGAGGCTCGCAGCAAATCCTATCGGTTTCAACTATGATGGGAAAGAGCAAGAAAAAACACTTTGCAGGAGTCTAATCTTTTGGAGAATAGTACATTGGTAGAAGAAGCAGCTTAGACAAATGTTTATATACACACATCTTTTAACCAGGCCACTAAAACTCCAGCATAGCTGTTTGTTCATACTTCAGTTCTGCAAGTGCGCTCCTGAAAAATTCCATACAACAGTCCCATTGACAGGAAGAAGACAAAGAGTATATACACACACACAAGCAATATTCACTTATTTTTCCCTCCACTTACATACCATGAAGCCAAAAAGTAGGTTACACAAGCATTTCAGCAAGTAAATTACATGAGGATTAGCTCTTTGCTAATTTCAATGTCTTCTACATGTAAAAGCTTTGTCAATATAACTATTAGGAATATGGAAAAACAAAACCAAGCTACCCTTACCAATGTATTTATGTCAGTGAAGACCTTAAAATAGATGTACAATAGTACCTCATTTGATTTATGTTATAGTAGAATAAGAATTATTTTCTCAGAGTAACTTGCTTCTTCAATCTTCCCTAAAGGTATTTAGCTCAATGACAGAGTTATGCAAAAAACAATTCTTGAGGTGAAGACAAGTGACTAGCATGAGTCAGTCCTACGTTGAGAAGACCTAATTCACCTCCTTACTGGGAGCTGGTCTAGTGAAGAAGCTTGTTCCTTCCTTTTTTACCTGTCTAAAACTTTAAAGCCACCACGGGTGCCTTAAATAGCATCTTCTCCGATTGTCCAAGCTATTAGACCACTGCCCTCAAAACTCATTTCCTCATCAGAATTTAAGGTCCCTTAAGCAGTTCAGTGTACATTAAAGCAATCAATCCAATTGAGTTTAAGTCTAAATCTTCCATATGACATGATAGGACTTTTCCATTGGAGAGTCTCTTCATATCCACACTCATGAAGCTACATCATGCATAAACCAGAAGAACATCATAACTGCTATGTCGTGCCATGGCCTGAGGGACAATGTGTTTCATCACTTCAGCTAAAGCTGAACCATTTTGCAACCATCAACACTTCAAGCATTTGTTAAATGGACAGAAGGCATCAGCCGAGACTTAAATACTTATCTGGGCAGGCATGAAATACTAACACAAAATGTACACGTCTTCCAGAAAAACAGATCTGAAACCGTGTTTTTGTTCCCTGCCAATAGGTGGACTACAATCACCCTCCTTCTTCTGCTCCAGACCTCAGCTACAGGGTCTAATGTCTACCTTCGCCTATACATTTGTCCTCTCAGGTATCTAATTTATCTAATCTTACCAGTCACCTCTGCATTTGCTCAGTCACTCTCGCTCTGACTACCCCCTTGATTATACCATGTTAATTCTGAATATTAACAGCATAGCAATTTGCTCATCCCAGTCTTTCACAGGTAATTAGATAGGAGTATGTAAGAGTTCTGGGGGGAGTCTGTCATCACCTACTCATCCCTTCTATGAATTGTCATTCAGCACCGTTTTTAAACAAGCTTAATTTTGAGAAATGGATTGATCATGTCATTTCTTGTTCCTACTCCTTATGTTAAAAGATAATACATTCCTATTCCCTTAATTAAAATTTTGTGGTTTATGGCACCACCTTTCCAATGTGCTTCCTTCTGATTTGAAAACTGCTCCATTAATCCTCATTCAAGCTGTAATTAATAGGTAGGTGACAGTAAAATATCTATCCAATAAAAAGCCATGATAGAAGCTAAAATGGCATACCGAGTTGGCACACTGCACATAACATATTGGGTAGTTAAAATCTGGTCATTCATTCCTATCACAATTTGTAGTAGGGACACAAAATGACACGACATGAGTCTCTTCTCTTGACAAATCTTTTTTTCATGGCAAAGAGAATAATGAAAATTGAAAAAGGTGTTGCGCTAGCTTAAATCAAGCTCATGGCAGAATAATGTACTTAAACCTGTGGCCTTCTGAAGTGCAGTAGGAAATGTAATTTAAGCTGCAATCAATTCCCTAGTTAAGACTTTTATATATATGGGAAATATATACGTTTCTCATATACTAGAAACATGATTATGCAACCACAGGACCCCATAATCATGTCAAATTCAGCTGTGCAAAGCCGTCTGTCACATATTTTATCATGAATTTCCCTTCAGTTTAGTTCCTGGCATAAAACTGGTGTTCTCCAAATGAATATACTGTGAGCATATTTTAGGAAACACCATATTTGCATAATGCGTAGATGAGGATTCAATAATTTTGTTTAGGTTGAGACAATCATTGCATTGACTGATTAGGTTCCAGAATTAGAAAAGAATACTTAGAACAAAGCAGATTGCTGTCGTGTGGATTTCTTCTTCTTTTTAAGGACCAGATCAAGAAATACTTTCGGATGAGTATTTTAGTGTTTGTACATCAAAACATCCTATTCAGTAAATAAACTGTCCCATATTGGGAAGTTTATACTCGGTGTTTGTGAAACCTTCATACAGATAAAATTTTCATTGTGTCCAATTCATATCAGCCCATCTAAAGTCCCATGAAAAAGCTGAAAATGTTTCATGCATGGAAGAGAGTCCCAAAACTCCAGTGCTATTCCTGCTGCTCTAGGTTCATAGCATGAAACACAATATAGTGAAAGCTGATGAGGAAGTATAACTATTGTATCATTCTTGCACAGGATCTTCAAATAAAAATGTAATGAGACATTTTTCAACACCAAATTCCTAAGGACAAAATTTATTCTTTAAAGGTCTAATCTAATGGGACTTTATAGGTGAAATAAATGAGATAATTAGGTCAGAATTCAGTCTTACAACTTATGGGCAGCTCAAAGCTGCAGTACAACTGTCATACGCTTATGACAGAATGGCACCTGGTGACCCTTCTCATTCTGAGTTAAGGATCTGAATTAAGGTCTTTGCCAGCGAACACTGACTTTACTCCTTCAGCACATTGTAGTCTCCTCTTGTATTTCTCTTCCCACTGTAGTCTACTGCATGCATTCTAGCAAACTCTGAAGCGTATGAAGTATCTAACCAATGTTACCAAAGATAGAAATGTTTAGTGTTTCCTCCATCTGCTGCATGGTGATTAATGATCCTAAACCTTGTTCAAGCAAGTACCCACCTGCCACTGGTCTAAGGGACAGCTCATCGAGCAGTGTGGAATAAACAGCAAAGCACAAAGCCAAGGCAGATGCATGAAGAAGTGCAGTTTGAGACATTGTAGAATGTAAAGCTATTTGCATTCATGAAATGGCATATGGACTGCATTCTGTTATTAATTTGAAACCTTTAATCATCAAAAAAATGTATTCCCAAAGCATGCCTGGGGAGATTTGGGGAATCTCTTTCCCTCTTGGGAATTTGTCTTTGATTTTATGAGCACTCTGTTTCTTTCCATCTGATAATATTCTTTTGTAATATCCTAGCTCTTTTTTTTTTTTTTTTTTTTTCTGGTGCTGATTAAACTAGAAGAAGACACCAGAATGGCTACCTGTAGGGGCAAGTGGGCCAATTGCTAAAACATATCTGCATCTGAATAGAACTTGCTCTGTAAAACTTAGTCCTCTTTTTCTTCTATCTTACCCTCTCACAGGGCATTAGAAGCTGACAGAGTAACTTCCACAAGAGCAGGCCAAAGAAATTATTTACTAGGGTTGGTTTAAGGCCATCCAAACCCTTTTTTTTTTTCTTAAAAAAAAAAAAGAGAAAAGGAAGAAAAGAAAAGGAAAGGAAAGTAAAATCAAACAGCTGTAGCTGTACAGCTGAAGTGATGGGTAACTCACTAATGTGACTGGTCAGCAGCAAGATACAAGACTAATGAGCTGTCTGTAGTCCACAAAAGGACTAACAAACGTCTACAGATGACAGCTGGGGCATTGTACATTGAAGTTACATAAACCCAGAAATGCCCCAAACGCAGTCTAAAGTTGTATATCAGGAAGTGAACACACGGTGCTGCTAATGACAAGAATGTGAGAACATGCTTAACATATGGATAAAGTAATTAACTGAAAATGAATGACAGGCACAGGATAATCAATTAGAAGATGAAGATGAAATCCAAAGTATATTGCAGTCTAATAGCTTTGGACCCTGATTATGGAACAGTTGGACTCCACCAAGTGTTGCCAGATCACGAATATGAAGCATCAGGTTTGCTACTTTCTGTACTTAGACTTGTCTGATAAATACAGCATCAGGTCAAGCTTTGGGGAAAGGCTGAGCAAGTCCAGTGCCTGCAAGAGGTGAGAACTCAGATCACATCCTCATGCAGTCATCTACGAGCAGTGAGTAGCTATATCTCAGTGCCAAACATGGGTCAAAGTGTTAAAGGGGACAATATTCCCCAGATGGCAGCTGACACAGTAGCTTGTGCAAGAGGCAGGTGCCAGAAGGAACAGCCAACAGTCAGAACTGTAAAAACTTTACTCCATGGTTTGAATCATCCATAGCCAGACTGCAGGTTATTAGAAATTAATTCATTAGGATGAATGTAATCTTAATATTGATGTGATTAATGACATTTGGAGAACATGGCAGAAGACATTAAGATGCATAATCAAGAAGGCAAAAGCCATCTGGGATATAGCAACTGGGAAGAAACAGCCTTGGTTGTGACTGAAAGGAAACCAAGAACATCACATTTAGCACTGCTTAAATCATACATATGAGATCTTACAAAAAAAAGTGCCATAAAACATTCCTTTGAAATATGACAGCTATAAAAGTATCTAAAAAAGACATCAGCAGAAGCCACAGGCCAATGATCTATGTACCCCATGGTTCCTTCAGTAATCCATAATGACTGACAATGCCCTCTGTGAACTTTAATTGTTGAAATGATTTCAATGACCATTAGTACTCTGGTGACATATTCAAGCACAATGACAACAGTTTGTTGCAGACTGTAATCTAGGAGCCTTAAATTTGGCTTGCAAATTGAAAACTCCAGGGTTTAATGATCTAAACTGATGGAGTCTAGAAAAAAAAGGCAAGATTTCACATTAAACAGCTACTTGCAGGTTATAACATCACCACCTCTACGGCTATAAATCTATTGTGAAAATTAAACCTGCCAAGATTTAGGAACCAGAGATCACACCACCAAACCAACAAGGAAATTATGCAGACAGCCTAGTGTTCACATTTCTTGGATTCAAGAGCCAAAAAGACTGTATAAATTCCAGACCCAAAGGTATAACTACATCTTGAAGGAAGGAATGGTAAACAGAATAGTAGAAAACATTTCTTCCTCTCCCAAAAGCACCTTGGGCAGCTGCGTTTATAAGATGTAGACCAAGCTGCTCAATAAGTAAAATCCAGCGCTGTTAGCCTCAAGCATATTAAACAAACAAGTGGCTTCATACAGAAAGACGTGTAATCAGACAGGACATAAAACTTTTAGAAAGACATCTAGGAACAAAATCAGGACCAAGAGAAAGCCATCAGCATACCCTGGTGCAGCCCACTCGAACGAGGGATCTCCTGAAATTGAGCAGCTGAGGATTTATCCCAGGACACCAGCATCTGATTGCTGTCAAGTCAAGATAGCTCTCCCGAAAAACCGACAAGTCACCCGGAGCTACACCGGTGCAACGGAGATCGGAGCCTGGCTCGCAGGATTCACCCACGTAGCTTGAGGGGAACCAGCTGAACTACTTTGATTCTATTTCTGAAATGTCTTTAATGCAAGATTGGGCATTTTGCCCACAGCTGAGGCCATGATAAGAAACTCGGCTTTAACTGAAACTGTCTTATAACTTAAGAGAGCTTTTCCTTTAGGATTACACAGCAAGCAACCTGATTTGATTTTTTTTCCTGATATTACAGGCTTCATCACAAAAATGAAATTGTGCTCTCTACCTTGACACTTAAGCCTGCAGTGACAGGGCTAGCACAAAGCTGGTCTGAAAATACTACCGACGTTTCTTTTCTGAACTCTTGAGCACCAAATATTTCCTTCTCATATTATTAAGAATGAAATAACTAGTGACCTGGATTACTAACTTTGGATTTGACGAAACTGTTAGCCAAGTAAGAATGTTAAGTAAACACAAGACTTTTAAATAATAGTTTTGAAGTTACTGTTTTTTCCTGCATTATATACTTGATTTAAGAAAGCCTGACCCCATCTAGCAAGTGAAAAAATATCTTTAGGACAGCAGATTCATAAAGGTCTAAAACCTGATGCTGATGGCACTCTCAACTGTGTAATCAGAAACAATTGCACTGAAATCAGTGGAGCTACAAGGACATTGAAAATCCTAATTCACATTTACTGCCTGGATATCTGAACAAATCCCAGGCTCTCGTAAATGGACCAGAGATACAAATATAGTCTCAGTGTCTTTCCTCACAAACCAGCAGCAGTCACAGTCCGAAATGAAGGATGTATTGTGGGGTAGATCCCTACCTCAGGATGGACTCAATCAACAGCACAGCACTTGCAGGCTGACACACACACACAGCCAGTGTGTTACAGTTAGATACTAGGAAGAAATTCTTTACTATGAGAGTGGTGAGACCCTGGAACAGGTTGCCCAGAGAAGCTGTGGGTGCCCCATCCCTGGAGGTGTTCAAGGCCAGGCTGGATGGAGCTTTGAGCAACCTGGTCTAGTGGGAGGTGTCCCTGCCCATGGCCAGGGGCTGGAACTGGATGATCTTTAAGGTCCCTTCCAACCCAAACCATTCTATGATTCTACAATACGGTCCGCTTCCTTTAGTTGGAGGTATACATACTCTGAGACCACGTCTGTATAACCTGAGCAAGGCTTTCAGCACTGCTGACATACTAAGTATGTAAATTTTGGTGACGAATTTACAAGTTTAACAGGTTTTGGATGTACAGATCTTGGTGAAATGTTAAACAGGTCTGTGAGAGCACCACCTCGCTCAGGTATGCGGGGTGTCTGTTTTCTGCAGGGAACATGAAAGCTCAGATGATTTTGTGCATTTTGACCCCCTGGTATTTATCCCCTGGGGCATGAGCCTCAGCAGAGTGAGACATGACAACTCTGCTGAAATTATGCCAGTTTTGATCTTTAGGCCATTTATCTAACTGGGATCAAGTGTTTTACAATTATATTTTTATTGTCAGCAAGTGGTACTGTAGAAGTAGACATGCAACAGCACCAGCAAAGTATTGGCAAAGATGGGAATGGTCCAAGGCAGATAACAAAATACAGGAGCAAATGGAACAACCAACCACCTTCATTTATTCATCCAATTTATTTATTTTCTGGACCTCTGCATTATTTTCCAGATCACTTCTTTTTAGCAGTACTTTCATCCATCAGAGTGATAATGAAGAACAAAACTGAATAATCAAGAATAATCACATGCTCTGGAAAAACATACAAAGCAAAAATATTCTAATAGAAAGAATGATAGTTCCTGAAATCTGCTGCAGCTGTAAGGCCAGCATTGCAAAGAGAGGTTGTTTACCTCACATAACACAAATGAAATGCTTTTGTATGTTATATTTTGGGAGAAAGTGACTTATACTATAAAATGACACTGTTTTCCATTTAAAAAAAAAAAAAAAGAAGCCTTCTATATAGCTTTTTAGATAATATTTAGGTAGGATGTATTTTATTGGGAAGAACATGAAGGGACATGTTTCTTTTTTACAATTTAGTTTGCACATATTAAATTTTTCAGCATATTGTGTATGCTCACATATCACAAAAATACTGAAAATAAGGACAAAACCAAAATCAGTTAAGCAAACCAAAAGTGAAATATAATTGCAGATCAATCACATGGGAATAAAAATAAATAATCCCATCACATCTGTAAACACAGGTTTATCTATTTATTTTGCATACCAAGTCAGTAATTGAATTAAAATCTGAGTTGTCATTTATTGTTCATTAAAATAATCAGAAAAAAAAATAAACAAACCAAAAAAAAACCCCAAAGAAACAACAAAAAACAACTCAGAAAGTGAGTGAGAAAAGACAAAGAAAATATTCATTAGGACAATAATTAAACAGCAGAATGAAGACCAAATCTAGTATAAATCAATAAAATCAAAACAGACAGACACATGTGAAATGCAACTACAGAAAACACTAATTTTCTAAATTATCCACAAGCTATCTAATTAGAGAAGGATTGTAAGGGAGCATGCACAGGTTCAACTCCTTTTTTAGAAGATGTTGTGGAAACCTGTTTGCTCCACCCTGGACCCCTTCACAGGCCATGTTAGAAGAACTATATGCAAAACTGACCATAAGCATCCTTGATGCATGTGCTCAGAGCATACATAAGAACTGTATGTAGCCAAGCCCTCACACAGAAACTAATTATTTACTGAGCCCTGATTTGCACTTTTGCGAGGAAATCTCCTGGAATGATAAAGCAGGAATTATCAGTGATTAATATATTCTGGAGAACATATATTTCTCTGTACTGCAGATTTAATTCTGCCTGTGATAAGTGCTTCTTCAAGCATCTGTAAATCAGCTCTGAATTTTTCCATTTCAAAGCCCTTTATCTTTTTCAGATTTGTTTGCAAGATGCTTTGACAAGGAAAACTATTACTCTTTATGACCCATTGAAATGCCATACATGATTTAAAGTGAAGTCTAAAATGGCCTCAAGTAAAGTCAAATCCTAAAGTTTGACATGTGGTTTCTGGAATTAAATCAATGCCAAGCAAAGACTAAATACCTACATTTTCATCATTTCACTTTGTCCATTCATCTCAGAACTTTGAGACCTATCAAATTATGCCAGTTTGTGAACTAAGAAGTAGGAAAATGCTATTTCTGAAACTGATGCTAAAGCTGTTCAAACAGGCTGCTTGTACAGAAATTTAGGTGTATGATGTGCTCCAATTTTTCTGCAAGATTTATTATTTTCATTAGATTAACTATGTAAGAAGACAAGGTTTTAAGGTCCCTTAAGACTTCATCAGGAAAATTACTAGCTACTTTTATGTAGCCTCTTTGCAAAGTGAATGTGTAAAAACAACCTTCATATCCAGCAAAGTAGGTTTCTCTTATCAATAGTCCCACCCCGCAACAGAAAGACAAGGAAATCTCATCTTCTGTATAAATACTTTTAGAAGAGAACACTAGTTAATGACACCTAGAGGAAGAAATTAAAAATTTTCTTGCACATTGAGACTTGCCGAAAGATAGGAATATAAGTATAAGAGTTTCTTATACTAAGAAAAGAAGAGAAAAGGTGGAAGTAACTCAGATCATAGAATCATAGAATGTTCTGTGTTGGAAGGAACCTTAAAGATCATCCAGTTCCAATCCCCTGCCCTGGGCAGGGACACCTCCCACTAGACCAGGTTGCTCAAAGCCCCATCCAGCCTGGCCTTGAACCCCTCCAGGGATGGGGCATCCACAGCTTCTCTGGGCAACCTGTTCCAGTGTCTCACCACCCTCACAGGAAAGAATTTCTTCCTAGTATCTAGTCTAAATGTCCCTTCTTTCAGTTTAAAACTGTTACTCTACATCTCACTACACTCCCCATAAAGGGTCTCTCCCCATCTCTCCTATAGGACCCAAATAATCTGAAGTCCTGTTTGAAGCATAGTAGAAGAAGAATCTGGGGTAACCAAGATTCAGCACTGAATAAAGAAAGGTTAGATGTAAACAATAGGGGATAAAAAAGATGCTAACACTAGGCAAGAGCACCAAAACATGTATTGTAACTAATCTGGCTCAGAAATATGTCATAGTTTTGAGAGAAAAATGAAGTTTTTCTATACTATGCAAGGCGAATAACAAAATGGAAATATTACTGATGCACAACAGAAACCTAACTATGCAGAGACAACAAGAACACAATGGGGCTGGAATGGAGGTTTATAGTTTAGGAAGAAAAGGTACAGGAAACACTGAATGGAGTGCTTCCACTGAAAAAAAATAATAGAGCTGCATCAAGCTGAATTGATTTGGGTTGAAGTAACTTTAGGAGGAATAGTAAGACACAGTCCATCACAGCAGAGCTAGAAGTCTCCTATGGTCACCCAGCAGCAACAGAATTAGAGACAGAAATACTGACAGGAACAGTATTGTTATGGAAAACATTAGCCATACAGATACATATTGGAGAAACATCTATATCCTTAGTTCATGCTTTCAGCTTGGGTCCAAAGCAGTATAATGCATTCATATGACACTGATCCCAGATCTGAGGAACTGATCAGTTTATGATTGTCAGTCATGCAGTTGTGTGGGACTAGACCCAGTAAGTCAGAAGGTCTCTCTCCACACTCTGCAGGAACCTTTCTAAATTTTGGAATAACCCTTAGAAGGAAGAAGAGCAGCACCTGATCAAGAAGTAGCAGAATTACCCACTTGCACCCAGCCAGGTTTCAGCAGACAAGACTCCCAGAAACTCTGATGACTCTGAGTGGCATGGGAGGCTCTGGAGAACTTTCCTTCCCTTATGCGGTTTGACAGGCATTTCTCAATCAAGAAAATACTGAGACATCACAAAATGGAAGCTTTTTCAAACTCCTAGGTATCTCTGGCTAGTAACACTCCTTAAAGGAGGCTAATTTCAGTACCTAAAGATATCAAATGAGTATCCAAAATAAATTAGAGTCTAGACAAGTAGAAAAAATTACTTTTTCTGTCTTTTAAAATAATACAAAGCTCAGTGACATTGTTCTCGAGTCCTTCCAGAAAAAAGATCTACATAAATTTCACAAATCTCTCAGCAGTTTGTACAGTCTTTCTTTACATACTGTGGGCATAACAGGCTTCTTGGACAGCAACTGTACCTGAAATAAGTCTGTCTCCTTCAGGTCAGACAGCTCACTGTATTTAATTTCTTCTTTAAGCTAGATAGCAATACCTTTTAAGAGCTCCTTTACACTCAACGGTGTCCCTCTTTTTTCTATACAGCATGCTGCTTGCTTTGAATTCAATGGCTGGTCGTCTTTTATTGTCAACATATTAGATATCATTATAACTTAGCACATGAATAGTTTTATTAGCCTGTCACATCATGACAGATAGAAAAGTTTTGTCAAGGGGAGTCAAAATTTTCTACCGCAAAGTCAATCTCAGGCATCTTATGTGCACCACATGCCTTCCAAAGGGAGTGTTAACTGAACGCAACACAAACCTAAAGTAGACAAACAACCCAGCTTACTGCAGTGAAACGTCTGATACACAGCAAAACACTAACTGAAGATTAACAGCCTATTAAAAATGAAATCAAGCTATTAGAAGCCAACAAGCATGGGAAAGGTTCTTTTTGTCATTCAGTGACTATCGTATTTGATGTCGCATTAAATTGCCCGTTGGGCAAAGCACTGAAAAGCTAATATGGGAATGCCTTGTTTATAATGTTCACTTTCATCTCTGAATTACAAAAGCAATTCATCAATAACAAAACCAGTTTAAATGATGTATGAAGTGAACACAGCATTCCGCAACAACTGCTTCTTCCAGATAAGACCCAAGGATAAACTGCATCCACAGGGGAGTGAAAACAAGACACCACTGGGTTCCACAGGCAAAAAGCATTTTACTTAGCATGAAGGACTCTTTATCAAGTGCAGTCATTTAGATAAATTATAATCAGGCCAAAAGAAGTCCTGATCTGTACTTTACAATTTTCCCATTAGCACTAAGTAAAGCTTTAAAGTGCTGTAATTTGATAACAAGTCCCTTAAATGCCATGCAATGTGTACAATTTTCTCCATGAACAATGACACGATTCCCCTAAGATAGGTTTAATAAAGCCAAATGAATCAGTGGTTTCTGTTAGTTATTTATGTAACATTCCCGAACAGCTGCAAGAAATGTGCAACTTCCTAAATGGGTCCCGCCTCCAGCAGTTGTGTAGACCAGATGGGAGGGTGACAAGCTCCACTTAATGTGTCACAGCATCAGCTCAATCATAAAATGGTACCAAACAAATCTCCTTGGAACAGGAGCCACCTGTTTACTATCAATACACCTTCTCTTTCTCCAGCGGCACCTCTAATTTGTGACGTGCAACCCAAAAGAAGCACCCCTTCGCCCCCATGAAGCTGCCCTCAGCAAATTGGCTTCCTTTGAAAACAAGTAATGCCTTACTTTTTGTAAGTTGACCTCGGGCAGTTTTGAAGCCTTTCATTTATAAAGCTTGCTCACAGATTAGTCAGTGTACCATCTTCCCACTGAGAATTTCCCCGGTTAATTATTCCTCTTCGAGTTTGGTTTGTCTTCAACTTTTACTCAGTAGTTATTAGAAACAGAAATCTGCAATGCCTTCTGTTTTACCTCAGTGCCAGAGCACTGGTCTGGAAGCCTCAGATCTGGTTTCTGCCCATAGCCATTATTTTCCCTACCCTGAACAAGAATATATGATGTGGGGTCTGTTGCAGCTCTCTCAGGAAGAGGTGTGAGGGGTCTCCAGATGTCTGTAACGACTTAGAAATAATTGAGTTGGTCTGGGCAGAGAGACAGAATAATTTCATTAGGAAACATAACCTACATACAAACTTTCCGAATAAACATTTCCATAACATGATGTTTGCTTCACAACAGTTATTTCTATTTGTCAGGAAGGCTTATTGCAGTGTCCCGCACACAGGGGGCACTTCCACTTTCCCTCTGTTTTAACAAGAACACAGTGGTATTACCATGGAGATCTGAGCCAATTCAAACTACCTCTGGGTAATTAGAGGTGTCCAGGCCGAGATTTCCACCGCGTGTGGTTTGGTGCCAGAGATCCGTTGTGCTACGCTAAACTTCAGGGAGCTCACCTTGCCCAAAGTGTTTGGGAGCACATCCCTGATGCCAACACACAACCCCAAGAAGGTCCAGACCCAGAGCTGTCGTGTGTATGCCGAGGATCTCTGACAACTAAAAAGCTTTTATCCTTAATGATTTGCAAACAAGTCACCTCTGCAGATGTTTAACTACCTAAACATATCCAATCCTGCTGATGTTTTGCTTGGATGGCATTCATTTATAAAGTGTCAGATGCTCCCCATGTCAGCGTCTGCTCATTCATGTGGTAACTATTCTATTAGGGGACCAGGATTTCAGCCATTTGAAATTATAACTGGTATGACATTGACAACAGGAGTTGTTGTGACAGATGTCAGCCCACTCCGAAGGGTGATGCTGCTCTTCAAGGGAAATAGTGAGAAAACACATCAAACCATAAGCCTTGCCAACATTCAAGGACAGGATTAATATTGTTTCATGGGATTTTTTTCAGTATATAATGCAGTTAGGACTTCTTTTTCAGAAAATGATGAGGTGAAGAACTCATCTACCCTACATCGACACACAGCCACCACAAGTAAAGACGGGTTTCATTTTGATCTCCGTGCACGTGGTATCTACTCTACTGCAGTGGTATCTCAGTTAAGTGTTAACCTAAGAAACTCATGCAGGTTACCACATCATCCTTCTAGAGATGGAGATCTGTTTGCTCTCTCCTACAGTGGGTCTCTTTCTTCAGCAATGCCTGTGACTCTGAAAGCTCACTGATATGAATTGCTGCTCTCCAGATAAGAGCAGAGGTTTCCACGCTTAAGGGTTTTAGTTAAACTAGTGCTGAAAATAGCCTTTGTGTCAGGGTTATTATTTTTTTTTTTTCAGTTGTTCTGCTATTTCACAATATTCTATTCACAATAGTGTTTTTTTTCCTGAAATTATCATTTCTTATAGTCATATTAGCATGTGGGAAATTCAGCCGTTTAAAAGAAACCATTAATTTTGCTAGGACTAGTTAAAAGACATAAAAGCAAGCTTTTTTCAATAAAACCAAGGGTGGCATTGATATCTTAAATAGCATAAAGAAAATTAAGAAAACTGAAACAAAAACTGTCACGTCACCCAGAAATACCAACCAATCTTAAATTGAAATATTTCACTTTGGAACACACGCCCACGTTCTCCTTAGGAAACAGTGACTCCTGGTGATTCCTTCCCAACTCTCACTTGGATTTAGCTCTTTAGTTGACTTTCCCAAGATGCACAGCCCTTCCTGGGGCTGAGCAATACCCTGGTGTCTCTAAACGAGGATGAAAGTAATGAAATCAGGCCTGACAGCTACGATTCCTGGGAGGCGCTGCTAGGGATCTGCTGCAGGGGGTGAACTGAGCACCTCCTAAGAGATGTAGTACTGTGGCTGTGCATTTTGCCAGGCAAAGATCCCTAAACTATACGTTCTATATGTTTTTAGTGGTTAAAAATATTCTCTCCTTACTCAAGACTTGTGAAAATATTCATTTCCTTTTTTAAAAAAATAAAAGTGGAAATACATACAGGAATAAGAACATTTCTCCTATTGGAAACAGTTTATAATCCTCATGACAACCAATATGAAAATACAATACAATTTTCATATTCAATAACTATACAGAATGTAAAAGTAATCTCCTATAAAAAAAATATCCGTATCATACTATTGCAAACTCAGGATTATGCTATATGCTAACCAGCAAATGCAAAATACACTTCTGAGCATGTATATACAAATCAAGGGATGGATTTCTTTCACTTCAAGCCCTTACTGTGTCACAGCCTGCGTCCAGAGTCTTTAGCATAGCCCTGTCTTGCTATGGTGACACTGGGATGGGCACTGGTGTCCAGGGAGCCAGTAGCAGGTCCTGGTGATACCCACTAAAAACCCTCATGACAAGAATGGGATCTGTCCCATAAGACAAAAAGTGGGAAGGTGTTAATAACGGAAATCAGAAGGCAGGAAACATTGCCAGAAGCCTTTCATTTAACATCCACATGAAGACAGACTTACAGAAATAATACAGGCAAGTGTCTTCACTCAATGAATTCAGACAGAATCTCAAATGTGAAACAGCCAGCAGAGCCTCAAAGTTGCTCTGAGGAAGTGTCCTGTGACCAGAGAAATGTCAGACCAGTTTGGAGACAAATTCCCCAGGTGGTTCACTTAAAACAAATGTTAGCATCTTTTGTCTAAATATTAAATTTGATCTGGACAAGCTCTTTGTTAGAAGCCTTGTTCAGCCTGGATTCAGACAAGCACATGGTCCTGCGATGTGTTCTTGTTCATCAGAAGTTGGTAAGAGAGGTAACACCACCAGGTTGCCCAAGCACAGAGCGGAACGGTGCCTGCTGTTCACTGCTTGCCCAGCGGTGCGAGCCCTGAGCCTGCAAGGTATGAGGAACTTTGGCCAAATATAATCACCTGGGAAAACCATTCCACAAGGGCATACAAGTGCTTAAAAAAAATAAATCTCTATTCAGTACAGCTACGTCACTGGTTTTCCTGTGTCTCAAACGCTGAAGTCTGTTACACATCCTGGAAATAACGAACGAATCCTGAGTGGCACCAACTGCAGCTTCCCCTGCTTTTCAAATGTTGTCGCTTTCTTCTACCCCTTCCTCAGTACTTCATCAAGCTTCATATATAATTACCCCCCTAGCTCCACAGGAGTACATTACAAGCACGCTTTAGAAAACTATTATGTCCTCCGATGAACTTGCTGCACAAAAAAAAAACCCTCAAAAAACCCTATCAGCCAGATCTGCTCCCTGACAGCAAAGCCTTCTGCTGTCTGTTACCAAATTTATTTTAAACAGCAGTGCAGCTGAGAGGCCTGATGGTAGCTTCAAAATCTCTGCCCGTGCCAAACTTGGCTGCGGTGTCAATCATTTGTTGTGACTGATCTCATATAAAATGACAGAATATGGACAAGCAGGCTTTTACAGAAAGGAATAAAAGTACCGAAAAAAGGCACATGGGAAATTCTTTCGAGGACAAGGGGTAGCATAAAGGCAATGCTCGAGATGAGCAAAAAACCAGAGATAGGAAAAGTTAGGGGATGCATAAGAGGAATTTGAGCCTCTGACAGGCGCTCTGATCCTTTGCACTGAAAAAGATTCATTTGCTGTGAAACTGGTAACCGTTAGACTGGCAAATCTGAAAACATCTATAACATTAAAAGCAAAATATCATGAAAGATTTCCAGTTACCTAATGTTTGTGTAACACCTGGGGCAATGTCACCTCAGAAACTGAACACAAAGAGGTTTCTGGCATGATCCTTCTAACTGTTAGTACTTTATTACATATTAACTTACTGGTTTGTACTGTATTGTTTTAATTATACAATTAATAATATGCAACGACTTTGACAAGCAGCCTGCCAATACAGCAGAGAGAACAACTTAGTATGTATACGGCACCCTCATAACCTTTGTCATTGAAAACTGTACATCAATCAAATTTAATTGTTGTTTCAATAAAATATAATTAACACTATTTGTTGTAATTAATTTTTTTTCCACACTGCTGACATCAGTTAGCTCAGAATCAGAAGAGATTCTTCTTTTGATGTTTTTTAACTGAATAGCACTGTAAGTCTCTGCAGCTTCACAGAGAAGCTCATTTTTTAATAACATATAGCTAGAGCTCCTTGAAGGTTTCCAGGGTGAAAGAGAGATCCAAGTTTCTATGTTTCATCTTTCACATAAATTATTAAGCAAACCAAACCCAATATTTGTTTGCTCCTCATAAGAGAAATTTATTAAATATTTCTCTTTTGCTCTATAAAATCACTGGCACGGTCTTCACCTGGACTGACTCAGTACCTGACAGAACTTGTAGTCTAGATACATCAAATTTCCATTCTCCACTAGACCAAAGATAACTCGTAAGGACTCAAAGTTGCCGACAGATCATGCACACAGAGATGTGTATCAGTAGTACAACCAGATTTATGTGAAGTGGTATCTTCATGTTAATTTTTATTAGTACCTATTCAACGTGCATATGAAGATCCCAAAGCACCCTAAACTATATTCTGACTCACCAACTGCTGGAGAAGACCTCTTAATTATTTCCAGACAGAAGTATAATTGCAATAGTTACCACTAAAGTTACAGAAAATAAAGAGGTAATATAAATATTATTGTTGACTAGTATTGTGGGACAGTTAACAGAGAACATCACACATAGAGGATATCATTTTTTCATCTATAATACAAACTTTATAAAAGCAAAAATGGCAGCTAAGCTTGTCTTACACATAAGACCGTGGCCAGCAGGTCGAGGGAGGTTATCCTGCCCTTCTACTCTGCCCTAGTGAGACCCAATCTGGAATACTGTGCCCAGTCCTGGGCCCCCCAGTTCAAGAAGGACAGGGAACTGCTGGAGAGAGTACAGAAAAGGGCCACAGAGATGATTAAGGGCCTGGAGCATCTCTCCTATGAGGAGAGGCTGAGGGACTTGGGTCTTCTTAGTCTTGAGAAGAGAAGACTTAGGGGGGATCTAATCAATGTTTGCAAATACTTAAAGGGAGGGTGTCAGGAGGACGGGGCTGGTCTTTTTTCAGTGGTGCCCAGTGACAGGACAAGAGGAAATGGGCACAAACTTGAGTATAAGAAGTTCCACCTAAACATGAGGAGGCTCTTCTTTACTGTGAGAGTGGTAGAGCACTGGAAGGAGTTGCCCAGGGAGGTGGTGGAGTCTCCTTCTTTGGAGACATTCAAAACCTGCCTGGACAAGTTCCTGTGCAACTTGCTCTAGGTAGACCCACTGTAGCAGGGGGGTTGGACTAGATGATGATCTCCAGAGGTCCCTTCCAACCCCATATGATTCTATGATCCTTGATAAACTATTTAAAATTACTCTTTGTTACCAGGACAAAATATTTCTTTCACTTCATTTGCTACAGAGTATCACCATACAGAAGCTAAGTATATTTCTGTATTAGCATCTGGAAACCTTATTTACCAGTAAGACTCATATTTTGTTAGGCATCATCTGACAAGATTGGGGCACCATCATACTGTGCAATGAATGAAAATTTAAGAAGATACAATCAATGCTGTGAATTTCCCTCTAAAGCTTTTCCAATTGATGATGAATAATTAATCCACAATTTTATGAACCAAATGTTTGCATCAGTTCATCTCAATAACCTCAATAATTACCTATTTGTTGACTAGGTTGTTATTGGCCTTGTCAGCATACAGAGGCTTGTTCGTATCTCATGTTTCCAGTTCCCTAACAAGACTTTCTAAACTATTGACACACATTCAATCCACCCCTGGAGTCCTACCCTTCCAAATCCAAGATATTGTGCAAACACTATTTTGCTCTACTCGCTTGCTTTCCTATTCTCCACTCTGCTAACACCTGTCAGTCTTGGCTATATAAAGTGGCCCAGAGCATCCTACCTTTATAATGTTCTGGTTAGTGATCTTACAGTTTCCATGGAGATGTCAAAGCCATAAAGGTTTACTTTTGCCACAGCTCTGAAAGGTGTCTGTTGGGACAGCCCATTCAAAAGACTGCACTGGTCCACCATATAAAATAGACTTTTTTTTCCTTCACTGTGTTGCAATCCCCAGGGTCCACCTACTGCAGTAATCAGGTATCCATAATTGCTCCCTGAGAGAGCAACCGCACTCCCGCTCCCCATGCACAGAAGTGGAAGAAGTCCCGTTCTTGCCTGTAAATGTCTTAGTCCAGACAAATGAGCAGCAGGTGGCCAGGGGAGCACGTGTACATCATGTCCCAGAATAGCTTTGGTTACAATGCTGGCCTGAAACTGGTCTGACTTGTTGTTTGCTGCCCGTTTTGGTATCATGGCTTGGCTTTCCATCTGATTAATGTTGGTGTAGAATCAGAGCCACCCCGTGGAAGTCCCACCAGACTCTCAGTAGAACAACTGACACATATGAGACACAAAATATGAACTAAGTTCCCTTTTAAAATGGTTAGTCTGACTGCTTAATTCTGTAAGGTATTTTCTCTACTTTCTCGTAGAAAAGAGTCAAATGATACCATTTTTATAGCTGCAAAGACTTAGGTCTTTGTCAGCCTTTGTCACGGTCCTCACACACAGCAGGCATGAAAGAGTAAGCATGAGCTTCCTGACAGAGCACAGAGATTAATTTATCTACGCCACCTCCTTAATTTAAGAGAACAATGCTGAAAACCTACTTTATTTACGCCTACACTATGTCAGGCGCACGAACAGAACTTTAGTCTTTTTAAAACTAGAATAACAGATCATTTCATTACTCCTTCAGACACTTAGACACCACTCATAAAGCACATTGTACTATTGAAAGTTTCTGCATATCCTTACAGTACAAATATAAATGCATCTTAATGCATGGCTTTTTCTTCCCTTTTGGAACTATTTTCTTTTCTGCAAATAGGCCACTGCCAACGAATCCAACACAGAATTAACTAAAAAAGCTTTCAGAAAGTCCAAGTATGGGAGTCATGCCAGGTTATGCTCAATCCCATCAAGTGACTCTTCTGAATGACTGGCTTGTGTTAACCCAGAGGCGGAAGCAGTGTTAGCAAGAACAAGGTTTTATAAATATTCATAAAAGATTATTTAAGTGATAGTTTTGCCTTTAGGTCAACATTAGGCAGGAGCCTGAAATGCATCCAAAAGCAGGCACCTGCATCTCTTATGTCTATTACAGTGTTGTTTTAGGAGTCTAATCCTGAGAAAACCACTAGAATCCACGTACTGCAAATGATTGGTTCTCTCTTCCCTTTCAGCAGATCAGAAAACTGGCCCCTTGGACAGCTTCTCAGATATCCTCAGAATTTCCTTTCTTTCAGCCTTTTATCATAGAATCATCTAGGTTAGAAGGGACCTTTAAGATCATCAAGCCCAACCATCAACCTCACACTGCCAAAACCACCACTGAACCATGTCCCTCAGCACCGTATCTACCCATCTTTTAAATACCTCTAATGATAGAGATGGACCACTTCCCTGGGCATCCCATTCCAATGCTTGACAACCTTTTCAGTGTAAAAATGTTTCCTTATATTCAATTGAAACCTCCCCTGGTTCAACTTGAGGCCTTTTCTCTTGTCTTATTGCCTGTCACTTGGGAGAAGAGACCGACCCCCACCTGGCTACAACCTCCTTTCAGGGAGTTGTAGAGAGTGACAAGGTCTCCCTTCAGCGTCCTTTTCTCCAGGCCGAACAACTGCAGCTCCCTCAGCCACTCTTCATCGGCCTTGTTCTCCAGACGCCTCACCAGCTTCGTTGCCCTTCACTGGACATGCTCCAGCATCTGAATGTCTTGTAGTGAGGGGCCCAAAACTGGGCACAGCACTGGAGGTGGGGCCTCACCAGCACTGAATACAAGGGGACCACCACCGCCCTAGTCCTGCTGGCCACACTGTTCCTGATACAGGCCAGGATGCTGTTGGCCTTGACCACCTGGGCACACTGCTGGCTCATATTCAGCCGGCTGTCAACCAACATCTCCAGGCCCCTTTTGTCTGTGCAGCTCTCCAGCCACTCATCTGCAAATTTACTGAGGGTGCACTCAATCCTCTCATCCAGGTCATTGACAAAGATATTAAAGAGAACTGGCCACAATACTGAGCCCTGGGGAACAGCAGGGTCTCCAACCTTGTTCATCTTACGGGGTCATTTGCTTTACTGGGTCTCCAATCTTGTTTGTCCTAAACTAAAGAGCTGTAGTTTGTGTACTTATTACTGTGCTAAAAACAAATGTAGAATAGCCTGAAGCTCTTTGTCATTATAGGGTGATTTCTTTTTGTTCAGCAGCATGATCACCTGCAATCACATCCTGTGAGGATGTATTCATGTCCTCAGATGAGGACTTATTCATATTCATGTCAGTCACTTCTGTTGCCAAACAAGAATCTCTAATTCAGTTAATAAGACTAGAAAACTATCTAAAATATACTATCCATATTAATGCCAGGCTTCACACATTAACATCCTGACTAATATTATTTTCAAGGACTGATAAAGCTTCATCCCAGATTTCTTGGCTGCCCTACAACCTCTGCTCTGCTAGAACTGCTCCCTGGAATCTACCCTCCCTTTAACTGCCCTTTCCCAGTGATTCCCCATTCCAGAGCTCTCCAATAGCACATGGGCTGCAAGATATAGAGTGAATATTTCAACATGAATTTAACTGTTAAAAATGAGGCTGACAGGAAGAGCAAAGTATGAAGTTATCTGAAATATGTTAGTTGCAGAGATTCATTGTTTATGGACTGCAATAATTAGAGATCAATGCCTTAAATGTCTTGCCCTTTTTTTTTTTTTTTCCATATGTGACTCAGACTTGTGTATTATTTTCTGCTGCACTTCTCTAGCTGTCAGGCTGAACTGTCCAATATTACCCCAGGGACAGACTACCAAGTTCATTAGCAGGGAACACGGTGGCAAGCTGCTCTGTAAGAACATCAAGGCTGCCTGCACTCCTGACTTTACAGCTGTTTCTGTGGACGCGTCTCTTGAAAGCTGCTGAAAGTTCCTCCTCATTCTGCAGAGTCGGTACAGAATATCTTTTTCATCTCTCTCTGCATTAAGTCACCAGAGGTCAATTCTCATTTACTGCTCATTACTCAAATTCTCTCTCAAAAGGTTATAAGTGGAAGGGGGGGGTATTAAGTTTAAAGTACATCAGCTGAAGCACACTGTTCAGCAGTGGTGTCTTCCAGGAACTCAGGAAAAGATAGGTCCTACCGTAAATCAGTTTTTTAGGGAGGTCATTGTTATACTGGCTTTATCCCTTCTGCACACACACACATCTCCATCCAACACTCACCACCACATTCCTTGCTTGGTCTCTTTTCTTCAGGCAGTTTAGCAGGCATTTTGAGATTCAAGATGGAGAGTTATTTTTTAGACTATTGCTTCTCCAATGCTTAAAACACACTAAAAAGTTTTTGCACATATTATTGCTACCTGAGCAGCTTTTCTCCCTTTTCAAGTCCATTCAGCCAAAGGCTCTCTCAAACTAGAAGCCAGCACAAACCTTCAAGTTGCTCTTCACAATATATGCCACAGATGAAATGGGGCAACTGCAGAGCATATAGGAAAGGTACCCACCTGAGTATAACATGACCAACATGATTTATGTCCCCCTTTTCACTATATTCTGTTATCTCCAGATACCGAGTTCTTATGCTGCTTATAAAGAGGGAACTGAGAGACAAAAATACAGCTGGCATAAAAGCACAGTGTGTATGTAAAAACTAAAGTCATATCATAGACCACAGGGCAGCTTTGCACTACAGATACATTTCGGCAATTTACAAATAAAATATGTAGTATCTCAGAAGAGACTAGAAATACCTTCTTAATGCTGACAAATACTGTATCTTTGGTTTTCCACACTTAAGAATATTTTGACCTTTAAAATCTGCAGAATGATCAGAAATTCCTTCAATATGCTCCATTTATTGGGAAACAGAGAAGGAAGAAACTGATAGTCCGGTTCCAACTCAAACCAGCCTGCAACAATTCCAGCTGCAATGCAAACAGCGTTGGGCCCAGAGATTTTTTCACTAATCAGACCAGGATACAGCATTGGCTATATTATATATGTCTACACATTAATATTTCAGTAGATGACATTCTACTTTGTTCACTGTCTCTGGTAATATCGTCACATCATAACCATTACAGTACCTGCATCATCTCATACTTCATGTCACTGTAGCAATTTTGACTTTATATGCATTAATCATGTGAACGTTCTTTTTGTCCTTTACTTGCCAAAATTCTTATTAAAGTCACAGAAGTAGGTAAGCAGAAATATCATCAAATTGTGACAGAATCTGCACTCAGTTGTATGGGCTTGCTAACGGGCAGTATTATCCCACAAGCCATCACGGTAGTGTTGTTATCCTTCTAATGGCTAAACAAAGTACCTCTAGTATAACACTCAGTATTTCAGAGCACTAGGAGCTACCTAAAGACTTCACTAAAATACTGACTTTGGAATATAGGTTCCTTTTAAAAAGCCTAGCATTTATTTCTGTAGCCAGAGAACTAAAAGCTCAATGATACATTACACAACATATTCACTGTGCATTGTTCTGTTGACAGGACCGTACATTATCTGAAAACAATGAACATATCAGTACCATAAACTTGAATAAAAGAGCTGAAGGAGGAAAAATGCTGAAATGTGGGTTTGACCTCTCCTAGGATCACATGGCTATAGTTGTAATAGACGGAACCAGAAATAATCGCATTTTGAGGCCAGGAAATAAAAATGCTACCCACGAAATGGATGGTAAGTCACAAGATGATAACTAAATAATTTACATTGTTCTCAAAGTTCATCTACAAATGGAAATAGCAGAGGACAAAGAAATATCAACAAAACCACCTTCAAAATGTATGAAAGAAAACCTCAGTGCTTTTTCTGTAGCTCTGGATACAGCATCCATTTGTAGTATATTTCTACTGTTTGGGAGCATGATTAAGATTTGCATTTATAGGTTCAATCCGAGGCTCACTTAAGTCAATAAGAACTTTTTCTTCAGTTATAGTACTCTAGTGATTTTGCCCTAGGTTAAGGAAGATATTTTCTGGATAGCTAAATGCCTTCTACAACAGCAAGGCATGATAAAGACTTATTATTGTGCAGTGAGTGTGAAAGTGTGTGTATTTGCGTGTTATACAAGATGAGGTGCCATTTTCCCTACCCTGCAAGCCACGAAGCAGCAGAGGATCTTTATATATCAGGTATTGTCAAAAAACACAAATAAAATCTGCCAATCTATATTGTGGCTCATCTCATCTGTATGGAAAATCTTCTCTTGAGAAAAGATATTACCTTGTCATAAAGTAGAAATCACACTATCCCTCTCTGTATATTTGTACACCACATACAGAAATGAGAGGGAGCTAAGCAAGAAATAATTACAGCTTCACAGCAGTATCACTTAAAGAATATTGGGCAACAATACTCTTAAAAGCAGCATGATTCAGGAACTGTGCAAGTCAATACAAAAAAATCCAATTGACATGAAAAGGTCAAAAGCCATCGGACTTGCTCTGAGCTGTCAGAAAATAGCATATTGAATTGAAGCCACAGGAGAGCACTGACAGGCAAAACGTGGTTCTCTCAGATCTAACTGGGCAAGGACATCATTATCATTCCATCACTTACAAACCTGGTCTGGTGCACTTAAAAGCTGAAACTATGCTGCACTCAGTTGTTTATTTCTATGGGAATTACAGCCTCACCAGAACTTTATAGTATGGAGAATCTGTGTCCTTTCACTTCTGAAAATTCCTAGATTTTTCTAAACCAGGGAAGATAATGGTAACAAAATACAACATTACAAACTACGGCAATTTTAATGAGATGGAATTCAAACCTAGGTTTATTCATAAAAATCTGAAGGCTATTTCCCATGACATAATTAGGACTGATTTAAAAAATCCCTAAACAAAGCACTACAAGCCCACCACAGCTGTGAAAGGTAAGAGTGATAAAAAGGTGATAAAACCTGCAATGCAATCTGCAACTTTTCCAATTTGTGTATCAATCAGACAGCCTCCGTTTCACACAATCTGTGCTGAATCACAGTTTCACAAAATTCTGCTGTGAATGAAAAAAAAAAGCTTCTCTTTACATTACCTGTGTGACCTTCTGCAAGGGAAGTCCCACAACAGACCAGATTGCCTGCTGGGGTGTAAAGAACATAGAAGAAGGGAAGTGCTTTGTAATTATATCAAAGCGAGGATGGGATGTGTAAACAGCCTGGTCAGCCACACAAATGGTCAAGGAGAGCAGCGGCAGAGGTGGCAACGGAGGTGACTTCCAGGGAAGCAACACAGGATGCAAAGCATCCTCATGGCCCGCTTCTATCTGGAAGAGGAGATGCTAGGAAAGCACCCTCATCTCTTGTCTCTGGCCACCCAACACTGCAGACTGCGCATAATTGTTACGATGGCCTGAGATGTGAAAGATTTACTTTATGCATAAAATAGAGGAGAGATAGCAAAGCAAGAAATAGCTCAGACATGAGGAGTGTAGAAGATGACTAGATACTAGAAACACAAGCCCCAAAGAGTGAATAATACAACAGTTACAGTAAATCAGGGAGCTTTGAAAAGAAATAATCATTTACCTTGAATATTAACATACTTATAAATATACACACATAAAAATGTACAACTACAGTATGTAGAAGAGTGCTAGATTCCATCACAAAATATAGCTTTATGATAACATAGCTCATGTTTAGTAGACCCGTACTTAGAATATTAACATGGACACACCAGTGTTTCCAGTCTTAGGAAAAAGCTACAATAACATTAAGAAGGATCGGATCAAGAAGACACATGATTTATTTGAATACAAGGCTTTCAACTAGCAATGATTTTAGGCAAAATCACGTACAACAGAACAGCAAATTGTATAAATTCCAAAATAAAAATGTTTGCATATGCACATACCATCAGTGTGACATGAATATGGAAAATATAAAATAAATAGTTGATATATTACACTGGTTACCTCTTCCTTTCAGACACGTACAGAGTATATCCCAATGGGTAACATCACTCAACGGAACCGATCACCTCCCATATTGGCACTGCTTCCATCAAAGAGAGCATGGGTCGTGTTTCAGAGGAGGAGCACATTCTGCCACACAGCCGGGATGAGAGCTAAGACACTCAGGGCATGAACAAATTCTGTATGCTGCGGTCCTTTGAAGCCTCTTTTTCCCCCCTCACCTGAGAGTTTTAGAAATAATTGCATTTGAGACAATATTTCCTGAAATCCCTTGCCTGGTGAACTCCCTGCACTGCATTTCCAGTTTCTGTTCAACAAGCCCAGCCTTTTAATTTTACTAACCTTCAAATGCGTTTCCTCATTTTGAAATGAAGGTTGCAGTACATATGAAAAGAACAGAAACTTCTTTATTCAGAAAATCTGTCTCTTCAATGTAAATACAGCTTTCTAAAAAGGGAAACATCACTTTAATCTAATGAGACATTTAACAAGGCCTTTATGATTTGCATTAGTTGCTTATCCTGCTAGCTATTCTTCAGCTACTGCAATTGTTATGTCAATAAATGTTAACACTATCACCAAAAACACACTCAAGTCCATTTCAAAGGTAACACTGGGATTTTATTCCATAACATCTGCCAGTGTTTGTATAGATAAGTTTGAGTTAATGTCACAGTGGAAAAGATATTATTATTATTATTACTATTTTAAAATTCTCAACATAACAAAGTCACCTACAAAATGGATTGGGAAATAACATCCAAGAAAGAAAATAAGAATGGGTGAGAATTCTTCAGACATTCCCTACAATGGAGCAAGATACACTATTTCAGAGTGCTGCACGGGCCACCTGGACCTCTTTTACGGAGCAGCTAGAGGAACTCAGAACATTCAGTTCATCACTTATTTTTCAAGCCATTTCCAAAATGCGTTCAATATTTCTCAGATTATAAGGTTGAGGAAAAGGACAAAAAGCTTCAAGAAAAGGCGCCTTAAGTATCTGGGACCTGAGTTTCCAGTTAAGGCAATTACCCTCCAGTGTGGATACCTGCTGTCCCATGCTTTAGGAGTCCTATTTATGGCTTTTTTTCTGAGTGCAGAGTTGCAAAAAGTAGATGTGTAAATGCTTGCTTGAGGATGATTTAATGAAACAAAAGAGTCATTTAACAGCATCTTTCTCCTGCCTATCTTTAACATCGCTGAGCAGGGAACTCTCTTCCATACAGGAGTATGCCTGCCTCGGCTTTCATTTGCTTTTCAGTCCCTTTTCTGCTGGAATCCTTTGGCTGCTTAAACTTCCCCTCAGAACCAGAGAACACTCAAAATCACCTTTCCATCTCCTCATTAGATCCCGAATCTCACTCTTGTCCCACTCTCCACCTCCATTCCCTTACTCAATTTAAAATTTATTTAAAATAATCCCCACTAAGCCCCTCTAACATTGTTTTGAAATGTGCCTTTATGCCAGGAATATCACCATAATTTATTTACTCCACTTAAACAGTAAAACTGAAAATGCAACTTTATTTTTCCATGATCTTACATTGTGCTTTCAAATTTCCATTTCTTTCCATGCTCTCCCTGGATTTCGTTTCTACCATACACCCAAGTGTAGCAAGGCATAGTCAGGATTGAAAAACCACTCAGACCAGCAAAGAAGGAAACAGGTTTAATAAACAGCTCTACCTCCATATGCCAGAGACCCAGCAGTCTACAGCCTCAACACAACTTTGCCACTGACTCACTGTGTGAGCTTAGTCAAGTCATTTAATCTCAGTTTCCCAACTGTCCTTTGGAAAGCATTGTTTAGCCCTAAAATAAAAACTGCTGCATATGCATGACAATTTACAGGCTTTATTTTAACATATCACTCCTGTAAAAGCTTACACAAATGCATGACCAGCAGAGATTCCAGTCATCACGGAGAATAAAGAGCTCTCTGCTGTGGAAATGTTGAGTTCAGTTTCAGATCATCCTACTTATGCGTTAGAAACACCATCACTTTATATTCAAAAAAAAGAAAAGGGAAAAAAGCCCTAAAGGAAGAATCTCTGCTGGTTTAGGAGGTTTTATTTAAGTTATACGTTCTCCACCCCCCTCTCCCTCAAACCTAATCAGCATTTAGGACAGAAATATATTTAAGACAGAAAATGTAATTTTAGTCAAACAGTTTAAATTGGTCACACAGAACCTAGAGCTATCAGTTTTGTTGAAGCCCCCAGTGAATGGCACTTCAGCTCCATCAAATTCAGCTCCGGCAATGAACACCAATTCTCTCAAGGTTATTTTGTATCTGTAATGTAACCCAAATCCATCAATTACATAAACTCCTGCGGGTTAAAAAGATGTAATAAATTGTCCCAGCTCTAAGAAGATGAGTTTGATGAACCTGTCAGTATTACTAGCACTTACAAACTGTGAATACTCTGACACATGCTGACACTCAGAACACGCCGCTAAAGGCTCAAGCTTAAGCAATAAAAGCACAGCAACCATGGGACCTTCCACTGGGCACTCCCAGCCAAGGCAAATGTTTAATTCCCTCATTATCTTTGGTACTGTGCATCCCAAGCTATAGGCTCACTCTCAAACTAGGAGATTCGGGAAATAACCCATACACTTGCTAAGACTCTATTTTGATATAGCTCATTATTGCAGGACACAGACTAATTTATATCCAGAATTTTTAGAATCTTGAAATGTATTCAAAGTGCTATGGCGTGGTTTTTTGTTTATTTTTTTTTCTAAAGCAGTCCAGGCAACAGCCAAGGTCTTCAATATCATCTCCCCATAGCCTATTTAACAGCAAGGCAGAATTCAGACAGGAGGGATATTCTGGAGGATGAAGGATCTCTAACAAGGGAATCTGAGTATTAGAGCAGCTTGGCCAGAATTCTGAAAGGCTGTTCAGGAGGGTGATATGAAAAATGAAGTTTCTTTTTTCTGTTACTTTTTCCTAAGGGGAAAAAAGAATTAAGGTCTCATCCTGCCCTGCTGGCTGAGAGAGATACCAGATAAAGACCAGAGGGAAATCAGTCAATAGGACAGGATCTTCTGGGAATGATTTCTCTTTACATATTATTATTTAAACATTAATTTAATCCAGTTTTGTAAGCTTCCTTAGCCATTGTTCCCCAACAATTTCTGTATCCTTTCACCAATTCAAGTTCAGTTGAGAAGAGGGTCTCAAATACATTAAAATCCCTGTAAATTTGGTAAAATTCAATAACATAGAAGAGGGAAAGAAACTCTAAAGAGCCTCAGAGTGCTGTATTGGCTGACAGGCTACAAAATTAGTTCATCCCTTTCAGATACAAAAGGATACACACAACAGACTCATCTTGGGATAGAAACCCATAGGAAGCCAAGCTTCAGACTTTCCACTGCTTACAAAGCAATTGGGTTGGGTTTTTTTCGCAAACTGCTAAACTTATCATGCTTTTTTCAAGCTGTCCCGAATCTCTGCAGCGATACCGCTTCCTGAGGCTGCTCAAGGAAGCGCAGACTCTTCTCACACCAGCACCACCTCAACACAAGCCTGATTTTGGGTCAACATTCCAGTTCCAGAGTAAAG
The DNA here is from genome assembly GCA_033628505.1 of Tringa tobata. Taxonomy (NCBI): domain Eukaryota; kingdom Metazoa; phylum Chordata; class Aves; order Charadriiformes; family Scolopacidae; genus Tringa; species Tringa tobata. The sequence goes on from JAHREE010000278.1 coordinate 2,079,008, forward strand.
TTCATGTACAACCTGCCCATTTCCCAGGGAGTTGGGTGTTTTGCTAACACAGAGTCAAGCTCTCTCTTACAAAGAAACAAGGTTATTTCACTAAGAGCAATACTCCCATATAATACCGATCATCATTTCTTAATATCTTGCCCAAGCTGACACAGTTCCCAGCCTCCGCCTGAAACCTTTCCACGTCCATATGCATTAACGGTTCATCTATTTGCTCTTTATTAATTTCTCCTCGTAAAACACAATATTTTTGTCAGCTGAAATAATGTTCTCCTGAGGCACTTGGCCCCGGACCTGTAAACTGTTAACACAGATTTGATTAAGGGACTATCATTCCAGTGGGCTCAGTGGAGCCTTTGACACAGGTTTCAGAGGGCAGGTTTTTCAGGGGCAGGTTTTGATTTGCAATTTATAGAGACACTGGAGGATTCCTATGCGTGTTCAACTCTTTCAGAATATTTCAGTCTCTTTCATAATTTCCCAGGGAGGTTCTTTTTCTCTTTGTCTCCATTTCCTTTCCTTTAAATTCTTTACGCTGCCTTCATCTGAATTCCCTTTCCTCACACAATTAATTCCCTTCCTTTGGACATTTCATTCCCTCCTAACATGGATTCTGCCTCCAAAGCAAAGGGTAGTTAAATAAAGATTGTATGGAACAGATTTGTCCAGGACACATTACTCTTTAGAGGACAGGTGGAGGAGACATTTGTGCTTTAATATAATAGTAAATACACACAAGGCAGTGCTCCCGGCAGCACAGCTACACGTAACACCAGATTGCTGGCAAATGACAGATAGACTTTATCCTGAATCCTCAGTGGGGAGCTCAAATCTGTATTTTTTAAACCCATCTGGAGTATTCAGTACCCTTGGTGCATTGGAACCAACACAGGAAAAATGTGAAAAATGTGTTTTTTTCTGTCTCTCTCTCTCTTTTTTCTTTCTCCCTAAAAGTTCCAGCTCCCAATTCATTATGGATATATGTTCCTTGTAATGAGAGAGGACTTTTTTTTTTTCTTCATTGGAAACAGTTTGGCTTAATTACTTCTGACATTTCAGTTAGCACACTGTGAGCTTGCTCACAATTTTGCAACATTTAAATAAATAAATAAACAAACAAATAAATAACTAAATAGCCTATCTCTGCAGCAGCTAACACAGTTAATTCAGCTTCATGGAAACACAGACCACAATGGACAAAACATCACGAATAAGCAGTTCAAGCAGCAGTGGAAGAGCTGGCAGAGAGAATCTCTGCCTTATTTACGGTAAGGCATCTCTCACCCCAACCCACACAAACAGATTTTAAAGGAAGTACATTCATACCCTCATGTTCCTCTTCAGTAAGGGACATAAATTTGTAGAGGGAGGAAAGGAGACTGAGGTAAGCAACCAAATTAATGGCTCAACTTTTAAAAAAAAAAATAAAGGGGAGAGAGAGAGAGAGAGAGAGATGTTCCCCTGATCACTATCAGCCCAGGAGGGCTGCTGAGGCCAGTGTGATGAAAGGTCTACGGTAAGTGGAAGGGACATTGGTGAATTTGTGGTGGTTTGAGCAGCCGTGGGATTGTGGAAATCAGCAGTAAGAAATGTGGGTAATGGCACAAGCAGTTGCCCGAGGGAGGCTCAGGGAAAAAGGATTAATGACCATCAAGACCTGCTCTCCTTCCACTCCTTCCCCGAAATGCCAAACCGCTGAGCCAGTTATCAATCAGGAACATGAAATACATTGGTGGATTGATTGGGTTTGATACAGTGGCAGCCAGCTACACTTTTGAATACTCTTTGAAAACAATTTTTACTGTGCAATGCTGGAGAAAGCCAACAAATAATAAACCTGTCAGAGTACTCACCAAGTGCTCGTAAATACTAAAGCTGCCTTAGTGCCTTGCAGCTGCAAATGGGAACCACTCCAAAGCCTGAAAAATTGTCAATACTTAATCGTTGCATCTGATATCAATTCTAATTTAAACTTCTACTCTCTCTTCCCCCACGTCTTATCTTCCCTCAGCAGAAAACGCACGAGTCTTAATAAAGAGCATGCTGATAGCACGCTCTCAGTGGGAAAAGCATGGTTTTTTTCTTCAGACAAGCTCTTTTTCTCCTGCAATTTATTCTGTTGTTCTGACCCCTTTATTCTGAATGCCCATTTCAGGTTCAAAGCCTCGTGTTTTTAAATGAGAGGAACAAGGGTACATAATAACCAAAGACAACTTGGACAACAGTCCAGCCTTTACTCAGGCAAAACTGAGTCAGTGGGATTTTGCTTGATTAGCAGATTAGAAACTCAGAGTCAGAGTATTTTATGTTGCCTTTGCCATAGAGAAAGCAGGAAGAAGTTTTCACTTCATATCAACATGTTGTGCTCCCACTTCTGAAATGGACAAAGGACTACAAAAAATAGACCTTGATATCTTTAGAGACTTCAGCCTGTACAGCACACGTGCAGTTTTGCAGCATTTGTGGTCTAAGACTCTGTAGACCAGGCCTAATGAAGACCTGATCATTCAGTTTTAAAAAGACCCTTTAAAGAAATTCTCATCAAACACAGATGCTGTGGAAGATACACAGCTTTTTGGTGTAGCTCGTGGAAGTGTGTTCCATGGTTTGCGTTCCTTTTGTTTTCCCCTTCACATCAGTGGATCCCAACAAAACTGAGCCCAATGGAAAGAGGCGTTGCTACTGTGGTACCTGAAATCTCTCTCAAATAACTTTTTTTTTTTTTTTGCCATAGATGGGTACATCACAAATTAATCCCCCTCTATACAGACCGAAAGGGCACATTCTGGACTTGAATAAGGACCATATAATTTCAGATAGTATCATTGTATTTTTATAGCACTACCTTTTACAAGTGGCTCTTCCTGATCTTTAAAAATCTCAGTTTATGATTCGGGAAAAAAATGCCAGGTTTTCTAAAAATGTAGGGAGTATATTGCTCAATAACATAAACGCATTGTATCATATAAGAGATCCATCCAATCCAGTATTCTGTCTCAATGGCCAACAGTACACGTGCAGGGGAGGAGCATGAAATAAATGCAGCATGAGCCTCCTCCTCTTACATGGACCTGTCAATCAGCAATGAGCTCCTTAAAAAAATGTGCTCCTGTATGCTTTCCTGTAAACTCTGTGTCTGTGTACAATGCAGTTAGCAACTTCTCTAAACCTTTTTGTGGATTTATGATATAATTTCCCTACAAATGGAAAATGCCATAAAAAAAAAACCCAACCACAAAACCAAAACCAACCAAACAACAACAAAAAAAAACTCCAACCAAACCCACAAAGGATGTTGGACAGCTAACACTGAGCAAACGTGATTTATAATTCCTAGACAATCTTTTCTCTAAGTTCATTCCCCCTTAAATTCTTTGTCTTCTTGTTTTGATGATAGATACGGGGTTCTCACATGCTCTTGCCCTTCCTCCCCTTTTTTTCTTCCTGTTCAGTCGATTCCCTGTGTATCAGGGGTTTGGTTGGAAATGCCAAATATCTCTGCTCCAAAGGCATCAGAAGCTCCCACAGTACCACAGTCTAAGTACACAAAGACGAAAAAATGGCAGCAGTGGGGAAAAAAATTGCTGTGCATCAGAGCAGAATATCTTAGGTTGGGACATCGCTATCAATCTCCCCTTGACCTTGACGTTACTGCCAAACTTCATTGGCAAAGTCTCTCTAATGTCCCCCAAGGTTCTCATATTCCATCTGTCTGCTGTCTACAGCTTCCTAAAGACCACCCTCCTTCCTCTTGTCTTGGTTTCCATGACTCCTTAAAGACATGTTAAAAGCACAGCTGGTAAGTTCAAGAAAACCGGCATGAAAATGGAAAATAACTTGATTGGGAACCATTTTCCAAAATCTGATTTAATTTTTCCATTGGGAATTTAAAGGTCAGATATATCTCAGCACTGCCAAGAGCATATCAGTGTGCTCAAAATTGTAAATCTAAATAGAAGCAGCAACTCTTGTAATGTGTAATTTTAGAGGTTAAGAAATAATTTTTATCTGGGACTTTCCTTGGCCACATGCACTAAATCCAAAATTTGCAGGAATAGTTTTCCCGTTCTTGTTTCTTTTTTAGGTTTAAGGAAATTTAATGGTCTCCCCTCTTCATTAAGGCAACAGTTCTGAACATTTTCTTTATATAAGAAGAATACAAAGTTAATTTCATTTAAAGATGGTGATATCAAATTGAGACACACAGTTATTTCAAACAGATGATTATAGGCCTGATTAAAGCAGTGAACGTAACTACAGAGAGGTGACTAATAGTGCCTTTTTGAATGCACGCACACACACAAAGACATAAATGAACTTTCGAGCAAAGACAGAACTTGTTTTCAAAAGAAAATCCTGATGTTACTGTCTTCCCCCATCCATCTGCAATGCTAAAAGTGAAAATTCCTGAGTACTTTTCCACTACTCCAGACTAACTGAAAGACGTTAGTTGAAGTTAGTTCCTTATATCTTGTGTCCATGTTGTAAATTTTCTTGTTAACACGTTTTATGACCCACTATGAAAAGAAAGTTCATAGAAAACCTTCTGCTTGTCTAAGCATTCCATGTACGTATGGTCTCCTAGCTTTGTAACCAGGAGACATGAATTAAGCAGTAAAAATGCTATTGTCTTATTGTCCTTCACAAGCAAATTTGAAGATGGAATAATTCACAAAATTAGTCTATATACTGTTCTGGAACCAGAGATATGTATTTATTAGAACAGGCTTCCTAGAGAGGTGCTCTATGCCCCAAAGCCTGTCAGTGTTTAAGAGGCATTTGTAATAATATGCTTTAACTTGTAGTCAGCCCTGAAGCGGTCGGGCAGTTGGACTCGATGATGGCTGTAGGTCCCTTCCAACAGGAACTATTCCATTCTATGCTATTCTATCTAAAGCCTTACAAATTCCTTGCTGTAGTGCGGACTGTAAAGCTACTCAAAATTATCTGTTGTCTTTTCTGTCCCACCTCGGCTGGAAATTCCAAGTGTTAGAACAGGGCTAACAGCAAGGGATCTGGATGACCCTCTCTTGAAAGTAAGGCACTTTTGGTCACTGAGGAACTACTGACTGGAACGAAGAGCGTGCTGAGTAATAGCAGCCAGAACCTTAAGGGGGAAATTATGAGGACTTGAGGTCAACCAGGAGTTATTCAGCAAAAAGGTACTGGAATTATCCCCAATAAACAAAATGTGCTTGAAAGCTTGAAATCTGGTTGTCCAGATATCAGAAAGCAAATGATAAATTTCTGAAAGTTGTTACTATTTTAAACATACAACTTGCAGTGGGCATCTGGAGAAAGGCCTTACGTATTTGAATTTTTAAGCTTGTCAATATTGCTCTGTTGCAATTAATTCAAAACTAACTTGCTAATATTATCTTCCTTTCCATTCAGACCACATCACTTTGGTCTTTAATTTCTTCTGTCTTCTGCCATGTGAAATTTAAACTTCTAAAGTTAAGTTTCTCAGCTTTGCCATCATGCCCAAGAAAATCTGCAGAGTCTTCACCTCTCAAAATCTTTAAAAAAACCCAAAAAAACCCCCAAACCCATCTTGTCTGCTAAACATCAAGTACTTAAGCGGTGGAGCAAGACACAGCCGGTCAATCTTTCAGCCCTCTCCCTATTCAGTTCTTTCCTTACTACATATTCCTTCAGTGCTCTCAAGAAAACCCTTAATCATTACAATAGCAGTGGAAGCAAGAGGGAAAACATTCTCAGTTACCATCATTTCTGGGAATTCACTATATAGAGCCTTATTTGAACCTGTATGAAGACTTTTACCTAGTGCACATTCCCTATGCTTGATGATTAAACCATAAATAAACAATAGTTAATTTATCATCAGGGGAATTCGGTTCAAACCAGGTCCTGTACTTCAAAGAGCTTTTATCCAATATAGACAATTACAAAGAGACAACCACAAAACTTAAACTCATGACAATGCATACTTTGAAAACATAATTACATTTCTATGGCTAGATGATATAAATTTGATAGTATGCATTTATTATAAATTACCAATTAATAATAGATTACCACATAGCAAATTAAAGTTTGTAACTCATTAGCTGGAGTACACTGCTGTGCCTCAACAGACTGCTGATGTTCTGCCATTTCAGTTAATATTTTCAGCATAGTAGAGAATTATAACTTGATACTCATTCACTTCACTATGTACAGTGTAAGAACATATATTTTTTTGGCCATATTAGCTTCCTTGGGGGAAAAAAAAATGAGGTTTCTAATGAATGGATATGTCACCATATAATATTAAAATATATTTGTATAAAATATTTTTTTTCATCTTTGCCTGGACAGCTGCTTACAGCATAGGGTGAAAAACTGCTAAGTGGTTATAATACATCACAACCACTGCTCAGTATTTGTGCTGGGAAATTGCAAGGCAGTAAATGCAAACAGGTACATTTTTGCAGACTGCAGCGTAATTTACCTCCCAGGAGGGAGTTTGCGTGATCATGAACTTAGTGAATCCTCTGAACGCACTTATCTAAGAGAGGAAGAGGAAAGGAGCACTATGGAAAGGTTAGGTACTTCTGTACAGGTGACATTGCCCCAGCTATAAATCTCAAGATTTATTATTCTGCCTCCTTATCTCACAGAAGGTTTCTTTGTGCCATTATCAGCTCTTTCTTCTACACCTTTTTTGCCTTGGAGACCTGGGAACTCAGACAGGGTCTGGCATCATTAACATAACAAATCACTGCCATACATCTTGGATGACCACATTAGGATCTCCCAAAGCCTCACACAACCTAACAAGCTTTAGAAACCCTCATGAGCCAACTGCCTCATTCTAGCCTTCGGCAAATATGAAATAATTTGAGCTTAATAATTTAATTTAGCCTATATGAAAGGATGTAACTTACTAATAGATTAACTCTGGATCTGTAGCACAGATCAAATATTAGGCATTTCCTGTTGTCCACAATCCCACAGTGTCACTACCATGAGCTAAATTGTGCCACAGGAAAAAAAATCACACAGAAACACTATTCTCTACACCTCACTCTTCGATAAAATCTACCTTAATGAGATACATTTTTTACACAATTAAAAATTATAGAAGTACCATGATGAAAATTTGTTTCACACAGAAAAAAAACCACCATTATTTCTGTGGAACTACTTACAAGCCCCCAATACTTTGACATTTTCAGCCAATACGGAGTACTTTGTGGGTGGTACTTTCAGAAATAAATATCTAAACAGTGCCGTGAGAACATCTGGTAAGTTTTAAAAGTTTTTGCCATACCCAAATCATTCATAACTCAGGGTGTAGCATATATTACACTGATCCAAAAATCTTTCTATTCTTTATTTTTCAAGTGCTTAAAAAGAAAGAGGAGACATTTGAATTCCTACTACCATACCATAACTTTAATGCATCAAAGAAGATGAAAATAAAGCAAGTTTTCTTCATGTCGTGGAGGAAATGCTAAAACTCTGTTTTAGCCAAGAGAGATGTTCATTGCTTTGCCATTTTCATAATGTCTTTCATTCGCTTCACATAACTATGAACTATAATACTGCAGAGGATCCATTATAAAAAAAGCAATAGCCAATTGAACAGATGGGAAGAAGAAATGTAACCACAAAGGGAGAGAGTCTAAGATGTTTGTTCTGTTGCAGTTATGAGCTAATAAACTAGACCTTTATCAGAAATAAGATCCTTAGATTACCCATAACCTGTAAGACAGGAAAATGGCACTACAGATTCACCTCACACATTCCCTCTACCACTGTTTATTTCTCCTATTTTTATTAATCTTTATCATGTGCTTAGACTGTAGACCTCCAGCAATATTTTTTTACATGCACATTGTAGGTCCTCTTAAGCACCCCTCCCCTTAAACACCACTGTTCACACCTGAACCCTTATTCTTAGACAATTGTATACAGAGAAGAAGGGGCAGCCAGCCACATGGAGCAGCCAACCCCATCTCTTTTTACAAATACAGAGCAGCTAGAGGTTTATGGTTGGAAGAAAAAGCACTCCAAGCCAGCGTTATCCTGAGACTACAAAAAAAGGGAATCTTTGTGAGACCCCCCACGGAATTCAAGTGATCACTTGATTTTCTGCGGTGAAAAAACAAACTCTGCTGCACCAGAAGGAACCGTGCCAGGAAGCGTGAGACAATCTGACCTGGGAATTACCCTGGAGCTTTTGCCAAGAACAGTCTCACATTTTCAGGTTGCCACTTCTATCCACAAGCAAGTCCTGAGCATAGGATAACCTGATCCAGAGGAACAGTTCCATTTCAAACTGCTTTTCTTTGTTTTATCACAATCTGAACATTACAAAGTACAGATTTACGGTTCCCCGCACAGTTCTGTAACAGCAAGTCTTCTACAATACTACAGATCATTGTTACACTGCTCTTAGGGAAACCAGATTTTTTTTAATGGGGGTAATAGGAAAATGTTTGTCCTTAAAATTGATAATCACTGTCTCGTCACGTTAAAATAAGTTACCTCTTTGCTGAGCTTGGCATTCAAATGTTGCAAAATGGCTGATGTAATCATTTGTTAAGTCCACATGAATACTGCACTTACAGAAAGTGTATAGAAGATTGCACATTTTAATGAGAATGGATAATGCTTCTGTAATTTCTCATCCCTCTTACAACGGTTATCACAAGGAAAGGATAAATGTGTGTCATGCTGTCTTGTTACAAGAGCTTAAATGTTGTGTCCTTCCATTTAAAGAGCTGCTCTGTTCTGATCTTCCCAGTGTTCTGTAATTAGAAAAGCCAGCCATTTTTCTTCCACCCTATTTGCAGTTTCACTGATTTATAGGAAAGCAGTAGAGCTGCTTATGACATATAAAATAGAGGGCAGGTCAAAACTAAACTGTGGATTATATAATAATGTTCCATATAGAACATGTGGATTACTAAAATCTTATTTCATAAAGTACAAGAAATGGAAGTATAGCTTGTAAATAAGAGTGAGGCACAACTGCAATTTCAGTCTCAGACAGATTCTAATTTCCTTTTTGAGCTATGATTATTATTTGTGCTGCAGTGATGTAAGGACCTTCTTCCATTCACTGGACTCATCTTCTCTGAAGCTGCACAGCACCCCAGCAAAAATGATAGTGATAACACGAAGGGGCCCTGATCTCCAAAACATTATAAGACATGTAGGGCACCCTGAAGGAAATAAGAGGTAGGAAAATAAATATTGTATGCATTGAGACAAAAAAAAAAAAAAGGTGGGAAAGTCACAGAGGGGATGAAGGAAATAATAACAGAATATGATCTTTCCATCACCTCTACTTAAATGACAAACATGTGCCTGGCAGCAAATTTCAAAAGTTAGGATACTATAATAGACACTGCAGGATCAACAATATTATTTTTCTAGTCATGGGCACCACTTGTCGTTGACAAAAATAAGATGAGGATTCTTCCAGGAATTGTAATGTGACTAAAATGCCAAGAATTGGCAATAGACCTTGCTGAAATCAGACTGGAGAGTAAAGAAATTTTATGCCTCATTTTTGTAGTTTTATAAAAAGATTTTTGTAAATAAGGATTGATTCCCCAGTGAATGATGCTTAAGTGTTCTATCTGGAAAGTAAAAGTGACTTATTCGTAGATATGAAAACCTGATGACATGGAAGCGTTATGCTGCTTGAGTAAAATGGCAAACTTACATCTTTAAAATTACTGCTTTGTTTCCATTATTATGTGGATGCTCTTTATAAACAGTAAAGTTAGCTGCATTTGTTTGCTTAAGCATGTATTTATTCTTTATGCAATGTGTCTCTGCAAATCACTTCTTCCTCATATAACTCCCAGCTGAAATATTAGATTTTCTCAATGTTACAATACTTTTCCGGGCTTGAAGCTATCTTTTTAAGGCTAGAAAGAAAAGGAACAGTTTTCCGTATTTTTATAGGATTGAAACATGGTTTACAGTATGGGGCAAATATTGGTTCTGTGTAAATGAACTTTTTAAAGGTTCAGAACTATAGTTTAGTCCAACTAGGCACCCAAAATTCCAAGTGTTCATCCAAACATACGAAAACAGTGAAGTTACGAAGTTGAGCTGGAAATTTCACAAGCCTTTTGAGAATTATTTCATATTCTTCCTCCTTTTTGATCTGAAATTAAAGTGCCCTCAGCATTTTTCAGCATCTACAAACATTGTCTTGACTAGAGCCACACAACACAAGCTCTATAGAACTGAAAAATAATGGGATATGATGAAGGGACGATTAGTTGAAGTTTTTCAAATACCTTTTAAAAAGGATAATAGTTCATGTTACTGCTTCTTTTGTCCAAATACATTCACACAAATCACTACCATTTTACTTTATTTGTCTTGGTAGTATTACATAACATGCTCAAGAGATTTTATAAAGTAATAGCTACTAATTTACTCTGAAGCAGTCAATTCACATGAACAAACTAATAATAATGAAGTAGCAAAAGGTACCTAGTTCCTTGTTGGTGGAAACTGATGCTGGTTTTTTGAACGAGTAAGAGACACCAGGAAATTGTGTATGCTTTCTGATCCAGCATAGACGAGCATGTAGCTTCAGCAGTTTCCCAAGAGCTCCTCACGTTTTAACGTGATAAGCATTAATGGAATATGCTGAACCTCTCGTCTTCTGTTGCATTGTCTGCTCCTCCAGTACATCAGAGGCAAGGACATGTCCAAAGGGTAGACTGCTTTGCCAGAGATGGACAGGTTAAGTCTAAGCAGAAGAAAATTAAGTGCAGGTCTTGTCAAAAAAAAACTTACGTTCACAAAATGTGCCAGATGTACAGGTCATACAGCCCAGCTATTTTCTTCCCGGTATTTTTGGTTTTGGCAGAGTTTTAATGCAAGACAACTGAAATATCTCAGCCTTCATTTCAGCTGGCACAGTTGGCTAGCTTGAGCAGTTCATAATAGTCAACTCCAAACACTAGCTTTCCAACAAAAATTGTTTGACAATGATCAGGATTTGCTCTGTTAGAAAAGTTTGACCATTTCTAAACTTACCTATTTCTTTTTCAACTACCACAAAGCAATAACTATACTGTAACTCCCCCATACCCTACTGCTTTTTTATACAACTTTATTTCTGACTAAACAAGCTGCTTTTCAGGCCTGAAGAAACACGAAGGACATGCCAAAGCCACACAACACAACTCAGGGATGAGACACTCATGCAAACAGCAGTTGAGTTCATGCCAGAATAGCAAGATGTGTCTGCTGATAAGCAGAGGCAAAGCGTTTCCTTGATATATCCATCCACCTTTGGGATCTGAGCTGGTACCTTTCTAAGCAGTGCACAGAGACGTGCAGATGTGACAATTTAAAACGGCACAGACCACTAGTGGCTCCGGAATATCTCTTGTCTGATGTGCATGCACCCATGGATTCTACAAATCTTACAGCCTAAGGAAACAATACAAACCCAAAGGATGAATGTCTATTTATTGCTTTATTGTTCAAACTAGCTTTCAAGAAAATGAAGTTTTGTGCCACTCTGATGAGCCAGCAATCTTAGATCCATTCCATACAAAAGGATAGCAACTAAGGTTGACTATTCAGTACGAATAGCTAGAGATCCAGCTCGGTCTGAATAAACACAGTGTAAGAGGGACAACACTACTCTAAACAGACATTACTACAAGTTCTCATCACCTACAGTTTTTCTTGTCTTGGCAATCACAAACACATATGTCTTACTATTTACATGAGAACTGCTCTTACTTGGATCACAGGAAGAATTATAGATCATCTCTTCCAATTCTCAAATTAGTTCTCTTTCCCTACAAGCCTGCAAACTTATTAATTTCCCTGAATATTTGGTTTTCTCCTCAAGTTTTCAAAAGGCCCTGCTGGGTGAGCTATACCTGCCCTGTGTCTGAGAGTTTTACAGATTGCTTTGTTCTCTTTGCTTGCAGAACTCCTCACACGCCTCCGCTCAGTTGATCTCATTCATGGGTTTTTGTTTTCCCTCCTGCAAGAGGAGACCCAGTGACTAACTTTCCCTCGCATCCCTCCATGAAAAGGTGCCTAAAGCAGTCTCTGTCTTCCCTCAAACCCTGCTCAGTGAACCAGCAGCTTCCCCATTTTTATTTGTTGATTTTATGCTTAGCCTGCTAATTTCATGATCAGACATATGCCTATAGAATATAATAATTCTTTCTAAATGGCAATAGCCTGCAGTGATCAGGCTGGACTGAAGTGTAAGTGTCCTGCACAACCAGATCTCTGCATATTTCACCAGAGCTCTTGAAACTGGACTCAAAATAATAGAGCCCTTTCTCTACATCAGGCTTTTACTGCTTCCTACCAGAGCTTAACCAAAATCACAAGACTAGCCTTATATGTGTTATTTCAGCATTTCTGCAATCCATAGAAACGAAGAATTACAGAACAGCAATAACAATGACTCACTTTATAAGAAAAACAAAAAAAGACTTTTTTTTTTTTCCCCACAAACCACAACAAGCTTTTGATTGAAGTGTGGCAAGCAACGCTGACAACTTGGTTCGGTTCCTGATTTAGCTTAACCAGGCCTCTATCTTTAGTCTTGGTAAAACAAAAATGATTATTGCTAACACTAAGGGATACTTTTGTTACCCGACCCAGCAGGAAGGCTACAAATTCAGCGAAGAGAAAAAAGTCCAATTTACTGGAAACCGATAACCCCTTAATATCTGTGTTTCGTAACACATTCATCATTGCGGCCTTCAAGGTTCCAACACACTCTGATTAAAGTGAGCACAAAAAGAAACCCGTACATTTCTCATGTCATTCCACAAACTGCTTTTTATTTACTTTATGTTACTCTGTTTTGATAATGCTGCTCTGGGAAAGCCAAGGTAAAGAAAAAGGTTTGATTTTTCACTGTAAAAGCAATGAGGTTTGTACTCACTCACACCACTGGAAGCAGAGTGAACAAGGAACAACTGGTAAGAAGGCCCTCTATCCTGAATCTACTAGTATGATTTTAGGCTTTATTTTATTCCTTGATAATGCTACCTGTCATATGTGGTCTTCAAGTGTGAAGAACTTGGAGCTTTAAGACAAACTTGGAGCATAAAGAACAAAAGGACCTTGATGCTTTTCCAGAAGAGTAAGAAAACATGTCACTAGCACTCAGTATCCGACATAGAAGAGAACTTAGATATCCAATTGTTTTTTAAACACCCAAGTTTTTAATCAGTATAATATATCAAAGATTATTTGCCAAAGCCTTGCTGAGATTATCAGAATATTGTGGGAAAACTGTCGCTGCTGCATTCCTTCAGTAACTGAGCAGAACTTCCCAAGAAAGTAGCTTGTTACTTAATTGCATCATTACATTTATAAAAGGAAGAATTTAAGAAGAAAGAAATCGAAAACTAGCATCAGCTTCTATTTTTTTTCCTCCTCTGGAACCTAAACAATTATCTACCCCTGTGTTTTCAGATTCAAAGACATGAATGGCACCACCAATCCTGGTTTTCTCAAAGAGTCTGAAAACAACTCTGTACTGTGTGATGAAATGTGTTGTTCATGATTCAGAGACTGATAGAGGCCAAATAATGTCCATGTTTAATTGAATGTCCTTTAGCTAAGCCATTGGCTTTGCTTTCTGCTTCACGTATAAATTACAAGCAACTACAGAAGAAGGGCTTCATCAGGATGAAGTTTGTGCTTGCAATAACTTTTATAGCATAATGCTGCGTATACTTACAGTAAAAAAGGATGTTACCACAAGTGTCTTCCTGTCTGCTCTATCCACGCTATCTGTATGATGTTTATGTCAGAAAAGAGGAGTCCTGGAACAATTATAACAAAGCATACTTAAGCTTTGCTTTCATGAAAACTGAAAGATTAAATACATTACTCTGCTCTTTTCGCCAGAAAGCAAGCTAAATAATCTCTTTTAAGAAGTCAGCCATTACATGTGTAAGTTTAAAAGCCTCCCTGCAAATATGAAAATTATGTCTCTCTACAGTAGGACAGAAAGAAACACAGTACTACATAGAGTGTCAGACTTTTAATGTCATCGCAGTACCACAAACACTGCCAAGACATAACTGGCAGTAGCTGGAGACAGTTTCCATGGAGAAAGCTGAGATAAGCTGTGTCTTGCAGGAATATCTGGGAGAAGCCTGGATACCCCTGTTTTCACAGAAACAACATGTGTTTTCTTCAAAAATATGCTTCCCTTACACAAGGCATGTTTGGCATTCAGAGATTCCCGTGTTCTGGAGACAATAAACTTTTTATAGTGCAATAGCAGCTTTTTGGTTGTACGTAAATGATGAATTTGCCACTTTTTAGTTTGTGGTACCTGACTCATTTCTGCTCTTAGAGGGAAAAGTCAAGTAGAAATGAGATATGTAGAAGAGATATGAACTCTCACTTAGTTTTGATGGATTATGTATACACTCGTTATGGTGTTTAATGCATGGCACTTGCCATTAAAGGTTATGGGGTCCTTCTCCAATACTTTAGTTATTTATTTTAATCAGGATATTTTACAGGAATTATATTAAATCTTCATAGAATCCTAGAATAGTTTGGATTGGAAGGGACCTTTAAAGGTCATCGAGTCCTACCTTCCCTGCAATGAGTAGGGACGTGATCAACTAGATCAGGTTGCTCAGAGCCCCATTTAACTCCAATTAACTTATTAAGTTGAACAAAAGCAAATAGCACTGAAGTGAATGAGAAAACATCTGCTGATTTTCCCAGATTTTTATTTCATGTACCATGTATCCCATTCTCACTCACTGACATTTCAGTATTATCTAATATCACAATGCTTCTGAATGTACAAAAGCATATAAATGCCTAAGTTAACCTATCATGTGCAAGCCCCGTGAGCTCACTGCTGTTAGAGCACTGAAATCGATGGTTCTTAACTCATAGAACCTCCTTACAAGAGGGTAAAAAAGAAAATCTACCAAAAGTGAATGCGAACTGCTTACGTTCAAGAATTTGTTACAGAATTACTTGCAGATAAAAAAGAAGCGGGGTCCCTACTTTGAGATAACTATTCTGCTTCTTTGTCCCACGCGGCATTCAGGAGCGTTAGAACACATTCACTGTAGGTATGCGGTTAAGAAGCGCCAGCCAAAGCGCATTACATCCTTCTCTCGGTGCGCTCAGAGAGAAATGAAGTGGCCTCGATTCTCTACAGTTCAATCCTTCTTAGTTTAAGCCCTGGCAATTTCAGGCTACTTTACTTCTCAAAGAAAGAATCCACACTGGGGTTTAACGTATTTGGGTACTGACATAACCGTGACTTTGAAATCTCTGGCTGAAATACCTTACATAAGAGGTAATTAATTATTATGCCATTACTCACTTATTCAGACCATTAAAACGTCTAAGGCAACAGGAGCATTCAAGAGAAATTTTAAAGGACAGCAGCTTTTTGCAACGTGTTACAATGTTCAATAGAACTGACTTTTGACCTATACGAAAGACTAAGGCTTTTTCTGCCAAAAAATTTTGGCAGCCTGTCCAGACTCACTCATACAAGAAGTACAGTGTGCTTTCACATCAATTCATTAAGTCCTACTGTGAGATTGCAGCGTGTGAGGAAGCAAGAACAGGCATTTTAAACCATTTGACTCACTGCAGCCAGTTGTTGAAATAACCTGAAACTGTTTTTTTTCCAGCGCTACCATTCTCATTGTGAGTGAAGCTCATTGGTGAGGACTGAGCACATCAGCTGGCACAGCAGCTGAGTCAGTTAACTGATTATTAGCATTCCAGCAGGTCTGAACAATAGCAGTGAGTCAGAAAAATTAGCAAGATTTAAAAGATGTTTTGTATCATTCTGTTACAAAAAACAATCACTCCAATGACTGTTGGTTCTTTCAGAAAAAAAAAATTTACAGCTTTAAAACTTGGTGCAGGAACAGCAAGATATCAAAAAGCAGCTGCTCAAATGAAATAACATCCTTGTGTTCAGTTCTTTTAAAAAATGCATTTTTTTTCCTTTGGAGGGTTGAACTTTTCAGAGTCGGGGACTACTGGCATTTGTAAAAAGGCTTAATTAGCTTTTACAGAATGGACATAGGAAAATCCTGCTCAAACAATACAAGACTGCCCTCAAAGCAGTTCCAAAGAAACAACTTTGGTCAATAAACATATACCTATTTTTATCTAAAAAACAAGTTTATTACTAAGTTATATGGTGATGTGGACCATGATATATGGTAATATGAACATGTGAATACACAACTCAATTGCTGCTTGACACTACTCAAGCAGAGAAAAGAAGAGATCACTCTTGAAGTTTGTTTTATGCCCATACAAATGATGCATTTTCATACACTTCCTCTTGGGCAAATAGTAGCAAACCCACAATTTTCATTGGCTGTATGAGCTTTCGGAAGATTCACTAACAAAAAAGACTAAAAGTTACCATTATCCATTGGCATCATTTAGATCAGTCTCTTTTAGATTAGGTAACTCCCTTTCAGTATTTTTAATTATTTTTATCTGCATCTTTCATAAATCCATTACTTCTGCTTCTCTTGATATAACTTTATGATAAATAGAATCATAGAATCATATGGGGTTGGAAGGGACCTCTGGAGATCATCATCTAGTCCAACCCCCCCCTGCTACAGTGGGTCTACCTAGAGCAGGTTGCACAGGAACCTGTCCAGGCAGGTTTTGAATATTTCCAAAGGAGACTCCACCACCTCCCTGGGCAGCTCCTTCCAGTGCTCTACCACTCTCACAGTAAAGAAGAGCCTCCTCATGTTTAGGTGGAACTTCTTATACTCAAGTTTGTGCCCATTTCCTCTTGTCCTGTCACTGGGCACCACTGAAAAAAGACCAGCCCTGTCCTCCTGACACCCTCCCTTTAGGTATTTGTAAGCATTGATTAGATCCCCCCTAAGTCTTCTCTTCTCAAGACTAAGAAGACCCAAGTCCTTCAGCCTCTCCTTATAGGAGAGATGGTCCAGGCCCTTAATCATCTTTGTTGCTCTTTTCTGTACTGTTCCCTGTCCTTCTTAAACTGGGGAGCCCAGAACTGGGACAGGACACAATCACAGCCTTTCGCATCCTTAATACATAAACTTTAGAATAAGCTGACAAAGGCACAGACTACAAAAACTAAAACACTGAATTTTCAGGAGAGCATCTAAGAGGATATGAAATTCACTTGGAGAAATTTGTGTAACTTCAGGATAGATTTGTTTCTTAAATAGTTAAATCTTGTGTGTACTTCAGCCCAGAAAACATGATACAAACAGGTTAGAAATCAGATTTACTACCACTCTTAAGCCAATTAAGAATGAAGTAAGGACACAGAAGTGAACTATTCCATTAGAAATACTAAATGTCTAAGCCTGGTTACTATTGCAAATAAAAACCAACATACTACATGATTGAGTCTGTACACTGTGTAGTAAGTACAGCTGTACAGTGATGGTTACAGTCACAACTCACAAGCGAAGGCATCAGCCTCCTGCATTGTCACAAGCTGGGATCCACAGCAGAGCTGGTCCAGCTGTGATGCATCAACTGGTAGCAAGCTGGAACTCAAACTAGAAGGATCTGCCCACTGAGGGATGTTTTCTTCATGACAATAATGTCACTGCAGGAGACGAGAGAGCACGTCTCTGAGGCAGCTGTGTGCCTTGCCAGGCAGTAGCAGCACTCTGTGTGTTACAGTGGCTGAAATCTGATGAAATATTCCTTTTGTAAAAAATCAAATAAAAAGCCTCAACTCCAACAACCCCTGAATGCTGAAAATGAAACACTGTCCGGGGTGGTGGCATCACTGATAAGTGTAATCCTGGATAAGCCACAGACTTATGAAAATTCAGAATTATTGAACAGGGAGAGGAAAGCACCCATAAACCAAACCCCAGCTCCATCCAGCACATGTAAGTACTGATTGCTCCGTCTATTTCGCGGCATGAAAACTCTCAAGTTTTCAATGAAATTACCTTCTTGGAAGTGTTACTTGAAAACTACTGATACCACATGCCCCCTGCCTATCTGACATGTAATATTACATCATAAACATCAATAGGGTGGGAGATGCTTATTAAAATCAGCAGGGAATAACAAGGTTTCTTCTGTTGTCACCAGAGGGTAAATCAGGTTCATTTAATGGGTGTAAATGAGATTAGAAGTAGACCAGCTGCACATACTTTAGAGAGGCTTATCATAACATAAACAGAGGTGTTTATTCATAAAAGTGTAAATGCTATAATTTCTCACTGCTTTGCTCCGTTTTCTAAGTAGTTTCACACATATATAGATGCTGATGTCAGAATAACCCATTAGATCATCTGCTGTGACTTTCTCTAGGTACTAGGCCTGTAAATTTTGCCCCATTAGATTATTTTTTATTTAAAAAGCTTGTCTGTAACTCATGCTTGACTAAAACATAACTTCTGTTGGGTTAAAACGTGTCTCCCAGGAAAACATCCAGTTTTGATTTGACATGAAAGACATTAAAACTGAAAATTTATCAGTTCTCACAGCATTTTGTTCCAGTAGTTAGTTACACCCTTCCTTTTGAATCATAACCCCCCTAATTTGAATTTTCTTCAGCTTTCTACTATGAACTTCTCTTATTCTGCTATATTAAAAACCTTTTTCCTATTACACATTTTCTACCCCAAGAGATACGTATGCAATGTTAGTCAGATTTTTTATACAAAAAGACAGACTTAAATCTTCATCATCAACTAAGCAAATTCAGTTCTTTAAAGCAAAACAAAACAAAACAGAATTTTCTCAGTCTTAGTTTGATTAACCCAAGTAAACTAGTAATTGCTAGAAGAGCAATGAAGACTAGGTCAACTTGGTTTTAATTTCAGCTGGCAGCCTACTATTTATTTTTTCCCCAAACAACTATATAAATTTTAGTACTTTTACCACCCAGGTTGAAATTCTAATTTTATTATCTACTCTGCTGTTCTTACTTGAGTTAGCCAACTCAGATTTGCCAACCCAAATTAAGAACACTCTTTGTTATTTGCTATTGCAAATGTATATTAAAGGAGTCTGGCAGAGTCCTTAGCTCTTCTGGCTTCCAGCTTCAGGACTCTCAACTCTCTCTGACAGAGGCAGAAGATGTGACTACACCTTGGCCTCCCCAGGTCACACCCCAGCCCAACCCTCAGCAACGTGAAGCGCTGACCTGTAGCCTGGACCAGTTGAAGAGCATGGAACTGGCCCATTCTCCCACTTTTGCCAAGGAGGCAGCGATGCCTGGCAGAAAGGCAGAGCAGACAACTGGGAACAGGAAAGTTTCCAGCCAGTGCAGCTAAATCCACCACTCTTAACTGCTGACTACCCAGGGTGCCACACAGTCCTCACATCAACTCCTGAATACGCTATGTTTTTATTTCCACTGATTAAATGGTCCCATTCCCTCCAATACATACTTTTTTTTTTGTCAGGGAGAAAATGAATTAATTAAAAGACAGCGGAAATGCATACATCTGCAGAACCCAGGCATATCAAAAAGAAGGCTGTTGTTTTAGCTCAAGGTTTCGGTTGAAGGAAAGGATCAAAATTAATGATGACCTCAATTAAGTTTCTACAGTATCTCTGGGGAAACTTCAAGCCATATGTTGAAATCCCTTTAAAGTTAATGGGTATTACTTGTTCTCCCATCAAGGCTGAAGGAGATGCTTATGCCTCACGTTTCTGTGTTGGAGGACAGAATGTACCAAAAATGACTGTGTGAGGAAGGGAACAAAAGGACAAAGAGGTCACATTAGATGCAATGATATATACTTTTCTGGTTTAGAAATTTAAAGGGACGTCACGCAGGAAAGAGAAAAAGAGAAAGACAGAGTTTAGTAATATATGGTCAACGTTCACATATGTTACCCATCAGCAGAAAAGCTATTTGAAGTGAAAGGGAAACTACGCTGAAAATTCAGAGTCAGTTAATTAAGTCCTTATCATCTAGTGAAGTAATTGTATGGGCTACGACACAACAGAAAAGCTCACCCAACAGTTAATTGTATTAGTTTCAGTAGGATTACTACAGGGATGGAGTTGGCCCATGTCTTTAGGTGACCCACAACCATAGTTGGCAGCATGGGTGACATGTCCAATTACCTCTCACGGAGAACAAAGACAAATGTTATGCCCCAGGATTCAGGTGGTCCAAGCTGAACCCTGTATATTCTACAATGACTGAAGGAATAAAACAGCAAAATATATCTCCATTATTATAGATCACATACCCATGAAGATTCCTACAGATATTAGAATGTCCTTCCTACTAATAATTTTCTTTACACTTGGAAACCAAAGAGAGCAGACCTGTTGTATTTTTGTAAATAAAACATCTTAGAAACTCTCTCAGGATGCTAAGGAAGATTTATTCAATTTGCTTCTAAAAAGCTTGTTTCTTTTCCCATGACAGAAACACAATTTCTCTTTCAGGCATTTCCACATACATTTTTGTTGCGGCCTTCATTCATGGCCAGTTACTGCATCTCTTACAAATCTTTATGACTGCCTTCACTGACAAGGATTAGATAGCACCATTAACCCACAGTCAAGGGCACCCTGTCACTTACTAGACTTTTTTTTAATCAGACACCTTTGATCCCAGCCAATACTTATCTGCTGACATGTCACCAAGAACGCAATCCATATTAAAAAAAGGTCCACAGTGGATACTCTCCCCCAGTAAATACTGCCCAGAAAACAAGCTCACCCTGGGTAGTGTAAGGTATGCAATCAAAAGGCCCAGAAAAGGAGGAAGGCAATAGGAAAACAATACAGTGCCAATTTTAAAGCATAAAATGAAACAATTTGCAAAAGGAGATGTAAAAAAAAAAAAAAAAAAAAGTCAAATGGGTAACAGTTTAGGTCAGAGCAAAACAAAGTGAGGTTTTTACTCCCTCTAGGGGATTTGAATACTCAGGTCTCTTTCCAG
The DNA here is from genome assembly GCA_033628505.1 of Tringa tobata. Taxonomy (NCBI): domain Eukaryota; kingdom Metazoa; phylum Chordata; class Aves; order Charadriiformes; family Scolopacidae; genus Tringa; species Tringa tobata. Next base: position 2,099,916 of record JAHREE010000278.1, read on the forward strand.
GAAGTGGAAATGGTGTAGGTTCCTTTTACAGATTTGTCATCAGTTATAAGGCACATTCCATTATCTTAAATGCAAACTGATCTAAAATTTGTCATTCAGTAGCTTATAGTTTATTTCTTTAACATGTTTTGTGATTAAAAGTGGGACTGGTAGTATGTTTCCAAATTACATGTTGCCCACTATTCTACTTCTTGTACACTTTTTCAGAGTTATCTGTATTCATTGTTTGGGAGGAGGAAGCCTAGGTTTTAGAAAATGCCTTTTCTTTTCTCCAGTGATATTCCTGATATGTATGTCTGTGACATTTCCTCTACCCCCAATTGCAAGACTAGAAAAAAATCCTGATAGCTTCAAACATGACTACTTTAAAGAGGTGCTTGGTGCCCTCACTACACTTTGCTACCTAGAACTACCTCAAACTACCTCTTCTGAAGGGAAGAGGCAAGTGGGAGTGGGGAAATCTGAGCTATGCCAAGCTCCCCAAACACCTCCCAGCCTAAGAAGCCTGTCCCCATCTCTCCTCGTAGCATGCTTATGTCTTTCTTCTTTTATTATCTCACAGTTGGGGGATGAAGTTCAAGCATACAGGACAAGTAGCTATTTTTCTGTAAAGCAAGATTTCTTTTTTTAAAAAATAGCAATGTAAAACTGCATGATGACTTTTCAATTAAAAAAATGAGGTTTAGGCTGCAAAATTATATCTGCCAGATGATTTACGGTTGTCTGAGCAAACTTAACCTGGTCATCTCATCTGTATACACAATGAAACTGCCTTTGAAAATAAGATTATCTACTGCCTTTCCCCCTCATTTTACCTCAGGCATTGTCTATGCTCAGCACACTCAAGGGAGGGAGCTGAATTATGCTTTCCCTGTAAGTGTTCTTTTTCCACCCTTTGCATTCTTGACTTTGTAACTTCCAAGAATAAGGATCCAAAACAGCAAACAGTCCAGCCTCTCAACTTTACATACAATCATGTCATATGAATATGGTAAGCTCTGTTTTGAAGTTCTGTCTTATCAAACATGTGTTCGATCTACCACTCTGATTGGAACACCTGACACCTCCAGAAATGATGTGCATTAATATTCAGGAATAATGTAGTTGTTCAAGTGCCAACACTGCCATTTATCTCAAGTTTTTCTTCAGCTTTCCTTTTATTCAAAGCCTATATATTATATATGTGTATGTGGATAGACAATTTCTAATCTCCACCTTTCATTTTAGGTTAACACAACTCTTCAGCCTCCCTGCTTATGGTGTGCTCTCCATTTTGTCCTAGTAGTTTCTTTCTCACCTGTCTCAGTCTTAATCCATCTTTCTTGAACACGAATATGTTGCTTTTATTTTCCTTCTTGCATGTAGTATTTACTACATACTACTACATGTAATATTTACGACACGCAAAGAGATAGACAAGAGATAGCTAAGGGATTAGAAAGTTCTACCAATGCTATATTGTCACCCCCTATAATACTAAGCACTGCTTTTTGAAGAGCTAATGTGCTTCCTTCAACTCCCAACAAGAAGTTGAATGAATCATTAATCATGGGTGGAAATGAAAAACTTGGAAAAGTTTAGAAAGGGGGAAAGTAGCAATCAACCTATTTATTTTCAAAAAGCTTTGTATGGTTTTGTTATCATGGATAGCTGCAAAATGGGAGCCAGTTGAGCATCAGGTCTCAAATTACTACAGTTTAATAACAATTCTTGTTTTATTCATGCAATACGTGCTCATCGGAGTGAGCTCATAAAAGAATATGCAAAGAACACATAGATTTCCTGCCTTTTAGTTACCTAACTTACTTATGTCAACAAGTGGGACTAAACATTAAGAAGGTAAATATGGCACACAAGTCCTGCTTTCAGATCAAACTGCCGTTATCAAGCCATTCATCTCAAGAAGGAGCAGATGGATCTGTTTGTTAACAGACTCTGTGAAGATCATTAAAAGGGAGAACAGCCATTGCTGCAGTAAGGGAAAAATAACATGCATACAGCAATAAAAAAGTATTTGTGGTTTTTCACAGAATGTTTTGTAATAAAGATTGGAATTAAGACTTCTGAAGTATATGAATTCTAAAACAGAAGTCCTAAAGGCAAGCAAAAATTGAAGAGAACGGTATAATGTATGCCAATGACTAAACAATCCAACCACTTCTCTGAAACATTCTTCAGCTACAAACACACACTATTTCCAAAGCAGGATGAAATCTGGTTTTCTACATTCCACCATAAGATACAAAAATTAAAGACATTATTGAAGCAATGACTTTCACTAGAGACTACACAATGTGACCAGTGATTATTCAGAACCAAGTCCCATTCAAGCACAACAGCTTCATGATAGGGAAGAAAAAGGCATTGCAAAACCAGCCAAATCTGTGTCTGATTTTGCCTTGGAACTAGGAGCTGCATATTTACAAATAACTAAAATCAGCTAAAGAACATTGTCTTCCTCTGAGACTAAGCACTGTGGTCTGGATCATATGCACGTGCTTCGATTCTCTTCCAAGACACAATGGCTGCATCCAAACCATCTACTGAAAAAACTCTACTGGTCCACACCATATTCACACATTATCTAGGAGAACGTTAACTGGCATGGCCAAAAACTATGCCAGGAACTGTGTTAACAACTAAGCATGGCCTTAGGACAGTGCTTAAGCTGGAGCCATGGCCCCATTCCGTTTACTCATGGAGACCTCTCCGGTGGCATCATTGACAAGTTTATCCACATACACTACAATGGATTTAGCGATGAAGAAGGACAAGTGAATCTCAGGTTAAAAAAAAAAAAAAATAGAAGAAAGAGAACTGGTAAATACTGTCTTAAAGGATGATTACGGCAGCATGACATTTTCTATTCACTGAGAATTTTTAATAGTTTCATAACATTATAGGAGGCATTAGTTTTAAAGAATGGTTCACTTCACTCAGCTCATTTAACTATTATGATATATAGGTTTCATCTTAAAGTTGCGTCTCTGGAATACGGCCACAGTATATTCATCTCTCCTGTTACACCCTCCATCGCACCCAGTGAAACAATCTCAGAAATTTTTCCTTCACATGTCCATCAGTACTCAGTTGTCAGTAGACCAGTAATCCCATTTCCTGTATATCCTGCACTATGCGAGTCTTTCTTTACACAAGTCAACATAGCCTTGCAGCAGTCTGCCAGTTTTACAGAGCCTTTAAGACCGAACGTGCAAAAGCATCAACCACGTCCTTTCGTTTCACCTTAATGAGGTGCCAATGAAAACACAACACCCAACTGGAATTAAAGAACTTTGTTCAGGTCCTGAGAAACTCTTAAAGCAAATGTATTTGGCAGCAGTTTTCAACGGTAGAATCCTTAACAAATACCATAACCTCAGACACTAACGTTTCAAGGTCCACATGATGGGTGATTTTCAGGCAAACCTGGTGTGCTGGAATAGTATAAGCAGGGATGGGGAGGTGCTGTTAGGGAATGCATGACTTTACGCTGCTCATTCTTAGAGGTCAGGCTGGAATGCATTAGAAATGGAGGCAGAAGAAGCAAAAACTAAATATTATTGCCTACATTATGCACAGAATCTAAAAAAGCACAAGGAAAATATCAAAATGCACTGGGTGCTGAATTACTCTGGAAGGGTTCAGTTGTGACACCCACACAGGAGGTGCCCAGGGGCTGAGAAGAGTGAGGTACCTTGCTGGTGGGGATCACTCTTCGTTACCTGTATGAGGATCATCTGCTAAAACCCTCCAACATCCATTTCATGACAGTTCAGAGCAGCTTGGCTCACCAAAAAACATTAAGGGGAAATAAAATGAGATAGGAAAAGAGCTGTCCCAGCACACTACCACCCTGAAAGAAAAGTAAAGAGAACTGCCTGAATGCTCAGAGAGGTCTAACAAAGAGGTCTCTCACTGTAACAGAGAATATTTGAAAGTGTCATTATCATTCCTATAAGATTATTATTCATATATTTATTCATTTATCAGTAATTTCTCTTTAACAGAGGCTTATCCCCAAGGTGTGATAAAGCTCAGACTGAGCAGGGACCTTTGCAAAACCACCATCACATCATGAGCTTAGAAGCATACATGCCCATATCTTCTGGTACTAATTAATGTGCTGGGGACAGCCCATGCTGGTAAATCACTGTGGTCTCTCACTCCAGTATCAACAATTTAATGGGTTCTACTTAGCATTCCTGGTAGGGAATGAAGAAAACTTTTTGCTAAGTCTCCACGCTCCGAAAGAATCGTGTATTTCACGGGCCCAGGCTTCTACAATTCTCTGGACCTTTTGTTTTGACTGAAGGAGTAATTACTGACAGACTGTGGAGACAGCCTGTTTGATTTGGGCAGAACCATCAGAGCGATGACTGCACTGCATTTTATAGGTGAGGAATTAGAACAATACCCCATACCAGCAGAGCACATCCAGCATGACTGTAGCCTTGCCAAGAACGCTGTGCTTTGTAGCACAACACAAGCCCCACATATCTGCGAAATTAACTCACTTCTGCTGTTATAACAACATTTACACTAGCAGTTCCAGTTGGCCTCAGAGATTACACAATTTCAGAGTCTCAGCTGACACGGTTATGTCAGTAAATGTATTTACTGGAGACATTTTCTGAGATACACAGACTTCGACTTAGAACAGAAAAAGAAATGAGAGTGCAATGTCTGGTAATCCAGACAACAGGGCAATGAAGAAAACAAAAAGTTAGAGAATTGCCTAACACAGCAAATCAAACAACGCTCACTGAGGATCCAGTTCTGCAAGATCATAGAATTGTTTTGGTTGGAATAGATGTTTAAGATCATCAAGTCCAACCATTAACTTAACACTGCCAAAACCACCACTAAACCATGTCCCTCAGCACAACATCTACAAGATGCTGTACTCTTCTTTGGAGAGCTGAGTCTTAAATCTCTCTTAAGTTATGAGAGTCAAGGGATCCAACACCTTAAAGTATTAAACTTACATATTCAGAAATCTTACCTCAGAAGAAATTATGCCATTGTCATTACATTTATTTTCTTGGCTAACTCACCATGAATTTCCCTTCAGTAAGCACTTGAGTAAGTGTTCTGGAGAGGGAAATCACTGATACTGTGCTGTCAGGCTGCAAAAACTGTTCATTTACTGGTTTTCACACAAATAATAATCAGGTTAAGCACTGAAGTACATGAGGGATCAAAACAATCTAATGACAGGCTATCAAAATAGTCACAGCCTTCCAAAGCTGCCTCCTAGATTGGAATATAGAAGCCGAAAGAATGAATAAATGTAAGTGGGTTTAATCATTGTTCAGTGTTTTAATCCAAACAGAAGCTCCATACTTAAAAGGGAATTAAACTTGGTGATGAAGATTTACAGTAGCCAGGATGGATTTTTTTTTTTTGTATGAGGAGGGATCAGTACAGCTGAAGTCAACTATTTTATGTGAGGATAATAATGGTGAGAAGCCAAAAGCAGGCCAGATGGAAAAGGAAAGGCCCAAACTAAGGAACGCCATCCTTATTAAAAAGTTAGTGAGAAAATGTCCTATGCTTGTGATGCCTTCAGGACTGGCAGGCTTCTTGGGCAGATTAAAATCAAAGAAATTACAGAGGAGACGAGCACACTGACTGTATCACCTTGATGAGCAAAATATATGAAGATTTCTATTTGAATGGACTCTAATCTGTAAGACTAAAAAAATAGCTCTATAGATGTCCATGAAATAACTATTTTTTTAAAAAAGAGAGGGAAAAGTCACATTTGCAGTTCCCAAATACTACACAAAACAGTGGAATACAGTTTTACGTCTCTTCAGTTTTGATGAGTCTTTTCACTTGTCCATTGCCCCTTGCTTGTCCATAACCTGGAAACTCTGGATTGAAGTGATCTGAAGGAACTGTCTTCAATTACCTCAGATGAAGAGAAGGTAGCAAGTATCTATGGAAATTGGATCACATCATCCTCATCTGAAAGATTTGTTTTGTAAGTTAACTTTCTTTGATAAGTTAGAGATTGTGTAGATATATCAATTAATTAATAATTAAGCAGGAAGTCAAATGCTTGCCAAGTCCAGAGAGATTAGATTATTAATTAGATTAGATAATTATTAATGTAACATGAAAACAGAGTGATTAATACAATAACTAAGGAACACACGGGAGCAGAAATTATTAAAATTAAAGTAAGAAGTAGTGGTGAAATAGAAAATTCCCAAGAGAATTCTCAGGGTATCACTCCTATTTTCAAATTTTCACATTTTGACTAATAAACTTAGTACGAAAAAGGAAAAGAGATAAATGTGCCAGTGAAATTTGGTGACAATGTGTTAAGAAAACTTTGCCTATGCAAAAAGATACCAGAATGGTGTAAAGAAACAACCGAATGATATGGAGCACTGGAGCCGTAAATATAGGACAAAATGTAACAGGAAAGCATGCAAGGTTATACAGTTCAGGGCTAAAAGGAATTATTATTCATTAGAAGCTGGTACATCTTATATTTGAAACTACATAAGAAGGAAAATGACCCAAACATATTATGTACTCATTGGAGTGCTGTTAGACAGTGGCATTATTTGGGTACGACAGCAGATAAATGTGGAAGAGAGGCATTTCCAAGAGAGAACTGGGGAAAAAAATTAATAGTTGCACTACTGTGGCAAGATCAATGACATTCCACCAACCATGGTCAATCCACTAATTAGGCTCAGGGAAGGGGTAGCAGAAAGATCAGGGAAAGACAGAGGCTTTTTACCTCTAAGGACTGAGCTGACAGCACAACTTCCTAATGCAGGTAGTAGGATTAAACAAAATCTCTTTAATTCAGACACAGCTAGGTTATGTGATTGTTGAAGCAGCAGAGGACTGGATTCAATGACTTGGAGGTCCATAGCATCCCTGTGTTCCTAACCACTTTGGTGAAGGCATTATCTGTGGTTAAAGTTCAAGTATAAAAAAATCTACAAAAATAGCTGCGTGCACCTGTAGTAAAACATTCCAGATTCTGAGCCACACCATAAGTGTGTTGTGATACAGAAAGCCTGAAAGTCAACGTATCTGTGTAGAGTTTTGTGTTGACCACCAGAAAGACGGTGGTCAAGAAACCCTGCTGGATTCTTAACATCTATCTTAAGAGGACACCAGCACAAACTCAACTTAGGTCACCAGCATAAGATAATAAAGTTTAGTTAGGGAAAAGATACTCCTTTCTGTCACGTGGGTCTCCTGGGTGAAGAGGAAAGGACATAAATGAATGGTGGGAGACAAACTCTGCTTTAAGTTTGAACACTGAATTTTAAAGTTTTATGACTGAGGAATTTTTTTCCTTTATCTTAGTGTTATAAAACTTGCATCAGGAAATTGATTTAGGTAATCAACAAACTTGTTAAAAATATTGTCCTTATCTGAATAACCCTTTTCACTACATTTAATTTTCCAACCTTTCCAGGTTTGTTAGTTCAGATCTGGGCAAGGCTGATTTAATGTTTTTGGTGATAGGTCCCTGCAGGACTGAGAAATGAATGTTTGTGAGCGTTTTTTTTTTTACTCACTGCCCTTCTGGGGCAATTATGGAATTTTTTTATCTGACCTAGGGTTTTTCTCTACTGAAATCTCATCGGTTCCATAACTACTGGAAATTTTAAATGCCTTCACTCTAAACAGGCAGCCTCAGCACTGTCCCCCATAAAGGGAGATAATTTTTAAATTTTGTATTTACTGGCCTCTCAAACCATTTCTATGTGATTAAAATTAGTAAGAAAATTGTGGTAACACAATTATGGTGTAATTTCAGTCAAATTTCACGTTGGAAGAGACACTTTCTTCACTAGACACAACACAAATAGATTTTAGGGTCAATTGTGGGTTTTTTTGTTATACTGCTGGCCACAAAACTCTGTGGTTGTATTTTTTCCAAACACATAATGCTCCAGTGCATGTTCTGAGTCTTCTCACTTTCTTTTCCCATTTTGATTAATAGTCTTGTAATTATTAGGCAGGAAATGAATGAAGAGTGAATATGAAGGAAGTCTACAAGTCCATGAATAGTGTAGAGAAAGTGAACAGGGAGCAAACTTTCACTCTTCAGTGTAAGACAAGCTACAGAGCACTTAAGGACAAACAAATAAATGGAATTATCTTTTTATTACTCAACACCCACACTTCATGGTGAACCTCATTGCCACAGAACTTTGTGGAAGATGAACATTGATATGAATTCTAAAAAAGGTAGGACAACTTCATGACTATTATATCTACGGATGGCTATTCAAAAGATACGCGTGGCTGCCATCTCTCTGTGTGTGCCAGAAATCATTAGGCCAGAGGAAGAGCAAATCCATGCCTGTCTTGCTCCTCATATTTTTTTCACAGAGAATCTACTGCTCACCACATCCAGGGACAAGATGCTAGGCTTTTAGAGTTTTTAGAGATGTGCGTGCTCAAGTTGCTAGTTTTCTTTTTACAAAATAGACATTAAGGTAAATGTTAAAAATTGAAATGTCAGAATTTATTTTCGTATCTCAGAATAACTAGTTTTCAGGAACTGGAAACCAATTCAATAAAAATTTAGAAAACCTTTTTACTGGCAGAAAATCACCTGTCCAAGAACTACTTTGGGGAGACAATCCTCATGTCCAACTACTTTTATATTAAAAACAAATGTTCTGTGGTATTGAAAGCATTTCATTACACAGCTCATACACCTTATCTAGAGGTAATTTCTAACAGATTCCCACTTGCTCTACCAACATGAGTTTCCAGGCACTCACTTGCTTACCCCAAGAGGAATTTATAAGTGAACTAAAATCAGTTCAAACAAAATTCATTTTTCCATCCCTTTATACCCCAGCAAACTGAAACAGACTAACTGTGATGAAGTTTCATGCAGACTGTTTAAACGTGAAACAATGTGCAACACATTGTATGTACAAAGTATCAATATCTCTTTTTTAATGGAAACAATGTAGCTTGACATCCAAAGTTTATAAACTATTTCTTTCCACAGTAAGACACACACAAGAAAAAAAAAAAATCTAAGAACTAGTGAAATGTAGCATTTAGTACTCAGCTCTGGCCTTTCTAAAAAAAATTAAGCTACTTCAGCAGCCAAGTGAATACTATTTCTAAAAATACATATGCATAATGTAGTATTAATAACTGTAAAATGCTGCAGAATGAATTATGGCTGCTCTGTTGCAGTTTTACTATGATTCGAAAGGCCAGTACAAAGCTCCAGAAGTTTCTTGTGAAATTGAGAACCGCAGTGTGCTTCCTGCATTTCTTCAGCACGAAGGGCTTTGGCCAAGCGTACTGAAAGGAAAACAAACATCTTCACACAACAGCAGCAGTCGAGAGACAGAGAGCTGCATAAGCACAAACTACTCTCAGAAGTTATTTTTAACACCTCAAAATGTACCCTTTGCAGGATCCAGTATATTTTTTTACACAAGGAAATAATTTCCTCTCTCTTGCTAACTCAAAAAATGAGAGCCACTGGGCTTAAACAGCTCAGAAAGTCAAAACAAATTGTTTTTAGAACACCCGCAGAAACTGTGAGTTACTCCCAAGGAGAAAGCATTTTGTGTTCCTGCCCCAAATATTAACAGAAATGTTTCTATCAATAATTATCTGGTAATATTTTATTCCTGCACTTACGTTGTTCAAATAATACCTGTGCTTTGTAATTTCAAAGCCCAAAAAGGCAAAAATATAGGCTATTTTTTTCTTCAGGGATATCTGACCTATCATCAGAAATCTATATTGCAGAGTGTATCTGGAAATGCTCAGCACCCAGCCATTCCCATTAGAGCTGATGGTTTTAGAAGATATTTGAAAATCAAGGCCAATGACTCAACTACATAAACATGGATTATGGCTTCGACCCCTAGTGGGAGGTTATCTTTGCAGTCAGAAAACTGAAAACATTTGTTATTTGTTTCCTTTTTTTTTTCCACAACCAAACTTAGATTCTGCCTGAAACTTGCAGCAAATTACTTCAGAGTTCATCTTGCAGTCGATACGTTCCCAGTTGGGAGCCATTCATCCAGACTGCAGTTAACATTCAGCTCATGCTAAAAGGAGCCTAAAACTAAAAGGTTGGCTCTAGATGCAAACTCGAAGGTTTAAAGAGACACCTTGGACTGGATTGACGCAGACAGGCAACCCTGGGCAGCACGTCTACACCATGAAATGGAGTGAAGCACGGCGATCCCTAAACTAGCAGAGATCCAGGACACAAGTTGATGAAAAAGGGGAGAGCGCAGCACAGACGTTACCTGCATTCTGAACTTTACACGCTGCCAGGAGCGGGGTCCCCACACCAGGCCACTTAGCACTTCTCCATCCAGAATTAACAAGAGCCAATTTTACACCCCACAGATGTAAACATGCTTGAAGCCAAACAGAAAATTGCAGCTCAGGTGTCACCTGCCAGTGTTATACCCCCAGATTTCTAAACCACTCTATTTCTACTCTCTGGTGTTTTTAAAGCATCCTTTCTGCCCCTAAAAAGCAGTAGCACAAACCAACAGTCTAGAGGCACCTCTACAATGTTTAACTAGACTAGGAAGAACTATCTCATCAAAGAGTCTGAATTTGTCAGCGTGCTCCAGACACATTTAGGACTTGATATCTATCAGCCTCACCAAAAGAAGTGCGGAACTGTGACACTGCTTAGGAAGCAGAGGACACCACCTGCACAAATCACAGCCAGAAACTCAAGAAATGAATGGCGAACTAAAAGAGATACTGCTCATGAGGAAGAAACATATAAAGTTTGGGTCTCCAGGCTGTGGACTACTGGAAAAAGCAGACATGCTTTATAAGGTTAATCCTAAGAGGGGCAACCCTGTCTGAGGGTTCCACATGCAAGAGGGTGCCCAACTCTGATTCATTAGTCAGAGAAGCAGATAAATAACACATCTTGGGTGTGTTATTTCACACAAATTTCACCCTCTATCAGTGGCTCCCATCAGTGTCACTCTGTGGTACGAGGACTCTGTACGTTTAATTCACAGCCAGGGATTTGGTGGCTTAAGGGTGCACCTGCTCCACACAGTGAAGATGACCTAGATGATCTTTAAGGACGCTTCCAACCTAAACCATTCTAATGATCCCAGAGCTGTCTCCAAAGACACTGGCATGTCCTGGAGGGCAGGGAAGCACAGTGCAATCTTTTCCCAGATCCCAGAATAAGCAGTCACAATAGCACTGAATTAATATCATCCAAGGTGACTCAAGTTCTCAGCACTTCTCAACATTCAAGTCTGCAGTTAATTTCTAGATCAATGTATCTAAAAAATAAAAATGATGTGGCAAAGCCTCCACCATCTCCCTGTCAATTTTAATGGAATGAAAATTCGCAGAGTTATCACATAAAACCATAAACAGAGACAAATTATGTATAAACAGCACAACTAAAGACTGATTGAAATGTTAAAGATCAGGAGAGGTAATATGTAATTAGTCATGATTGAATCACTTAAGGCTAACTGTTGGTGCATAGAATCTCAGAGGAATGGGCTGTAATTTTGCGGTTTATTGGTATTTATCTCACTAAATAGTTCCTTGAATTTCGGTTCTGACTGAGAGGTTCTACCAATAGTTACTGTGTCTGCAATAACACCATTCATTTCAAGCATTGTGTTTGGTTCAAAACCTCAAAATAACTGCTCCCCTTTCAAGTAATGAGACCGAGAGTTCACATTAAAATGTATCTTCTGCAACATATCTAGTATCTAATTACGTAAAAATGACCATTAACTATGGAAGAAAACAGTTATATATAACCTTTTAGCATTTTTAATGTTATGGAACTTCCCTTAGTAAGACCTCAATATGTACTGTTTTTCTTTAGGTGAAGACGTTTAATTTTCCAGTCTGCATGTGTTTCTGCATCAGCTGAGCAAATAAAATTTTTAAAAAGTGAAATGGCAGAGATCTTTAATATGTTTTTTGTTTGTTTTAATAAATCCAACTTTAATATTCTTTATATCTTTATTTCGTTAGAACAATTTCAGTTCCTGAGAAAACTTGGAAAACATTTGTAGTCAATGAAAAATAGAAGCAACATTAGAAAGAACAAAGAAAAACGAGAATTAAGCCAATGATTTTACACAGCAACTCATTATTTGGAGTGCTGCAACTTTTTTTAATTCCCAATGCAAAACATTCAGTCTGTAAAGGTCAGGTTTCTTAGGCATCACAACTGATATTCACAAAAACTGCAGAAAAAAAAATTACTTTGCATTATTGTTCCCAAGTGATAAAAAATGAATATAAAGAATGAAAGCTCTAATAGGGGAATAAAAATGTACACATGCAGTAGAAATCAACTGAGGATTTTGGTCAATCAGATAATATTTTCTTATGAGCACAAAAGATATTTTCCTGGAAAAAAAATGGTTCTTGTATCTCAGTTTTTGCATAATGCTTTTATCTTAAATCTTTCAGTGTAAGTTGCTAAAGGGGATATTTATCTTACAATATTATTGTATATACTCTCTTTTTTGCTGTGTGATCAAATTTTACAAAAACTATCCAAAACAAACGAAGTTATACTATACACATCTGAGATACATTAACAGTCATTATCTTATAGATCATATACGGAGGAATAGCTACATTCTCTGAAGTGCTGAGAGAACATGGAACCATCTATACATCTGGACAGTCACAACCTATTCCCATTGTGGATCATGGAAGGAAGTGGCCAATTGACCTAATCAGACTGGATAAACTTACTAATTGAGGTTTTCTGGTACTCCTGTAAACACTGAAGTATTATTTTAGCATCCATGAACACAGAAAAGGGAAAATCCCACTTCTTGATCGCATTCATAATAAGATAACTTTGGTTTACATAAGGTAAATTTGGTTTATGTTCTAAAAAAAGGCTTAGCAACTCAAAGGAATGAAATATATGTTACTGAAAAAAACTTTACCTTAGATTCCGCAGAAGAGTCATGGCCTATGGGAGAAATCCACATTCCCCTCAGCAAGGGAGATCTGTTTCCACCCCTGGTCTGATGAAGCTGCAGCTGAACCTACTTCCTCACCTGAAGAAGGGACTTGTAGCTCTGAAGTTTAATACAGGATATTTAACAGCTGAAGAGGTTTTAGTATTTCATCTCAAGTATTTAATTACAAAACTTCCTTTTCATGGAAGCGTCCCGTTGACAGGTTTTATTTTCAGAACTTTTTCTTGCCTCTCTTCTTTTTCAAATTCAGAGCAACTCTGAGGAACAAATGCTTGAAATCAACTAAGAACAGTGCCGGAAATGCCTGTTCTCCCTTCAGATAGTAGGAATGTAACAATTTGAATTGCACTTTCCTGCTTAAATTCCATATGTGGCTCAAATTCGAAGTGTGGATTAATGCTATATTCAAGGGAATGCAGGAAGAGCCATATTCACATTGTGCTTCCTGGCACGCTGACCATCCAGCTCGTTCAGATGCTTTTTCACAGCTGAGAAGCAGCATGTGGGAGCTCCTCACAGTCTGGGTGGGCCTTCAGGAACAGACCTGAGGCTTCACTGACTGCAAGAAAAACAAATCTGGTCCCAAGAAGTGCCTCTGGAAGTCCAGGTAGGTCTTGTTTGTTGGTCCTTTGAGGCAAAGTGTTTTGAAGAATCATGCCCAACAGAGAGAGGGACCCTAATGACAAGGCTAATCCTTCTTCTCCTAGTTACTCTCAGAAAACAACTCCTCGAGGAGTTTTTTTCCTCTTCAAACACCCTTGTCCAGAATACTGTTCAACCTGATATCTTCTTCCTTATCAAAAGCTCCTTTTTTCCAGTAACTACACGGATCTGAGCAGCTATCAGCGCTGGTCTATGACCATAGTTACTTCTTCTAAACGATGCTGTCCACATTTACGTCCATAATTTAGTAAAGTTGCACGTTTAAGAGATTGTATTATGTTGGCCCAAAGGGCGACAGTAAAGAGCAATGGTATCTTTATTCGTGTCCCAGTCTTCTGCTGTTGTTTTTTATGCTAGTGTAAAAGCATATACATAAAAACACAGATCTATCTATATTCAGGGTTGTAGGATGGTGACCAGAACGTACTATTTTCTGACATTTCCAGAGTCTTTGAAACAAGCAGCTATTCATTGGATCTTGGGACTGGATTTTGTTGTTCACTGCTGCTCACTGTTTAAATCAATGGCTTTCCAATATATTGTCCATCTTTAATTTTTATCTGCTTCAGGCTGCTAGGCTTCTGCTATGCCTATTAAAAAAAAAAAAAAAAGAGAGATAAAGTCAATGTTTTTCTTCAGTACGCATGGCATCTCAGAAAATGAATTGTAGCACTGCGCATTATTAGATGTGCAGGTAATGATGTATTCCCCCTGCCAAACTCTTCAGAGATAATAAAAATTACATGCTTGTTGCAGACACACTAATTATGTGCAGTTATGTACAAAAAAAAAATTGAATCCCTTCCTGAGGTGCAGATTAGTTTGTATTGAATGCTGCCTTTGGCAAGGCGTTTGTGAATTTTATTTTAATTTTCTTAGCAGCAAATTAGAAATATATTTGAAAACTATTAAATTTGAAATACAGCCAGTGAAGCTGATGAATTAAATTGATAGTGGAGTTTCTCCACCATCTATTCCTGACTGAAAGGAAGGAAATTATTCCTTTGGCTCGCACAACGTGAGTTCAGTGTTTCATAAAACAAGAGTATCTAGAGATGACAGACAAGACCAGGACTGTGCCAGCTGCTGCAGAAACATATGTAATTGCAGTTTCTTTTCAACAGGTCAATAAAAAGTTACTTTGTATATACTATTTCCTTTACTATTAATAGCAAAGGAACGTCCAAGGTGGGGGAAAAAGCCATGGCTAGAACAGGATAGGCCTCTGTCAAGCTGAAATGTCTAAATAAGCCCTGAGAAATGTAGACACATGGTCACAGGTTGTGAGTCGACTCCTGTCTGGCCTCAGCGTTGCAGAGGATGTTATCTCGCCTGCTGCCTCCGAAAGCCTGAGCTTCCAGCTTTCCACTCTGCCGCGCCAGATTTATTCAGCTGACAAAAGACATGTGGTTCTAATTGGTTTGTCCTAGATTTGGGATGTGGCATGGCACTGACAAAAAAAAAACCAAGTTATAATCTTCAGAAGAATCCTTTTCAAGCTGTAAAAATGTTCAGAAACCGGATCAAACCAGTAGGAACTCCCCTACCTTTTAAAAAGAAAGAGCTCTGCTGTATGTCTCAGAAATGCACAGCTTAATTAGGAGAAAAAATGACATGGACCTTTGGTTCAAGGGAATGTCCTCTGTGAGCGTCCCTATTAGTAGCTGTAGCTACAAGAACCAGAAAGCAAAAGCAGAAGTACCATTAGAAGATGAAAAAATAGCCTTAATCATCACCCACACGGGGCTGGAAGATTCATACTTCACATCAAAAAGAGGAAAGACTCTTTCCCCACATGAAAAAGAGGAATGCCACGCAAATTCATCGAGGAATGTTCTTTGTGTCAAGGCAGCAGCTTGGAGCCCACGTCACATGACCGAGGCCCACGTCACATGACCGAGGTCCATGTCACATGACCGAAGCCCACGTCACATGACCGAGGCCCATGTACAGCAGCCCTTGCCCGGTTAGTCTGCAGCATTCCCAAATTCCACCACTTCTGCACAACTCCAAGCACCGTTCCCCACGGCAAAGGACATTTTACAGACAGTTCAAGACCCGGCACGTGGAATCCACGCAAAGGGCACCGAAGCTCCGGCCAGGTAAGGAGGGACAGCGGATGGAGCAGGACAGAAGAGGTGAAAACACCAAAGTTTCAGCTTCATCTGGACACGTATACGTTTTTGAAGACCCAACAGGTAACTCTGGGGCCCAGTGGGACACGATGCAGCCTTAGCAGCTTGCGTTCAGAAGCAAAATGGACACCCAGCTAAGACACCTTCTCCATCTACATCTGGCTAGTAGCCAGCCTAGACTATTTTGGCTGCACTAGGCTTGAGTAATGGGGATTTTTGTCTGAATTTGAGTAACCCACAACTTCCCCTTCTCCAGTGAGAGGCGCAGAGAAAGGTCAGAACCATCTGCACTGCCGAAGCCAGCTCATCCTCCGTTTAATGAACTTCCCTCTAAAAACTAAGGCTCAACTGAAGGAAACCAGGTCTAACTACAGCAATGCTACGCAAGAACCTGTTTTCATTCTTCTTCTCTTCAGTAGAGCTACTACCAGCAGCAACACTGCTGGAGCAGTCAGCAGAGAGAACAACATTCATCCCTGTGCTCGCCCACTCAGTTTAAAAGAAAAGAAATGTCTGTGGCTCCTTTCCTTGCCTTGTGCATTTACGCAGGTTCATTATTTTAGTCTTTCAGTTCCTACAACTTCCTTTCCTTCATAAAAACCTGGCAATGGCTGTAAGGCAGATCAGTCATTCTGGACAGAAAGATTTCATTTGCAATTTCCATTATCATACTCAGACAAAACAACAAAACTCTTAAAGATGTATTCATTGTTAATTATACTTATTCCATAAACAGATTGTCACTTAGCACGTCATTTAGATTACAAGAAAAAATTAAGAGAAAGCATTACACAGTCAATAAACAAAAACATCCCTTAGGCTACATTACTGTAAACCACTTTGATCTATTGGAAGAGCATTGAAGGAACTGGCAGTCCACAATCCAGTCAACTTCCAAACACAAATTAAATTTAGAATCAACACAGTTCTTCTGGGGGAGAGCACAATCACCGTTTTTTAAGATGCTTTTCCTCCCTCCTGCACTGAACTCCCTTATTGCTTTGAACTTCTTTTCTTTAAAGGACTCAAACAAAAGAGGAAGCTTCCATTATGCAGAAGGGACAATGGCATGATTATAGTGAAAGCACTTTCAAAACACACGAGGAAAAACATGTTAAAAAATAAAAACAAAGAACAACTTCTTCTCTATTCTACTGCAGTTGGCTTAACAGTGTGTTCCAAATCTGTAGCCAGAACTACCTTTTGTTAATGGACTGTATCTCTGCAAACCTCCCCTGAGCCTAATACAAGGAAAGTGCTACAGAAGTATTAATACAGCCAATGCAATAAAAGTCAATATTCAAATACATTTTAAGAAAGCTGGTTTGATTAAACATTTTTTTATGCCTTTGTCTGTTGGTACATAAGTGCAAATTGTCCAAGCTTATCCAAGCTAAGGAATCTTATACACTAAGGATTTATAAGAAATTATACTGAGAAATATTTTTTCTAGCTAATCATTAGGTCCAGTTTTGCTTTTTAGGCATCTGAATTTCCCAGCTTCACCTTGAATTTAATAAGCTACCTATGTAGCACTCTGGTTTGGCCAGATATCCTTCCCTCCCAGCCTTCTCTGTTTACTTGTAACACAAGATAACTACCCTTATCAGAAAGGTACTAATGAAAACAAATATTAACTTAAATCTCTTTAAAACTGGAAGGGAATAAATCAAAAGAGATTTGCAGCATGACCTGCAAACTGAGGTTTCAGAGACGAATGGGGAGTAAAAAACTGATAATAAATGAGGTGCAGTTACAAACCTCTTAAAAGACTGTTAGAGCTAAATAAGGCAGGGGATATAGTTTTGCTTCCACACCATCCTGAAGCAAGATGAGAAAGTCCCTAGAAAAGAGCTGTAGCAAGTTCCCATGATTTGCCACATATTTATGGACTACTAAGAAAGTAGATGATAAAAGGGATTAATTCCTGATTTACATATTCTACTAATAAAGTGGCAAGGTCTTATGGAACAAACACAACAGCTGCAAATTATGTAATTACGTATCTGTATGCAAATTTGCAGACATCTCATAAATGTTGGAATACTATTTGCAATGTTAATTAAGTGCCTTTTATTGCCTCTGCATAATTCCTACATGTGATCCTGTGCCAGATGTCATTGTAGCTTGCAAAACCTTTATTGTCAGGTTAGCTGAGGTAGCACACATTAACGCTGCTCATAAAAACCCTATTTTTAATTAAATTACCTGCAGTGTCTCAATAATTTCTCATTGTCTTCCTGTCCAAATTAGTTGGTTGATTTCTGTTTTCAAATTGCACAACTGAATCACAACTTCCAAAATCATGGCAGACTTTCTGCCCCACCTTGGAAACACTAAAAAGAAAAGTAAAGGAAAAAAAGACAGGAAAACTAACATCTGCAGGAGCCAGTATCAGTTCCTCGCAGAAGTATAAGAGGGAGAAGCACAACGTCAAGAGAAATACGAACAAGGGATACTGATTTTGACAAATTTGAAAGTGTCGCAGAGCAGAAAGAAGATATATGGAGATTGCAATCAGCTGGTGGCATCAGTGAAGCTCTCCTTTGGATGGTAACTATTACATTCAGGCGTGTAAATTGTAAGCCAGGACCGTATTTCCTCCTCAAGCCCTTCTTATGACAGGCCCAGTTTGAACAATATATACCACATACATTTCTTGATCTTAGGCCAAATGGCTGAGCAGGGAGGCCAAACGAAAAAACAACAGTGAGAAGAAACAAACAAGAAAATTAACTGTTTCTTCCTCTGAAAAAGCAACTGTCAATTTGTTACTTGTAGTAGTGCAGGATCCAATAAAGTGTAAATAGAGCAACAAAACAAGTACTTCACTTCTAACAGTGTCTCTTTAAAATAAGCTTAGTAAAAACTTTATGATGCCCTTGATTTAGACCACTGTCCTACAGCACTTAGAGCCCTGAAGCGACAGCAGACCTTTCCCAGGCAGTTATGGGAGCGCAATCATTTTCATGGCTTAGCTGGCCGGTCTTTTCTGACTGAACAAATTTGTCTTCTGCAGCAGCAGGATACCCTTTCGTGTGTTTTCCCCACCCTGACTAGGCTTCTCAACACACTCATCAAAGACCTCAGCGTTGAGTGAGTAATACCGTACTCTACAGAAAGAATTTTACCCACAGTTCAGTGTGAACCACGAAACCAGACTTCTCCACAAAATAAATAAACATTATTATAGGCTTGCCAGGAAGCTGAACCTTTCAAAACACCTGGTTAGATGGAGTTTACTACACTACTTGCTGATGGAGGCACATTTTGACAAAGTATATAAAATTATACTTGGTACAAACTAGCCATAGTACCTTACCTAGCTCAGCTTAGAATAAATCTGGGACTATGAATCAAGCTCTAGCCTTTTTTTCCATTTTCCACTTCATGGTATTTTCCATCAAAATGACAGCTTGTGAGATTTAGGACTATCAGTGTCAAATCAGAAAGGCTTCTGGGGTCAAATCCAACTGTAAAGGATAATATCATCCAATTGTACTTCACCTGGAGGGTGGCTGGGGGTCTGCGTAGCCCAAGCGGAAGAAAGGTGCAATCAATACAAACATTTTTTGAAGGAGCTGGTAAAGAATCACCAGTAAACTCTTCCAGATCAAAAGTCACAATAAATTAGGGCTGGCAAATATTATCTAACAAGTTATCCTTTCAGAACATGAAGGAAATCTACCTTGCTTTCATCTGCCTGAGCACTGATTATACAGACAAGCCTTATCTGGTAATACTTCTTCATTGCCAGCTGGCTCAGAGCTTGGTATCTGGACTGGAAAACAGAAGGAGCACTCTAGAATTTATACCATATGTGTGTCAGTTCTCCACAGGATTGGTCCTTTAGAAGAATTTAAGTCTCTCTGTGGCTCGGATTTGGAAATATTACCCTGATTCCATGGGTTTAATGTGAGGGTTAAAACACTCAAAAGATTCATATGGATACCACTGCTCCCTGTGCTTTTATTTCTTCCTGTTTTTGTGGAAGTCAGGGTTTTTTTTGAAAGATTTTTGAAAATCTGTTTCATACTGCAGCAGAGAATATATGAATAATTGTTCGAGAACAGCCTATTCACTAATTCACTTCTTGGTATCTACAATTGACCAAGAGGTAGCCACAGCCTCAACTGCTCTAGACTTCCAAGGAAATATGCCACCCAGAGGACAGGTAAAGAATTTTTTCTCTCGAATGATTCAAATTCAGAGGAACAAAGTAGAAGAAGTCGTCAGAAATGGCCACAGAACAATCATTTTTAGATCTACTGCTATTAACCATTATTAAAGCACTAGGTCACAGGATGGTACGGATCTCTAAAATAAGGAATAAACCATATGAGTTGAAAATTAATCTAAGTTTTAAAAATGTTTGCATAGCAGTGGCATAGTTCCGTTTCTCAAAAATCTTTGCAAGATAAAAACTATGAAATATGAATAGACCAAATGCAAATAGTAGAATGGTACAGACGTGTGTTCTTGAAATTTGAGGTGTTGACTTTCTTCAAATCTATTCTTATACTGTGATTTCTCATCTTATTTAACAGTATGGTTATTAAACGTAACTAGTAACGATTTGAACGGCTTTCATCTGATGAAAATCATATAAAGAAAAATAAAAGATACTCAAGCCAATTATTTTAAAACTCTGTTCATGGTCTCTTCCCTTTTTTTCTAGTTTTTTGTCTTTGACAGTCTTATTCATTTTTGTAATTTCTATATCGATAGATCAGAGATTTACCATTTCAGTCTGGATGTTTCCAACTGAAAGGTCAGTCTCTCCATGGATTCTCATTACAGATATCCTGCTCCTGGTTTGTATTAAGACAGTCAGTATCTTAGCAGTTCTACCAAAACTCTCCTCCTTTACTCTTTTTCAGTAACTACGCACACTACAGTTCTTATTTCAAGCAAGTGCACATGAAGCACATAAAAATGGTGTATCAAAGTAAATTTTTAGTAGTAATAAACTATTGCAATTACAGTATCAACAGTAGAGTTCACAAAGCATGGTTTAAATGACAGCTACAAGTCTTCTGCATTCCAGTTACATATTTGAGAGTGACTAAAGTCTAAAATCCGAGCTTAACTACCTAATTGTAGGTAATCAAGTCTTAAGCTACTGTTTCAAATGGAAACCATTGCCTGATCTTGATTCACTTGCTTTCGATCCCATAAATTTTACTACTTCTTGTCCAAAAGTTCTATTAAAGGTTGTAATGCAGGTAACATTCATACACTGTTTTTCACTGTCATCCATGTGTTCGTTATCTAAGAAAAAGGCTTTTGATTTTGCCAGCAATGTCATAGAGATTTTTGTATATGCACTGTTATGTATATCTTTCCTCTTCATTTCTGTCTGTAAAGTGAGACTAAAAACCAAATTCAGGTAAATCAGCAATATTCCTTACACAGTAACTTTATTTTCCTTACACAGTAATTTTGTTTCCAATAAAAGCAGCTACTGTTGGCTGGGAACATTTGCAGTGAGTCTAAATGACTTAGGCACATATTGCTTGGGCTGTGTGAACAACTATTTTGGGAATGTTTCTGGTTGATCCTATAAAATAATATAAAACACTTCTAAACACTTGTTAAAATTAAAAGGGAGATATTGGATCATACTATCCATTCTGCTTAAAAAAATTAAATTTATATGATTTCAAAATGAAGCTGAAATCTGAAACCAAAATAGCTATGTCTCATTTTGACAAAACTGAACTGAAATATATAGGTTTTCCTACTCTTTTATTAGCCAAAAATGAACAATTCAAGAGGATGAAGGCAATCTGGGCAGTTTTCATAAAGAAAAGCTTCTTTCCTGAAAAAAAATAATTTGGATTTCTATAACTCCCATTACTAATTAGTGGTGTTTGAGCATTTCATTTATTTTATCACCTCTGAAAATCACCATCTGAAGTTGTCATGAGTGTGTTAAAAGATAAAAAATATCACCAAAGCAATCTTGAATGATAGTAAATTCCAGAGTAGTAAGATCTAAAGTACAAATTCATTTTGGTTATTGCTCAGTTGCTTCCTGGCAAGCTGGCTCCAGGAACTCTTTACTCCTTTGAGATCATTCTGTTCTATTTATTTCTTTTTAGCAAGAAAAATTCCCATTTAGTGGTGTTGATAAAAGTATATCCAAGAAAATTTATGAATTATTAATAGGTAGGCTTCATACAATCAGATGATAAATCTAAGGGTTATTCAAATTGCTAGGATTAGAACAAGCCAGCTGATAATATTTTGAGATTAGTCCTCCCTGCAGCACAATTTTTGCACTTTTATTAAAAAGAGAAAAATGTAATTTTTTTTAATACTTCAAGAAAGACTTGTATGTGCAGTTGTCTGGCCATGCGTAACAGTTTAGAAGCAGCACTCCAGAAAGCAAGGAACAAGTATGGGAACTGAGAAGGTACAGAAACCCGATAGCAACACCTACCACAAGATGAGAGTTGATCTAATTTGCTTTTTCTATAAACCTAAAAAATAAAAAAAAATACAGGAGACACAAACATGGATGAGGTTTGAGAGCAGCTGAAAGGGTGAACCTGAATTGTGAGTATAAGACTCCAGGAAGAAGGTTCTGTTTCAACATAGTGATTAATGTATTTCCTGAAGAAAGTTCTAAGGGGAAGCAGCTAAGACCTGATGAATTAGCACAAAGTATCTGCATTTTAATGTGGACTTCTGTAGTACAATACTCAGAAATTCAGATAGACTTATCCCAAAGCCTTACACAATAAAAACACCTGAAGACTCAGCAATAACCTAGATGTGGCCTCATATTTGTGATGACATACTGCACACACTATGAAGGCTGACGATGTATTTTTAATTTTAAAGCGAAGCCTGCAAAACTGCAAATTGAAACAGGTAAATTTAAGAGGAATTGGGATATGGATCAAGCTTTATGAAACTTTTCAAACAGAGGTACCACTTGGCCATTTTTATCTCCCACAAAAAGTAGATAAGATTAGGAGCACAGATGTTTTAATGTGGAAGTCACATAAGGCCAAGGAGAGCCCTGGGATTTTTTTCAACTTTAAGACACGAAAAAGAAGTCACAGCATATGACTAAAAGTGAAAGATACTCCCCAGCTGTTTTTAAAAGCTTCCAAAAATAAACCTCAGACTCAGCCAAAGTTAATAGGGTCAGAATTTCCATGCCAAGCAGCGATACCAAGGGGACCGAAGAAAAGGGATGGAGTTCTAATGTACTAATAATGACTTGTCTCCTTAGATTTTTATAAAATGTCAGGCATCCAGTTCTTCAGCCTTTGTGCTCGCATCCTCACAGGAGTCCTCTGCTGCGAGCAGGACAACTTGTATAGCAGAACCATGAGTAACAGAAGCACGAATGAACTCTATATATGAGAATATATTATTAGCCAGCCATCTAGCCTTTCCTCATACATATTTTCAACTGAGCAGTACTCGAAGCTGTGGGACTGGCAGCTCCGTGCTGCAAGGCTTTGGGAAAGAGCATAGAGTTTAGGAAAAATCTGACATATCCTTCCAATTTTGTTGTAAGGAAGTTATTTGCATTGTTTCATAAATCTGGTACATGGCCTGGTTTTTCTGTAAGTCTGACAGACATCACGGCTTCATACTTCATGGCTCCTTTTTTCCTTCTACATTCCAGTGTGGCAAGTCCTGAAGGCTGTCAGTAGTTTCCTGCATATGTCACAGTAATTTTAAGCTGCTTTTGTTCAAATAAAAAGAACTAAGATGAAAGACATATATAAAAATCATTTATCTTCAGGCTGAAAATACTGTTCAAATAATTCCTTAACTATTCTTGCACTGTATTCATTCTGAAAAGCGATTTTCTTCAGTTTGTTACATAATCACAGAATCACCTAGGTTGGAAGGGACCTTTTAAGATCATCCAACCAATAAAAAAACCCAATCCAAACCAAAACAAAACCAGCCAAAAAACACACACACACATAACACCACCCAACACTAATCCATATCTCCGAGCACCATGTCAAATTCTCTCTTGAATACCTCCAGGGATGGTGCCTCAACCACCTCCCTGAGCAGCCCATTCTAATGCCTGACAACCCTTTCAGTGAAGAAATATTTCCTAATATCTAACCTGAACTTCCTCTGGCGTAACTTGAAGCCATTACCCCTTGTCCTATCATCTGTAACTTGGGAGAAGAGACCGATCCCCACCTCTCTACACCCTCCTTTCAGGGAGTTGTAGAGAGCGAGAAGGTCTCCCCTCAGCCTCCTCTTCCCCTCTCTACCCTCCGGCAGATCAACACTGCCACCCAACTTGGTGTCGTGTGCAATAAGTGGCGTGTGCAATAAGTGTCATGTGCAATAAGTGGCGTGTGCAATAAGTGGCGTGTGCAATAAGTGTGTAATACGGGAATAGGCTTTCCATTTACGCTTCTAATGGTTTCCAAGGAGATCCGACCTGCCGTTCTTACAGCTCAAGGTCAGACAGTTTTGGTCTCAAAGTCTTTTGGCGCGTTAATTTGTTATTATGTTGAAGTCAAATCCATTATGGGATACAGGTAGAGACGCGTTTCTGTTGGGCCTTTCAGCTTTCTCTTTGAGAGGAGAAGAGGAGAAGCCACCCTCGAGCAGCTCTCTGCGTCAACAAGAATCCCAGTCAGTCAAAATAAGATTTAGGCTTTTTCAAATGTAGTTACTCCTATGTTCATTGAGTACATTAACGCTGACATGTCTTCCCAATAATTATAAAAGAAAAAGAACCTCAGAATACAAACAAGTTGATTACATCCCTCTCTGCAGCCAGAGGTGACCTTAGTCTTGTTACACCTGTGTCCTGAAGGGAGTGAGAGAGAACTTGCTGGTAAATCTGAGCCTCTTTGTACACACGTGTGACACGGCACACTCACCTGCAAACAATCATCATCACTTCAGTCACGTACTAAAAATCACCTTCTGCTTCTCTTTCTCAAACAGAATGGCACACCTCTAATAAGACAGTCAAAGTCAGTAGGTCCCCAAAGGTTATGACGGTAAAGTAATGTTCTTCCTGCCACCCAGCGTTTCCTTAATGAGATTAACACTGTCTCTTGCTCCACCCATAGCGGTCCCATCCCCGAACACAGATTCTGATGCAGAGGACAATTAAGCAAGGGAAGGTCACTCTACTAATTTCCATCCCCTCTGAATGAGGTTCAGACGCAGTAGGAAACGTGTACATTCTTGAGAATCCTGAAAACGTTGAATCCCTCCCCAGACACTGTAACTGAACTCTTGCAAATTTCCAAAAGCCGCTCTGTGTCTTAATATAATTAGAGCAATCTTGATATCCTGGCTTCCTACAGCTGCTCCTTACCACTACAAGTAACCTGTCTGAAAATTCAGCTCCTTGGTAGGAAGGGAAGACTGACAGATGGTGAATAAATTCAAGGCTAGTTTATTTTTATAACTGGAAAATAACTTTCAGACATCCCGGTGGTCTACAGATTGTTTCCAGGTCTTTTCTATTTTAATGAAATATAAAATATGACTTGGATTCATGATCGAGCAATTTAGTTTTAGCCAAATTGCAGAGAAAAGTAAATGCCAGCTCTTGTTCTAAACTTTAACCTTCTGAGCCACTGAGACATTTATCTTATGCAAAAATTATTGCAATAATAATAATACTTTCTGGTTTACAACTGATTTACCAGGAAATTAATATTTGGTTTTATGAACACATTAAGCAGATGGTACCTATTGTTGAAATTATCCCATAAAAGTACATGTATTTGGACGTGGTTATGGTGTAATGCGAGAGACACTTTTTAAAGAGATTGGTGTGGTTGGTTTTTCTTTTTTTCTAACAAGTCATTTGAAGTCAATAGCATGCGACCTTGGAGTTAACTGTGGAGACTCCACAGCTACAGTAATTTAAAAATGATTGACTTAATCATTTTCCCTCATAAGGTGGAAAGAAAAGAGCAATATTAATGTAAATAGCTTATACAGTTGTTGGAATTCTGCTCTGTCATTAGTTTCATCAAAATCACTGATAAACTGAATAGCTGTTATAAAAGTTAAAGAACAGAGTGGCAGCTTCTGACTCCAATGAAGTTAACACTAAACTTCCCTTTAGTTTCTGCAAAGCTTCAAGCTCATCTTCAAATAGAAGTCTTGAAGCTATAGAGTACCAAATCAATCCTATATTCCCTAAAACCTCACATATTATTTAAGGACGTTGCAGGAGCATATTCAGCATTAAATAGCACAGTGCCAACAGCAGTCCTATTGTTGACTTTGTTCCATTTCTAAATTAATACAGAAAATGGACCAGGTACTTGTAAGGTAACTGGCAACCTGTCATCTTCACAGGTGAAGAAAGACTAGAGAAACCACTTGTGTATTAGAAATGTCTACAAGCCATCTTTTTATTTCCATCCCGTAAAGTCAAGCAAAAGGTGGAAATAATTTTTAAGAACAACTTCACACTTCATTTAACGAAATCCCACCACTGAAAGAAATGCTTAAAGAAACTATTGCTCAAGTCAATCTGACCGTATACACACCTGTGTGCAATCTGATCCTTCTTACACACACTAAATGCAACTTTATCAGAGATTTTCCAAAGCTACATGACTAAAGCTAAGGTTCTAAAACCATTTAAAAGGAGGTCAGTGGCCTGATTTTCAAAAGTGGTGACCCTGCCCTCCATTCTTCACGGCTTTGCTGCAGAAACATCCAAGCAACTAGATGAAAAATGTTTGTCCGATTTAGTCAGAAAAATCAGACCTTTATGAACCACTGAGGGCTCAGCAGAGCAGAAAATCAAACTAACAAATCAGGTATCTAAATCTAAACACAAGAACTTGATTTTAGGCACAGAGCCATGCCTCCTAACTTCTGACAATTAATCTCATTAAGGAAATTATAGAGAAAGGGATCCAGATACAGAAGGCAATTCAGATATTATTTGGACTCGGTCTATACTAACCAGATAGGAAACTTAATGAGATAGAGGCAGATGCTCCTAATTTAGGTGTCTAAATTAACTGCCTAAAGTTAAGTTTGGATAAATTCAAACTAAGTTTGGAAAGTCTTGGACACACTCTCTAAACTAGAAAAATAAATTCACTTAAAGGTGTTGCACTTACGCAAATGTAGAAAGATCCCCATGAGACTTCTAAAAGCTAATCTTAATTATAATTAGATGCTACAAAAAAATGTAATATTCACTCTGTTTCAAAAAAATGATGTATAAAGCAGAAAATCCCGATTGAGTCAGTCTATAAATTTGTGGCAATTTATTACAACCTCTCAATATAAAAGTGATGGATAAACCACTGAGAACCATTGACCTGGAAACCTGGAATCCTCCGCTCCGAAGTGGTGACAGGCAGCCTGCTGAGGAGCTGGGGCAGGAGAACTGGCAGGAGCCCCAGCAGGTTTCTGATTAAAAAGTTCAGCTGGAACAGCTCAGTCACAAAAGCTGAGCCACCACCACACAAATGACAGCTGGGAAGTTCTTCAGTGCGTCCTTATTTTTATATTTACATGACCCAACATTGCTTCTGGCTTGCGGAAAATGCCACGCCACTCCAAGTACACAGGATGCATCACAAAGTACATGTAGGAATCCATCAGAGGAGTTTTTAAATCAACCTGGCCTCTCCTCAGGATAATTATTTGCAGACACACTTAGCTGCAAACTAGCTGGGTGCATGCAGACTCACTTCCCTGGATGCAGTGGAATCTCCAAGTTTCTTGACAGTTTTGGGCAGTTTCTTACAAGTTACTGACAAACATGGTGGGCACCTTAAGAGAAAGCATCTTGTGACCAGGTGCCCGCCTGACTCTGAACTGATTCTTCTGTTGTACACGGTGGTCCTTTGAGCACAAATCTAATGAAGTGCATGTTTAGCTTCTGGTTTAATATCTTTGCCCACATGGCCTCTGCATCAGTTGAGAACTTGCAATATTTAGGTCCCCATTTCTTTCCCAGGACCAGATTGGTTTTCTGTGAGGCTCTAGAACGTGCTCCTACTGCCAACCACTGTACAGCCTGCAGTTCTCACTTTCCCAGGATGTTTATGTCTAAACACTTATCCCTTCTTTAACTTTTTCAGGTGACTTGGGGAACAAAGGAACCTACTTGTACTCAGATTGCATTAAAGTGTGTACTTCCTAGCAGTTTAAAAAAAAAAATAAATAACATGCTTAAATAAAAACTCCATTTACTCTGAGATGGGTATTCCAGGCACTTCACAGCATGAGAGACTTACATTCTGTTGTCATTACAGCTTGGGTGTACACATTCTGCTTTCCTTTTTGTCCCTGAGGAAAAACAGCTATTGTTTATCTCCTAAAATGAGAAATATGTTTGAAGACCCAGAATGATTGTCGCACTCCAGCACAGAAGAGGGCTGAATCATCCTCAGCATAGCAGAGAAAGCTTTGTCACTGGCTTCAATAGCTCAGGAATTTTCCATCTGATCACTTTATTTCTTCACCTACTTTATACATGGCAATATATGGCACAAACCACCGAGTGAATGAAGGCCCACTAAAACCAGCTGTGAAACTCCCACCGATTACACCCTGGCCAGGTTTTGACACTTGAAACAACAATATGAAGCAAAGATTCAATCTTTTGTAGCCTCTGGTGAGCTAAGCCTAGACTTGAACAAGAAATACACCATAAAGTTGTATTCTCTATCAACTCCTGGAGGTAAGGCCCTTCAGCAAGGGTAATTTAGCACTGAAATTACATTGTCTTTTCTTGGAAATCTCTGTGATCTTCACCATCTGTTTCATGCGATGAAATAAAGTTGTTGATTTGCTGCTGTTCCTTCTGTGTCAGAAAAAAGGCCAGTTCCAATTTGCATCAAGCAGCAAAAAGGGAAAAAAAAAAGTAGTAGTAATTATAAATTATAATGAAAACAAGCACACATTTTTCCACATTTTAATGAAGCGAAGGTAGCTGCGCTTTTTTACGGCTCCAATCAAATTCAGATCACGTTAGTTGGATTTTTCAGTTTCAGACGAGTAAGGCTGTAGCAAGCAGGTATAGTAAGAGCTCTAATGAGTTTCCTCACCACATAAAAATTATCCGGCAAGCAGTACAAAGATCACTCAAATGAAAACAAATACTCAATAAAGCAGATAATTGACTGCAATCTTATTTAATAAGATGGCCCCAAGCTGCCCTGCAAAAATGCCAAAGCAACTAAATATAAATGTTTATCTTTGTTAGCAAAGGAAGAAAAACTTCTACAATGTTCCGGAGAACTTCTATACAGTTTTATGGGAGTCTAAAGTACTTTAGAAATAATTAACTATTTTATGTTGCAGTTTCTGGCTTGAAGTTTTATTTCAGCTTTGAATCGGATGGTTTATGATCTAGAATCCTTGTTATCCTCTGAACCTGTCAGCATCAGCTTTTATTTCCTGTGTCAAAAGAGGACACTAAAATGGGAGACTCTGATCGCTAACATTTTTTTAAAAGTTCTAGTAATTGTTAGATGATGATATCCTCAGCTAAACTCACACATATGCATGTACACACATATATATTCACAGCCACAGTCTAATGACAATGCAGCCGATTTAATATATCTTTTTCATTATTATCGATCTCCCCCAGATCCTGAGATTAATGACCATGAAAGCAATCATTCAAACAAGATTCCCAGAAACTCTCTGTAGCCTAAGAAATATTTTTTAAAAAACAGATAACTAGAATACTCAGAAGTTCTTTCTACAGTGCTGTCTTCACGTCACTCACTCTGGAAAAGTCTAGAATACCATGCAGACAGAAATCCTGTGGCCAGCAACGTACCGCACGTCCCGCTGTGAATCCAGCCAACTCAGTATTACTCTCTCCATAACATTAAACATTGAGCTCAAGTGCTTTGCTTGACCAAGACAGGAATGGTCAACTTCTTAAACCTGAAAGCATAGCGGAGGGAGTATCCAATGTGCTTTTCAAACCAGGATGTGGGAATCGGTTACAAGGGACAGAATATTTAGTAGGTCTCCCTCATCATGCTTCACCTTTCTGTTAAGTGCACCAATACATGTGATGAGTTAATGACAACAACTGTATTTTGGAATAATAGCTGTGCCCGCCCAATTCACAAATCCAATGAGTTTATAATAGATAGTTTTCTGAATGA